>VZRE01008772.1:0-166632 GCA_013396775.1 Cephalopterus ornatus
AGTTTGCAAAGTCACAGTATGAAATGTTATGAAATCGCCTCTTGGGAAGGAGGGAAACAGAAAGCAAGGCGTTTGTTTAGAAAAATCCACGGCGGCCTCTCAGATGTGCCTAAAAAGCTGCCTTTGACCCCCCTGTTGCATTTCCAGGGAAGAAGCAAATCTGGGCTTAAAATCAGGAGTCAAAATCAACAAAAACAAACATAGTCCCTGTTAGTTTTTTCCACTGACTTCAGTAGGTGCAGGATCAGTGCGAAGGGAGGCTGGGGCCAGATGGATGAGGCTCAGTGAGAAGTGTTGCATTGGTCCGACATCTCTGGAGCCAAATTCGTACTTGTGCCAGTGGACGTGTCAGCAGGGCTGGGTTTGGATCAGGACCTTATTTGATCTGGGGATGCTTATTGATTTCTCTCTCGAACTTTTAAATGCTTTAAAAATTATTGTTTGGGGTATTGTTTCAAGGGTTGAAAGGATGAAAGCTTTAGGAGCAAATACAGACTCCTTCCTGCAGTCCTTGAGGAGCTTACAGTTCCAAAATTTCTTTAAAAATATTTTAGGGGAAAGCTCTCCTTAAATATATGTGGGGAGGCAGAACCGGAGATTCTGTTATTTTCTCCTAAGGGCAGGATCACAGGTTTAAAAACTTGCATTATAGATGGCAAATGCTGCCCCACGAAATAAATCACCAAGCCATTAAAATATTCAAAGGATGTCTAGAAATTTTCCAAGAGAATGGATTATTACATTGTTCCAGTAAGAAAAGAGTTCATTTCTCACCATTCAATTTTGACTGGCAAAACAGATCAAAGATCTCTCGAGATGCATTTCAATTCCAATTTCCAATCCCCCTCAGTTCTGACTGTCTGAGTCAATATTGGGAGAGGAAGTGGAAGTTAACTGGTTAGTTATTATTGCGAAGGAAGAAGTCAGAATGAGAAGTGATTCTTACAAATCCCACCCCAAAAAACAAAAAAAAAAAAGGGGGGGGGAAATCCGTCTAAAGTCTTTGTGACACTTTTTAAACAACCTTGTTTGCAGCACAGGGAGGATTCAGCCGGCTGTTGGATGAGACAAAAATAAACCTAGCAGAAACATTAAGTTTTTCAAAACAAGGCTGGAAAAGCTCATAAAAATAATGTTGCTCAGACGCGTTTTAAGAGGAACAGAATTACATCGACAAAATTATATGTTTTCCAGGTTTGGTTGGGGTGTTTTATTTTCCAAGGGGGAAAATTGCTCCTGCAGCAAAGCGAACTGGTGCCATCTAGTGTCATTTCTCGCTGCTCCGCGCGGGGCTGGCGGGGCCGGCAGCCTCGGGAGAGTGGGAACATGTTTATTAACTGCTCGTTAAAAAAAGAAAAAAAAAATGCTTGCCAGCTAGGAGGAAGGTGGCAGAGGAAACTCTGGATGCCACTGAACTTACTTAAGGAGCCTAATTGGAAACAACCGAGTGCTTATTAAAGTCACTGACATTTCCATATGGAGTTCTCTCTGGGTCTGGTCATGAAATCACATGTGAAAATCTTTCCGAGTTGTGGTGCTAATCTGCCCTTGAATTTCTGCCTAATTTAGGATGCATCGTAAAGCTATGCTCTTTTTCTCTTTTTTTTTTTTTCTCCCCCCCCCCTTTTTTTTTTTTTTTTTTTGGGGGGGGGTGTGCAGTGAAAGCTTTCAGCCTCCAATAGCAGCAGCCCAATATTAATTTGTAAGAATAGTGTTTGGGTTTGGATTACTTTTTTTTTTTCATAGTAAACAGCAATGTTATCCTCAAAAACCCATTACAAATACAGGTGGTAAAACTTTGAGACAGTCCCGTCTTGTAGGACTGTCCTCTCATTTTACGTGCATACTCCATGAAAAAGAAAACCTTCTTACAAAGTCTACAGATTAATAAAATGAAGCTCTAACCAGTAGGTGCATTTCTCAGTGTGCAGATTATGTACCTTCACATATTTATGGTGTTAAGGTTGAAGAGCTATTTCATGCCTGTTTTAGTCTATGTGCTTTAATATCTGGGCTGTGAACTTCACTCAAAGAGCTTTTATTGGTTTGGTTGGAGCCTGTAATATTGTTTTCAGGTTTCTGAGAAGTTGGTAAAATCTAAATTGGGTGAAAACTTGCCTGTGTGCTCATAATCTCTTGTTCCATTTTATAGTAGCATGGGAGTCTATAAACAGGAGCCTTGTATGCCGAGTGCCTGTATTCTTCTCTAGATCTATTTTTAAACCATTCTTCTGTTTGGCAAAAAGTGACACTTGGTTTCCATGTTTACAGCAGGCATTGGCAAACCTCAGGAGTTCACAGTTTGCAGTTTGGTTAGATCAGTATCCAAAAGTCAGGATCTGACCAGTAAGCTCCTTCAAGACTGCAAATTTAGACTACAATTGTAGACGTCCTTTTTTTTTTTTTTCCTTTTTTCCTTTTTTAAATCCGTGCTAGATCTTATGTGTTCTCATCGCTTCAGGATGCTGGCAGCCAAAAGACACACACCCCTAAATCAGAGCAAGCATGTAGTCTTCAGGACTGCTTTAAAACCCCGGTAATCTCAGTGGAGCTTCACATCTAAACCGGAGGGAGAACTAAGGGCAGTGGGAGAGGGGTAGGAAATTTTTGCTCTATATCACTTTCCTCCCTCTCTTTTTCCCCGGTCAGTTGCTGCCTTTGGGCTGTGCGCTGTGTACCCACAAGGAATGTTGGACCTTTGTTTATGGAGGAGAAATCTTGGACAAGCGCACTGCGGGACAGTGGGTCCTGAAGAGGTCCTGAAGAATGTGTCCTGTAGGACCAGGCACCCTCTCAAATGGGTCTCCTTAAATCTGTTTGGCTAAATATAGGGGCAAGGGGATGTCTCTCCCCTGGCCAAGGCACCCCAAACTGTGTATGTGTCTCATCCCATCCAGGCGGGATGCCAAAGCAGTTCCTTACTGCCAGAAATGAGCTGTGCCACCCTCAGCCCCAGGAGAACACAAACAGGGAGGGTCGGGCTGGTGCTGGCTGGTGATTTTCTGCCCTGGTGTGGGATAGGAATGATCAGACACCTCCTTGGAGCCCAGTGGGCTCAGCTGCTGGGGACGCTTGGCTCCGGCTGTACCCTGCTGTCAGGTTGGCACCTCAGTGCAGGGCTCAGGCTCAGTGTTGACAGGGCACAGAGTCTGTCTCCTGTTCTCTGGAGTAGCTCCCTCAGTTTCAGCCAGGACGTAGTTCTTGCCTTCCCTTGAAAAATTAATGTGCTAAATTGCTTGGGGTCGTTTGAAACGCTGAGGAAGGCTGGAGTCCTTGCTTCCCAAGGGCACGCGCTGCCTCTGCCTCACAGCCAGAGCTTGGCTCTGTAGAGGGCAGGGGAGTCCTTTTTAGTAGGAAAACATTGGAGGCAGTTTTCCTGGGCTTACCCCCTCCCTCCTCTGCGTTTTCTTCTGCAAAGACCAAAACAATGTGGAGACTTGAGCTGGGCCAGCTTTCAAGGGCAATCCTTTAAACCCTCTTTTGAAGTACAAACTAAAGTTTCCTGCAGTGCTCGAGAAAATATGCGGTTTTCCTGGTTCCAAATGCTGATAATAAACCCGTCCAGATAATGTATTGCATTTCCTAGAAACATTTGTTTGCTGGCAGGAAATTGGATCAGATTGAGACCGCTCGATAGAGCGAGTGCAATCCGCTCACGGAAGGGTATGATGGAAAATACAACAGGGCTTGCACTAGTGATGCTGCTTTTGATCTGTGCTGACGCTGTGCACTAGGACTTCTCTCGATCTCCTCTTGGGTTATTATTAACCCAGCCACGTTATGGCCTAGACACCAACCAGAAGCTACTAAATTAACAAAACTCTGCTGTGACAGCTAAAGGACACTTAGTGCCCCTGGATTGCATGGTATCAGGAAAACTAAACTGAGTGCTTGCACACCCCGAACCCGAAGCATCTTGTTCACCATACAATGTAGCACCCATGGCTCTGGGTGGGGGGGAGGGGAGGGAAGCCACCCACCCCCCATCCCGTTTTCTTGGTTGTCCCCCTGGTCCCCGTTCAGCAGAAACCAGGCATTCCTTGGCAGGGTGGAGAGGCAGCTGGTGCTGTGCCCTGGGCAGAGGGGATGTTCTCGTGGGGCTGGGACCCTGCAGGGTGCAGGGACTGGGGAGGAGGGGGAGCAGGATGGAGCTTCCCCTGGGCGGGCAGTTTCAGAACACTGTGTGGGATGAGGCTGTGGGGAAGGAAGACTTCACCCAACCACCCCTCCAAGGTGGTGTGAGTCGGCGCTGCAGGCTCTGGAGGGGTAGGAGATTGGGGCCCAGGGAGGGGGAGTGATTGATGCCCTCCTCCTAGCTGTGTGCTTGGGGGTGGGAGAAGGGTTAAGACCACAGGGGGATCCCTTATCCAAAGAAGGATAGGGGAGCAAGGAGTTCCCTGCTGTGCACTGAGTGTGAGGAGGATGGATGAAAAGGAATTCCCTATAACTGGGAGAGCGGATGGATGGAGAGGCATGGTGGAAAGACTAACTGGGGAGGAAGTCCCTGTTCCTCCCCTTTGCCCCGGGGTGAGGGAGGTGAGAGGGTCTCCCCTTTGCATGAGGTTGAACTGAAAGGGGTTCCCCCACACGAAGGTGCACCCTCCCCGTGCTTACCGAGCTGGCTGCAGGGAAGGCAGAGCCAGCCCTGGGCTCCTTTCCAGGAATGGGTTTTCTCGGGGAGGTGCCGGCGGGGAAGGGCTGTTCCCTGAACCGCTGGGGCAGACCCATTGCCTTCCTGGAAGGCAGCAGCAGTGACAGTCCCGTGTGACACCCCCCCGAAAATGGGCTCTGTGCCTGATCCAGACCTTCCTCTATGGGTACAGCAAGCCCTGGCATGCAGCCTTGAGCACTGCTAGAGAGCCCACACTTACAAGGTACTGGGCAGGAAAACTGGAGAGGGGAGCATGGGATGGTGCTCTGGCCCTAGCTGAGCCTTGAGCATGAGCACTGAGGGGTGTGTGGATGGCAAAACCCATGCTTGGCTGCAGTGGTTTTTCCTGCTTCCTGTCAGGTCTCTGCTCCTTTCTGTCCCTTTTTCTGCTGGTCTCTGGTCCAAGCATCCTCCCTTGCTGAGGTACAGAGCTGGTGCTGTGCAGAGACTGGGAGGGGCAGGGTTAACCCAGCTTAGCACAGTGAGGGGAAAGAAAGCTCCTTTCCCTTTGTATGCCCACATCCTGCAGCTGGGAGCTGCTTGGGATGCACCTGCCTGACTGCCAGGGCTTTGGGCGTTTCAGCAGCACTGCGCTGGGAGGGATAATTTGGGAGGGGCGGGGGGGGGTGGCTGTGCTGGAGTCCGGCTCTGGGAGAGAATCCGGGTGTCTCCCCGGGTAGTGCTGTGGCCTCGCTGTGGGTAAGGGAATTTGGCGACAGCAGCAACTTCTCACGTGGTGCTCGCGGGTGCAGAGTTCATCTCGCAGTTTGTAAATCTGTTGGTTTTCAGATGGGTCACCTCCTCATGTCTGTGACACTGAGGTGGCTTCCCGGAGGCTGGGAGATTACAGCTGCCGATGTAGCCAAGGTTGGGATGCCACCCGGTTGCCCCAAATGCATACGTCTGCTCATATGGACACACGGATGTGTGCTGGGCTCCTTGCAGAACGGCGTGAGTCCCTTGGCTTGCAACTGATGATAGTGAGTGGCTGGCAGTGAGCGTGTACAGAAAGGTCAGAGTCTGCAGCATTTGGGAAATGAGTCACTTTTTGTATGTGCGTAAAGTTTTAAGCTGGCCAGGCTCACAGCGGCTCTGCAGATTTGCGTTTGATGGCTGGAATGAGGCTGTAAGACACCCCTCTGGAGTTTTGTTTGATACCTTGCCTTAAATCTCATCTCTTCATCCTAGTGTCTCTGGGGATGTTAGGGGAGCTTGAGCCTCAGATCTGCACACCTTCCAGAAGGGAGAGGGAAGATGGCGCTTGTCCTCACAAGGATGGATGGGCTTTCTGCAAGTGCTGGTAGTCTTAGAGTCTCCATCCAGTTTCTGGGGGTTGGTCCTCAAAGTAGTGTGATGAGGATCTTGGAGTTTGTTTGTTCACTTTATTTATTTGGCTTCTACCTGCTGGGGTGACTGCCTGAGGACCTTATTTTTGCATTCATGTCAGATCAGTTGTCTTTAGTTTTAAGTAAATTTGGGGGAATAGTATGAGTTCTGGAAGGCAGTTAACTCCTGGGTTTCCTTGCTGTTCTGCCCCAGCTACATTGCCTGTGAAGCAGTGGCTGGAGACACAGCTTGTGGTTTTTGGGGAAGGCTTTTGCAGCAGCAAGAGGAAGACATTTGTTCTGGGCCCTCATCTGTCTCCACCACTGGCTTCCTATGCAGTCCTGGCCAAGTCACTTTGGTACTTGATACCTGTACTCTCTCAAATCTGTTCAGCAGTCCCGTCTTAGGGCATTTGCACCAGCTGGGGCATGTGGGTATTTTGAGAAGGGCAGAAGGTGTTTTGGAGGACTGTATTCAGGCTCTTTCCAGGCTTTTGAGCAGCGTGGCAACAGTGTATGTCATACCTATTAACAAGGTGCTGGGAATATGGCATGGGTCTTGAATGTGGCACCAGACAGGAATTCAATCTTGGCACGGGAAGAGTTATCTCTGAAAGAAGTGGTGAGAAAATTCTCGCTTGACTTCTCTTCCCCACCTGCCTTTAAGTTCCTGAGTCATGGAAATGAAAATCTCCTTGGCATACGCCCATGGTTTGGCCTAGAGGGTGTGGAAGAAGCTATGATTGGATTCTCAAAGCCTGTGGTTGTGATAAGAACGTACTGTACCGGAAGAAACAAATGTTAACAAACCTTCTACTCTCCAGTAAGGTTATCTCTAGCTTTTATCCAACTGATACTCGAGCAAAACAGCCGTTTTGTGTCCTGCCATGGCCAATTCATAATCACCAGCTAATGTGGCGTTTGTTTTCTTGTGCTTTATTTGTAGGTTTGAAAGAAACTTTTGGACTGTGAATTGAGGCATTGGGTATGTAAATTTAAATTTTGTGCTTTCCCTCCTAACCTCCCTCCCCCTTCCCTTTAACCATGTGGAATGAAATGTTTCATTAGACCCAGCTGGAATTTGTTTTCAGGAGAGCAGCTGCTCTGTAGAAAATACTGTACATTCATATGTTGCTGAGGAGGGAGGAGGAGCCAGGATTATGGGAAGGGGTTGATCATGGAGGAATTTCATACTGAAGGTGCACGTTCCAGCCAAAACTTCAGGCAGGGAAATATGGGTCATCTTTGGTGTTAGTTGGGAGGACACCTCTGAGATGGGACAACAGGGGTTGTGTTTGGGGAAGGCTTCGTGTTCCTCGACTAACCGAAGCCTTGCTCGCTGGGAGAGACTGGGCTATGGTGTGGGTAGCAGCCCAGCAGGTTAGATGAGTTCTACTCCTCACCAGTTCATTGGGAAACTGTGGACAGGTCTTCTCCAGAGTGGCCACCACTTGGGAGCAGGAAGGTAGTTTCCTGTGGGTGAGGGCTGTTGCTCCACTATGGGCTGGATTTTTTCCAAATGTTGAAATCATTCAGCTTCAGTTGGGACCTTAAGGCTTGTTTTGAATCCTGTGGCTGAATTTACAGCCAGACATCAGACAGGTGAGGGGAATGGCTCCCGAGGAAGATCTGAGGGCTAGGAGCTGTATCGGGACCTTCGTGGAGATGAACCTGAATGGGGGAGGAGTGGGCTGGGGCGTGGCCACTATAGGCAGGGCAGAGAGAAAGAGGAGACAGTGAGCTAATCCTCAGAAGGGTCTGGACACCTTCGCTCACCAGCTTGCAGGGTTGGATGAGACGTGCCAGGTCTTGCTGTCGGCCAAGGGACCTCACTAAAAAGACTGGCAGGAGCGCGGTGTGGTGTAGGGCTGACTGCTTTGGGACCAAGGAGCTGGTGCTGCCCCAGCAAGGGGCAATTGGCTGTCTGAGCCTGTCCCAGAGCAGCAGCTGCCTCTTCACTGGGTTTAGAGTACTTGCCTGGCTGTTTCTCTGTTCTCATCTTCCTCCTGCTTCTGTTCCAAGCAGACTCAAGATGGCCTCGCCGGCAGACAGCTGCATCCAGTTCACCCGCCACGCGAGCGATGTCCTCCTCAATCTCAACCGCCTTAGAAGCCGGGATATCCTGACTGATGTTGTCATCATTGTGAACCGGGAGCAGTTCAGAGCCCACAAAACGGTCCTGATGGCCTGCAGGTGAGAGCAGGGTCCTTCCCTGCCTCCTTCTTTGCTCCTTCAGCCTTTGGCTGTCAGCAGCACTGCTGCAGTCCTGAGAGGGCTTGTGGAGTTCACAGACGGGAAGGCAGAGAAGCAGAATTGAAAGGGGATGCCCAGAAATTTGTACTTATAGTAGGATTAGAGCTGAGACCTTTTCCCTCCGTCACACTGCCCTCACCTCTCTCCTTTTGTCCCCATATCTGCCCACAGACAGCCCATGGAGACAAACAGGGGTGCAGCAGATGTGAGGCACATCCCTGAGAGGGAAGGAGAGGGAGGGCTGAATGCTCACTGGGGTGAGAGAGTCTTCTGTGACTGAGGTGTCCCCTGCCACTGCTATTTTCAGAGCTATTACTCCCTGGTTCCCAGACTGCTCCCTGCTCCCACCTTTGTTGATTTTTTTTCAAAGCCCGATGGGGTCTGAAATCCCATTCCAGCTCCTAGGATTGCTGGAATTGCTTCCTATTGAACACTAGTTAATATCCCACCATTTCCCAGTTGAATTACGGCAGATACCTTCCAGAGTCTCTTGCTGACAAGGTATAAAGGAAAAAGCCAAGCTTTGACTATGGAAACATCTGAAAAATGTTTTGCCAACATTTCCCTTTTTTTTTTATTTTTCTGTTGTAAGAGAGAGCATGGCTGCACCAAGAGACTTCTGAAAGAAATGAGTCACAGTGGGAAGGGGGTGGTGGTAAGAACAACAATGGGAAAAAAAAAAAAGAAAGGGGAAATTTCTAAATGGAGGCAGTGGGGAGTTGTTGAGCAGGTGAGATCTAAAAGCAGGCTGTTCCAGTTGGGAAAAGTGCAGTGCAGAAGATGCTTACTAAGCTGAGAAACCAAGCTTGATAATAAGGGGGAAGCTCAGGGAATTCTGTAATTGCCTCCTCCTCCCTTCCCATTCATGAACCCCTCTGTGCTCAGGGATTTCAGACAAATTCTGTCTTCATCTGGATTGTCATAACACTTGTATTCTCTACTGTCTCCTCTCTGCAGTGGCCTCTTCTACAGCATCTTCACTGACCAGCTCAAGTGCAACTTGAATGTCATCAACCTGGACCCTGAAATTAACCCTGAGGGGTTTTGCATCCTCTTGGACTTCATGTATACATCCCGCCTGAACTTGAGGGAGAACAATATCATGGCTGTGATGGCCACGGCACTCTACCTGCAGATGGAACATGTGGTTGATACCTGCCGAAGGTTTGTGAAGTCTAGGTGAGTCCCATGGATGAAATTTGGAGAGGTGCCATGGGTGAACTAAGGGCATGTTTGGGTGGGCAGAGGAATAACTAACAAAGTATCTGCAAATGTGCTCTTACGGCCTGAAAGTGACTGACTCCTTCCTTTTTTCCCTGGTTGCAGTGAAGCAGAGATGGTGTCTGCTATGAAGACCCCAAGGGAAGAGTTTTTGGCTGGACGGATGCTGGGCCACCCAGAGATGATGGCTTATCGGAGCAGAGATGTCTCAGAGAACGGCATGCCTCTCCAAAATGGGTCCCTCTGCAACGGGAGGGCCTTTGCACCTGGCTTGATCAACAGTTTGTCTGGATCCCCCATTTCCTACCATGGATACAGCCCTCTCCCTCTAAATAGCTTCCTTGTGGATGATGAATTGCGGGAGATGAGGATGCCTCTTTCTGAACTCTCAAGGGCAGGTGCCTTCCCCAAGGACAGGATCCTGCCATGCGACAGCTCCAGGACAATCTCCACGGAGTACGTAAGAACCATCACCGACATCTCTGCCAACATGTGCCACGCTACCATCTATGCTCCGAAAGAAGGTGCTGCTGAAGAAGCCAGGAGTGACATGCACTACAGTGTAGCCTCTGGCCCCAAACCTGTCATCCCTTCAGTCCGGAACAATCCCTATTTCCCTTGTGACAAAGTGGCCAAAGAGGAGGAGCGGACCTCTTCAGAGGATGAGATCAGCCAGCACTTTGAGCCCACCAACACCCCCCTGGACCGCAAGGGACTCATCAGCCCCCAGAGCCCACAGAAGTCAGACTGTCAGCCCAATTCACCAACCGAGTCCAGCAGCAGCAAGAACGCCCGTATCGGTCAGAACTCCAGCTCTCTCTTCACCAAGAGCCCCACAGACCCCAAAGCCTGCAACTGGAAGAAGTACAAGTTCATTGTCCTCAACTCCCTCAATCAGAACACCAAGCAAGACAGTGCTGACCAGAACGAGATGGGTACCCTCTCTCCTCGCACCTATGTGCCCATGTCCACTTGCCAGCAGTCCATGGAGCCAGAGCATCTCAATGTGCAATCCCCCACCAAGATAAACGTGAATGGAGAAGACTCTACTATCCCTCAAGCGAGCAGACTGAACAATATTGTTAACAGGTGAGAATACTTTTACCCCCCACCCCCCTCTGCCCTGAGAAACAGGTATTCCTGAGTTGTTGAAGAGGGTTTGGAAGTTGTGAAATATCTCTAGCATTGGTATGGGAAGTCCAGTCCCAAGCAGATGAAAGCCTCTGCATTTGGTGGAGTGCTGCTAGTGACATTGGCTGGGTACCTACTGTCCCCACTGTTGTGGGGACTGTCAATGGATATGGAAACATTGGGTTGTGAATCCCTGGCTCTGGCAGCTCCAGGTGATTTCTTTGGAGCCTGGATTTACCTACCCTGATTTTCACGAGACTCCCTGTGCCCTGAGCTTTTGGCTGGCTGTAAGCGTTGGAGTGGCCAAAGTATCAAGGAACAAAATCATCTGGACCTGAATGTTCCTAGAGAGCGTTGAGGTCATTTGGTGATGGGCACCTGAAGGATTGAGGCTGAAGGACCTGTTGTTGATCAGGGCTATGCTGTGCATCTCGCCACAGAGGTGTCCCTATAAAACATGTCTGTCCCTTGTGTCTGGAGGGGTGCAAATAAGGGTCCTGTAGCTCAAAAACAGCAAGAGCCTTCTCATGTTGCTGTCCTTCCACAGGTCCCGGGATGGGTCCCCTCGAAGCAGCGAAGGGCAGTCCCCACTGTACATGCATTCGTCGAAGTGCAGCTCCTGTGGCTGCCAGTCCCCACAACATACTGAGATGTGCCTTCATACCCCTGGCTCAAATTTTGGAGAAGAGATGGGGGAAACCCAGTCTGAATACTCTGACTCCAGCTGCGGTGAGTCTTGCATCCCTGGTCATCTTCTTCAACTAGCATTCAGGAGGGCTGTGCAGTCTAGGGGCCCATCGCCCAGTGCTCTGTGACCAAACAGGCTGGCAGACCTTATCCCTATGCTGGTGGATCCCACAGTGCTTTAAAGTCCTCTCTTAACTCTCTGACCAGCTGTGTGCATGCATGTGGGGGACACATGCACATTGGAATTTCTTCCTTCCTCCCTTTCCCCAGCACCATCCAGATACCTTGTGCAGGGAGTTAGTCACCTGCTGCAAACCTGGCAGCTAAGGACAGGAAACAAGTGGACCCCACCCCACCAGAACCACAGGAGAACAAGCTTTACAGATGTAATGACCCTAATGGGGATTGGGCAAGATGGCATGTCTCATACATCTGTCATGGTATCTTTATTATCGGGGAGCCCAAAGCACACATCTGGGGAAATGCAGATAATGAGGCTTGCAATCTTGTTGCAAAACCCCACAAGCCCAGAAACAGGTATCTGTGAACTCATCTGCCTGTAGCTCAGTGAGGGGGAATGCAGGATTGCCACCTGTAGTTTGGGCAAAGATCCACAGAGGGAACCCCTCTGTGGTGACACTCAAAGCTACAAACAGTATTTAAGAGTTGGGCACCCTCCTACTGAGGGAACCTACCTTGTGATTTGGATGATGATTGTTTTCCCATGCCCAAGGCAGACCTCTCTACATGTAAAGGTTTAAGACCTCTAAAGGTGCTGGAGTTGCTCCAGAGCTGAGCATCCTTTGGAGGATGCCTGATAACATGGGTGCTTTCGTGGACCTCTTTGAAAGATGTCCAGGTGACATGCTGGCTTCCTGGAAGCAGCTTGTGTGGCACTAAAGGAGAGAGATAGCTCATGATGATTTTGCTCATTCAAACCGTGCACATTGTTGCTGTGTGTACAAGAAGGTCAGGAGGTGACAGCACAGTGCAAGCACCACTGACTGTGAACATCTGCACTTGGCTGCTTGTTCCAGCACTTGCCCTGGCTGCCCTTCCCCTCCATCCTAAATCCATCCCATGGCCCATCAGAGAGGTGGCCCATGCCTTGCCCATCTCATTGCTCTCCTCTCTGTCCTCGCAGAGAATGGAGCCTTCTTCTGCAACGAGTGTGACTGCCGGTTCTCCGAGGAGGCCTCTCTCAAGAGACACTCTCTGCAAGTCCACAGTGACAAGCCCTACAAGTGTGACCGCTGCCAGGCCTCCTTTCGCTACAAGGGGAACCTCGCTAGCCATAAAACCGTCCACACAGGTACAGTGTCTGCCATGGGGACAACTTTCTGGGGAGGCTGTGTGTTGGTTGGGGTGCAGGCATTTATGGCTGGGTTTGTCCCAGGTGCAGCATCCTCTGCTCTGTGTCACAAGCTGTCCCTGATGGGAAGAGCAAGGTGCTTTTCTTAGCACTGCCAGGGAGCCCTTGGACAGAGTGCCAGACCTGGGAATGGCGGAGATACCTGCCCTGCACTAAGGATGGAGCTCAAGCTTCTTTGCTGTAAAGCATTGGACACCGCTGTTTCTAAAGGTGTCTCACAAAATGAATGACTGGGAGCAGACGTGTGGCTTCCAGGTAACTTTGTGGCAAACTTAAGCAACAAAAAAATTAAAAATAGTCAAAAAAGCATTTAGGGAGAAGTATTTTTATATCCTAGAAATCCAGGTCATATCTAGCTTGGCATAAACTCTGCTGATGGGAAAATCTGTGAATGGATGGACTCTGTGAATCAGCACAATGAAAGCTGAGAAAGGAAGGGGATATTAAGGGTTTAGTCATTTGCCGACAAACCCAAGGCTTATTTTATTTCATGCTTTTATTAATGCTTAACTTGTCAACTAGCTGGGGAATGGAAATCTGGGCTGACGACTCAGTACTGCTGCCCTAAATTAGACCTAAATTCCTGCAGTCTCAGCTGAGCTCCAGGAGGGCTGCACAGGTGGAGGAGACAACACAAGTGCCAGGGCAGGGTTTGAGGGTGCTTACTGACAGCTGTAGAGAGATGTAGGTGCCAGCCACTATCCCAGGGCCAGGAGCAATGATGCTGTTAATCCTTGCTGGCAGAGCTGCCTGACTTTGTCTTGCCCTGAAGGCTGCAGCTCCCAGTCCAAAAAAGAAAGCTCTCCTGAGCTCACCCTGCTCTAGAGACACCCCAAGCTGTCCTAACCAATGCTGCTTGTCCACAGCCATCTCCAAAAGGGACAGGAGTCAGGGCTCATGCTTCATGCCATGGAGTCCAGCACCTGAAGGGACTTAGCCCTAGGGAGCACTATGGATCCTGGGTGCTGAGCATACCTGTACTTAAGCCCTCACCCTTTCTTTTGGGCTCTGCAGGAGAAAAGCCGTACCGCTGCAACATCTGCGGGGCACAGTTCAACCGACCAGCCAACCTGAAAACCCACACACGCATCCACTCTGGAGAGAAACCCTACAAGTGTGAGACTTGCGGGGCCAGATTTGTCCAGGTGCGTGTGGCCTCTGAGATCTGCGGTTCTGGGGAGGTGGGATGTGGCTGGATGTTCTGCCCAAGATTGGTGATGCCTCATGGCTGGGAGGAGGCTGATAATGACCCAGGTCACTACCTTGAGCAGCTCTTCCCATGGTGTTGTGGGGTAAGTGTGGACCTTAAGGTCCATGGGGGCCCATTTGGCTTAGTAGGAAGCCTGACTGCTAGTTGTAGCTACTCTGCTTCATTTGCTCTTGAGGATTGGAGATACCAGACCTCAGACACATGTGGCTCTGACTCCCAGCTAGAACCTAATAGACTAAAAAAAAAAAACTGTTTGGGCATAACCGCTGTTCCCACGGATATGCCCTTGATCCCTGGTGCTGTCCTGACCCAGAGCTGCTCTCTCCAGGTGGCCCACCTCCGTGCTCACGTGCTCATCCACACCGGGGAGAAGCCATACCCTTGCGAGATCTGCGGCACACGCTTCCGGCACCTGCAGACCCTCAAAAGTCACCTTCGAATCCACACAGGAGAGAAACCGTATCATGTGAGTGGCCTTGCTTTATTCAGGGGGGGAGAAGGGGGGATCTCAGCTAGGACTGGGGGAGGATGCTGCCAAACCTGGAGGGCGGGGAAGACAGGAGGGAGGGCATTCACATGGGCTGGTTGCAGCACCCCAATGCCTTTCACCAGCCTCATGAGGCCCCAGGCCAAGGTCACATCCCTGTTCCTCATGCCCTATCTCCCTCTCATGCATTAGCTGATGTCGATATGGTACTTTGTCAGGAGTGTCTGTGTTGGAAACATTGACATGCAGCCCAGGCTGGGTACATCTTAGCTGCTCTATTCTTCCACCCCATCTGGAAGGTCACACTTCTTCAAATAGCTGTGGCTTAAATTACAGCTGTCTGCAGTGGGCAGGGATGGGGGAAAGGAGCAGACAGCCTGGCCTGAGCTCCCCTTTGCTGGTGATAACCTGCACCCCAGTGAGCAGCTTGCCTGGCCTTGCTTGCAGCCCTGCAGGCTCCCAGTTCTTTGCTGGGGTTTTCCTTGCTTTCACCGTCTGCTGGAGAGGGAACCAAAGCAGTGATTATCATCCAAACATCCCTCTGGAGCCATCCAGCTTGGCAGGGGTGAAAAGCAGCTCCCAAAATAGCCCTGTAGCTGGCTTGATCATCTAGATCTGGAGCTTGGCTCTATGTCCATTAAAGCCAGGGTCTTCTCCCAAGGGACTTTTGCCTTTGTTCATCCCATAAACCAATGTATGCTGCTGAAAGCCTGGGATGGAGTGCCGTCAGGTGCTGCTCTTCCCACGATGTTTCCACTTTTCCCCTCATCCACCTGTATAATGGGTGCAGCATCCTGGGATCACTGGTAGGGAGGGACAAGCATTTGGTGTGGACCTCCTGCCCCGAAGGGAAGGACGTGTCCCCTGCTGTCACATTTCACACCCTCTACCTTTACCTCTTGCCCTGCAGTGTGAGAAGTGCAACCTGCATTTCCGCCACAAAAGCCAGCTGCGGCTCCACCTCCGGCAGAAGCACGGGGCCATCACCAACACCAAGGTGCAGTACCGCATCTCAGCGAGCGAGGTGCCTCCGGAGCTCCCCAAGGCCTGCTAAAGGCACAGGATTTCCCAGGAGGAGGTCGTCTTGGGGGGCCAGAGGGAGAGAAGCTATCCAAAGGATACTTGCAACACTTTAAAAGGAAAAAAAAAAAAAGAAAAAAAAATTTGTCACATGATGGAGTGCCTCTAAACCCATAGTACAGATAGGTGGAAAAACATTAGAAATTTAAAAAAAAAAAAATTACAAATACACGGGTTTTATTTTTCCCAGTTATGTGAAACAAAAAGAAAAAATAAAATTATTCAGATCCTACTGTATATAAAACATTAAAAAAATAAAAATAGTCATTTTAAATGTCTGTGCAGTGGAGTGTTGATAAACTCTGGAGTCTAACCTTCACAGCCTTTGCCGTTTGAAGATGAGGAATGTAATGTTGATTTATGGGAACAGATTTTTTTTCTTTTGTATGCAAAATGTGTGTTCTTTTAAAGAGAAAGTATGCTATTAAAGAGAGGGCTTTAACTTTTTTAACCAAAGGTGAAGGAATCTATGGCAGAGTTGTAAATATATATAGATATAAATATATAAATATATATATAAAATAAATATATATAGACCTTTAAAAAAGCTATATTAAAAATATATAAAATGCATTAAAGGCTCAGTTGGACTCTGCAGGCAGAAGCCACTCTGAGAATCTTTATTATGATAGAGCACTTAAGGAGATATTTTAAAGTATTGCATCTGTACAAGTAAGAAAATATTTTGTCTAAATGCATCAGTGTATTTGTATTTTTTTGCAAGTGAAGGTTTACAATTTACAAAAAAGCGTGTATTAAACCAACAAAGCTGCAGAAGGAATTTAAAATAATAATAAAGTGTAATTTTTTTTGTTCTAGTTCTCAGTCTGTATATATGTAAAATGTGGTTTCGCACGGTGCCTTTCTTTTCAATGGAAGTTTTCAATGTATGGACTATATTGAGCTCAGTTTCTTCAAGGTACAGCCTGATGTTGCAAAAGGAGATTTGGTGGAACTCTCTAGTGGGGGAATGTTTTATTTTTTTTTGTTTTGGAATTTTTTTTTGGTCTTATTTTACATGCTTGTGTTATAAACAATCTCGGGAGACAGGGTTTGGGCTGTGTCTAAACTGCATTAATGCATTCTGTAAAATATAGCTGTACAAATAAAAGAATAAAATGAAGAAAAGTGACGTACGATGGAGTGAGAGGTCTGTTCTTGCCTGTTCTTCTCCCTAAGCGTCT
This sequence comes from Cephalopterus ornatus, assembly GCA_013396775.1. NCBI lineage: Eukaryota > Metazoa > Chordata > Aves > Passeriformes > Cotingidae > Cephalopterus > Cephalopterus ornatus. Next base: position 16,602 of record VZRE01008772.1, read on the forward strand.
TGAAGACTTGCTGGTGCCCTGGGAAGGGACTGAGCATCCCAAGCCCTGGGGTGAGTTCTTGGCTTGGTGCAGCTCTGGTGCTGTGTTGAAGGCAGGACCCTGTTCCAGCATCGAGTGAAGATGGTCTCTGGTATGAGGTCTGAGCAAGATTCAAGCTTGCTGCTCTGCATCCTGGTGGGGATTGTGCCACCTCCTTGGTACTTTCTGCATTGGCACCAAGTAGCCAGCAGAAACTGGGAAGAGCCTGGGAGAGACCAGGGCCAGTTACAGATGGCTGAGTAGTTATTTATATTTCCTGGAAACCAGTGCACTTGCCAGAATTGCTCAGGGATGATGACTGCCTGCTGCTCCTCTCTCTTTCCAGTGCCTGGGATGGTGGGGGGCTGCTGTTCTGCCTGCCTTGCGAGACAGTTCAGTGGAGCAGGGCCTGTAACCCCTCCCAGAAACTTGCTGGCCGATAGCATCTCTGGGCTTCCAGCCATGGCATTCTGGCTTTGGGCCAGACATGAGAAAGCCCAGCTTGAGGGAGTCACTCTGCTCGCCCTCAGTAGGAAAGGAGCTGCTTTGCTCCATTTGCGTGCCTGTGCAGAGCTGGGTGAAGCCACAGTGTGACCAGGCCTTGTTCTCTGTGCAGGCAACCCAGAAGCTCAGTGCTGGTGAGGGATTGCAAGTTTCAGAAAACCAAAGAGCCTCATGCAAAAAGTTTCTCTGATTTACGCAGGCACAACTGGCTGGAACCAGTGTGTGGAGCCCGGACACAGCTCAGCACGGCCCAGGATGGGGTCTGAGCTGCACAGGGCTGGTTTCATTTTTAGTTATTAGATCCATTAATTCATGGATCATTTTGGTGCAGGGCAACGGGGATTATTTACAATGGGGGGACTTGGAAGCACCAGCAGGAAGGGAAGGGCCTGGCTGTTTTCAGGGTCAGGAGGGGCTGCAGTAAGGAGGAGCTGGAGATGAAGAGGAGGATGAGTCTTTCAACACCCCATGGGACAGAGGTGGACATGAGACAACCAAAGCGGCCCTGCATGGGAGGGAAATGCCAGGAAGAGGGAGAGCCAATTGGCAGTGCTGCTTTGCAGGACCCTCTCTGCTCTGACTCAGCCTTCTGAAGGTTGCAGTGGGCAGAGATGGCTATTGCTGGCATTATCTGAACATGTTTAGGACCAAGAGCTATGAAGATGCTTTTGGACCCCATGGGTGGGATCATGATGACCAATAACAGCAATGATGTTCTTAGAGATGTCTCTCCTAAAGAACTGTCTTGCTTAACATAGCCTCTGGATCTGGACAGGCTGATGACCTGGATAGAGTGGCTGCTCATCATATTTGTGAGCTTGCTACTTTTGGGTGTACTTGGTCTTTGTTATCACAGACATCTTTGAGGTCTTGCTTTAGATGCTCATCTAAAGGCAAAGCAATTGCCTTCTCATGTTTCCTTCTAAATAAACATGTTGCTTCAGGCAGAAAATTAAAATCCCTCTACTCTGCTCTTGTGAGACCCCACCTTGTGGGTCCCTTGTGTTCATCCAGCTCTGTGGCCCCCACACAGAATGAAAGACATTGACCTGTTGGAATGAGTCCAGAGGAGAGACACGTAAGTGGATCACAGGGCTGGAATACCTCTCCTGTGAAGACAGGCTGAGAGGGTTGGGGCTGTTCAGCCTGGAGAAGAGAAGGCTCCAGGGAGACCTTATGGCACCTTCCAGTACTTAAAGGGTGCCCACGAGAGAGCTGGAGAGGGACTTTTCACAAGGGCATGTGAAATAACACAAGGGGAAAATGCCCTTAAGCTGAAGGAGGGTAGATTTAGCTTAGCTATTAGGAAGAAATTCTTTACTATAAGGGTGGTGAGACACTGAAACAGGTTGCCAAGAGAAGCTGTGGATGCTCCACCTCTGGAAGTGTTCAAGGCCACGCTTGGATGAGGCTTTGAGTAACCTGGACTAGTGGAAGATGTCTCTGCCCATGGCAAGGAGTTGGAACCAGATGATCTTTAATGTGTCTTCCAGCCCAAATCATTCTATGATTTTATGACTCCCACCTCCTCTGGCTTGTCCCCCAGCAGACCAGATCTGCTGGCACATGAAGAGCCCCCCAAAAAGGCAAGGGCTGAGCACTGAGCTGGAGCCAGCCTCTCCCTCTTGCTGTTTGATTTGGCCAGGCAGGATGGCTGCCTGGCAGCTTGGAGCAAGCACCTGCCTGCTGTTGGGCAGGCCTTTCATGGAGTGAGGTCTTCCCAAGCATCCTTATGGGCAGGAGCCTATTGCTCACCCCACAGGCAGAGCCCAGTACAAGCCCTCACCAGGTTATTTGTGTTAGACAAAGGGTGGTGGAAAAATGACCACAAATGGGGCATTACCTAAGCATTGAGAATAGCAAAAACTTGCTTTCCCACCTTGCTCCCTCTCTTGTTTCCTCTCTCCACCTCTCCCTGGTGGGATTTTCAATGTTTAGTAAAGCTGGCTGTCCTCACAATGGGGTTTTGACACACATACTGCTCTCATTTGACACACATACTTAGGTTTCTCCCCTCTCTGTCAGAACTGCTTGCCTTTGAGCTCACCACCTCTCTGGTTACTGCAGTTGTCACTTCTGGAAGTGGCTGGGCTGGGCTGACAGCCTCACTTACCCCAGACAAGCAGCTGCATAGCCACGACCTCTATTTCCCATTGACTTGCTCAGCTGCATTTGCAAAATAAATACTGTGTTTTCCTGGACCATGGTTTCCTCCTCGTGACGGATTTTAGGTTTTTTTAAACAGTGATGTCATGGCTTTTCCATGCAGTTCAGCTGAAGCGATAGCAATCTGCAGGGTCAAAGACCTGCAGGCATTTGGCACGGATGGTGTTTGGAGAGCCAAGGGAGCCATCACATCCACAGCTGCCATACACATGCTTTATGCCTGCTTTATACCCACAAACATCGAACAGCTCGGCCCTGCCCATGTGGGTACTGCTGGGTTGTTTGCCCTTGGAAAAAACAGCTCCAGAGGCAGCCCTCAGAGGGCAGGTCATCACCAAATCCATGAAATAGCTGGCTGCCAGGAAGGCCCAGAAGGGCAGTGGGGATTCAAACTTCAGGGGGCTGAGCAGGGCTCAAGGAAGGGATGTTTTTTTTCTTTTGGCAGCATTGATGGAGAGCTGAGACTAGCTCAGCTGGTTAGAGTCTGGTGCTGATAATGCCAGGGTTGTGGGTTCAATCCCTGTATGGGCCATACACTTAAGAGTTAGACTTGATCCTTGTGGGCGCCTTCCAACTCAGAATGTTCTGTGAGTCTGTGACCCCCGGGGCAAGGGACTGGGCCGGGTTGTTCCGCTGCATTCTGCCGAGTCTCCACAGGAGGGCAGTGGAAGATGGAGTTTAAGCGAAGAGACCTGGAATTACGGAATGATTTGGGTTGGAAGTGACCCTAAGGATCATTCAGCTCCAACCCCGCTGTCGCAGGGACACCTTTCACTGGATCAGTTTGCTCAAAGATTCATCCAGCCTGGCCTTGGACACTTCCAGCAATGGAGTATCCACAGCTTCTCTGGGAAACCTATTCTAGTGTATCACCACTTCTACAGTAAAGAACTTCTTCCCAGTATCGAATCTAAATATACCCTTTTTCAGTTTAAAGCCATTCCCCTTTGTCCTATCACTACATGTCCTTGTAAAAAAGTCCCTCTCCAACTTTCTGTAATCCCCTTTAATTACTGGAAGGTGTCCTAAGGTCTCACCAGAGCCTTCTCTTCTTTGGGCTGAACAGAGCTGGTGTTTATAGAAGAGAGTTATATCTAGAGATAAAACAGATTCCAGTGTTATTTCTGGATTTCATGATTTCGTGTGCTCACCCATCTTTACCTACCATCTCTCGCCTTGTGCTTCTAACTCCTTACAGCACGGGCAGCGCCTGTCTGTGCAGTCTCTAACACAGCCCCATCCATGACTCCTGGCAGCCACTGCAGTAGTATAGGGCCACTGCAGTACGAGTCAGGGGTCCTGCGGTATTTGACTCTTAGACCAGCCTGTGCTTCTGCATATGTTTGTACTGATTGCTTCCTTGTCTTTTCCTTTCCGCTTCCCTTCTCCTTCCCCTTTCCCTTCAAGGCAGTTTCTCTCAGCCCTACAGACACTATGGAAGTACCCTAGGTGGCTGAGACTGGGAATGAATCTCAGGTAGCAGCATCAGAAATGCTGAATATGGCTCAGGCTCTTAGGGAGACACATTTCAAAAATTAGGTACTAGGATCCCTCCTCTGTGAACCTCCACAGCCTGACTCCCCTCCCTCTTTGCTACCTGGAGCAGAAATCCCAGAGGCCTTTAATTAATGGAGATTCAAATTCTTTTGGATTTGTGCTCCCAAGTTTTATTATAGAAACAGAAACCTCTCAGGTTGTTGCAAGTCCCTGTACAATACCAACATCACTGCTCTAAGCACTGCCTGTTCCAGGGACACATGGTACACAGGGTGAGTCTCTCTCCCTTACTGAGTTCTTGTTTTTCATTATTTCTCAGTCATGACTAACCACTCTTCCTCCACTCATCTGTATTTCCTGGGGCAGCATCACCCCAAGCAAGCAGGAACCTCTCTATTAGGTTTTCAGCAAGCTGATAGAGCTGTGGGGCCATGACACCTTCTGCATTGCCCTGTCTCACCAGCTGCATGGCCAGAGCCAGAATGAGGCATGTCATTGCCCTGGCTCCCAGATCACAGCTCAGCTCTACCAGTTTAAGCGCTAGAATATAAGGCAAATGGGTTTTCCCTGCTGGCAAGATAGTGACCTGTGGCAAAACTGTCCTGCTTGTGAAAGCCGGGCTGAGAGAGTGTGGAGAGCATTTTGTAAGCGATAGCAAAGGAGGTGAGGTGAGATGGGAGCCAGGCTGGCGGCTGCAGTGACAGCAGAGGGCACGCTTTGCTGGTACAGTGCTTGAACACACAGCTTTTGCACACAGTTCAGGGCATTGTTGGACTACTCAGGACCTGTGGAGCAAGTTGGAAACATCGGGGCAAGGAATCAGTCACAGGAATTCAATTCAATTCAGGTGTCTGCAAAACCACACGCCCCACAGTGCTGCAGCAGAAAGAAAGGAACAGAACTGCTTTCACCACAGCTGAGTGGATGATGGATTTATCTGGCTGGGGAGTGAATGTAAAAAAATTCAGAGCACACCAATCCCACAGAGAATCTGGGGGAGAGGGAACTGGTAAATCAATCTGCAACTTACTCGCCCCTCCATGCCTGCACCAGACTCATAAGGACGTCTGCAGGTCTGCCCTTACTCCTTCCCCAGGGGTTCTCCATGGGAGATAATCCAAAGTTGTATGGACCAGATGGACTTCCTTTATCCACTGCCTCATTGCTGGTTCTTTCAGGTCAGCACCAGGAGTTTTTTTGAGTCAGAGCTTGTGGTATTTTTCTTCTGGATTTTCTTTGAAATGGAAAGCAAAAACTTTTCAGATGGAGAACATCAGAGTGACTCCCGAAATCACTACCTGAGAGCTTAGGTCAATTCAACATTGTATCCATCAACAAGGCTGAGACATGATAGGAGTTCAATTTCTCTTCTTTAAACTGGCTGAGATGTTTCTAAAGAAACACTCCCACCAAAGCTTTGTCTCTAGTCCTGCCTCCACCAGCCTCATAATTTCAGCCAAATCACAAAACGGGAAAAACAGCTGAGGTGGATAGCAGAGCTTTCTGATGCTGCTCTGGCTCAGGAGCCAAGTCATTTCATGGTAGGGCTCAGGATAACAGAGCAGAAAACAAGCACACTCTTTCTTCCCTCAGCTGAACTTCTGAAATTCAGTGGGACAAATCCAAGACATTTCCCTGTAGTAATATTTTCCCTTTTGCTAGAGGACACTGGTGTAATTCCTTCAGACTCCCCCAGGCAGATGGGGGAACAGGGGGACAGCCACCCAGCTCCAGTGCTGCGTAGAGGAGTGGAGTCATAGCCAATCTGGTCTTCCAAATCTTGACCCCTTGTGACTGGAAGAGCCATAGTAGCCAGTGAAGATCAAAGCTCAGTGTGACTAGGGGTGTGTGCTTGCTTGGAACTAGACTGTAGGGAGCATAACAACTCCAGTAACATTGCTCCTAGCCCAAAGATCTGTTGGGCATTATTGCTCTGCTGCAGGATGCCCTGCACTGCCAGATGGCCAGGCAGGGTTGGCAGGGCAGGGCAGGGATGGATAGATGCAAAAAGGAAAAACAAAATTTGGGTGAAGACAGTGGAAGAAGAATGGGGTTGTGAGCAGCCTGGGGTTGGGCAGGACATCAAGAATGACCTCTCAAAACCCCTTAAGTACTCAAGTCTGATATCTTCCCCCATTTTATCACAGCATGACCATACCAACTTCCTAAAACCAGCCCTGCCAGCCTGCCAGGAACCCACCCATCTCAGACTAATCCGTGCAACTCTGCAAAATCCCATTAAATGTGTCTGAGTCCTGACAGCCCCACACAAAATTGTGAAGAAATAAGAAAAATTGAGAATTCACCAAGGAGGTTGTTCCTGCACTGTGCCAACTCCTACAGTTCTTATCTCCATGTTGGTATACAGGTGGGTTCTAAGTGTGCTGAAATGTAGCACAGTTTTGAATCCTATGCAGCAGTCCAAGGCTGCACTCCAGCCCACTGCAACACCCTGGGAAATACAGATGCTGAACTGATCCCTGTGGCACATCAAGGCAGATCCATAGCTGTGGCAGCCTAAGGAGCTGACAGCAATTCCTTCCCACTCAGTAGTGATGGGGGTTCCAAGTGCTCCCATCCCTTGGAGGTGACAAGCTGAATAACTTGTGCAGTGCCAGGCTGGACAGTTGCCTGCTGTTTGGAGTGGCAAGGGGTCATTAAGTAACAGCTTCCAGTGGCCACAGGGGCATCCCATTTCCATCTCTGCTCCTCTCCAATATGGAACCCAAGAAGACTGCATTGACCTGGGCTGTGGGAGCTGGGATAATCTGGTGGGGAGTTGGAGCCTTTAGCAGAGCTGGTGCAGGCTTGCATTGCAGTGTGGCACAGTTGGGTTGTGCCATGCCAAAGAGGAGAGTCTGGGGGCTACAAAAGAAGTTTATTCCCAGTGAAAAAAAAAAAAAAATGGGAGAGCCCAGCTTGCTGCTACTAGCACATTTGGGAAAAGTGAGAAAATTAATGTTGCTGGCAGAAACCTTTCCTAGGAAACCTCTCTTCAAGGCAGCCAAGAGGGCCAGGATAGGTTTGATGCCCTGGCATCTGCTGCCTTGGCCATTTGCCATGACCAGGACTGGTTCTGCTTCTTTGACTGCAAGAGGAAAGAGATGCTGGTCCAGCTGCTAACACAGGACTCACGACCCTTGGGGATAATCTGCTCTTTTTTCATCCAAATCATTCCCCTTAGCCTTGGCAGGCAGCTGTGTCCTGTGCCCAAAGCAAAGGAATGTGTCTGAACCACAGCAAGAGCTGATTCTTCTCTACTAGTTTTCCCAGTGCAAGACCAGTGCTTGAAGATGGACAGGGTCCTAGAAATGCAGAGCTTGGCCTTGTAGAGTCAGGCAGCTGAGGAAAAACCGGCTGTAAAAGCAGCACGGGTAAACCCGACCCTCAAGGTCTCCTGGGGTACAAATGAAGGCTTATTCTCTCATGGTTCTCATTAATTTTGCTCCTCAATTTGGGAAGGATGCAGAGGATGAAGGCTATGTGTGGCTGCAGATGTCTGCACAAAGGAAGGGTGGTACCATCCAGGGAGGGCAGTGGCAGTCCAGCCCAGAGTTCTGCCTGGTCTGGAACCAGCAACCAGCACCAATTCCTCTTGTCTGACTGTAAAGCAGAGCAGGAACACCTTGGTTTATACTTCATGCTCCCAGGTCAGCCTCAGCAAACCCAGCCAGCAACACCAGGGTTGAAGGAAGAGAGGGGGACATATATTAATTCAGCATGAAACAAAAAGTCATTTTGAAGATTTCTGGAGACGTTTGTGCAGCACTTAAATTCTTGCCCCCACAAATCTTTGACTTTCCTCAGCTGGAAATTGAGATGGGAGAAATCCTAATATCCCTTTTTTGGGTAGCTGTAGAACCCCTTTCTTGCACATCCTGCTTCTGCTCCTCCCAGCTGGGGGGTTTGAAGCAGCTTTTCCTGGTGTGGGCACCAGCCAGCTAGAGGGGAAAAGCTGGAGGAGCGGGGGAGACTGGCCATCCCAGCGGGACAGGTGCATCCCTCAAGGGGCCAACAGGTTCAGTGACCCTGGGGTAGAGACAGGGGTCCCCGCAGGCTCAGCGAGGGACCAGCACGCCTCGATCGAGGCGCTGATTTGTCATCGCTTCCCCGAGCTGCAGAGCCATGGCAGAGCCGGGGCACTCTCCGCGAGGCTCCCGCTGCACCCTGAACTGCCCGTCGGAGAGAATCTGGTCAAGGACCGATGCCAGAGAGACCCTCAGGGACCGGGCAGACTGAAAGGACCCCCGGGGGCACCTCAGTACTCGCCATTCCCTGCAGGAGCTTGGGGGCAATCCACCCTTAAGGGGACCCTTTCCAGCTCCCCGGACTCTGCAGCCATTTCTTACCCGACGGGGCGGGACGCCGCGCTGGGATGAGGGGCTTTGGTAGAGGGACTGTTGGGGGGCTCAGACCTCCGGCAGGGGATGATCGCTGAACAGCCGGGACCCACAGCCGCCGCAACGGGGGGCTTGTGCCTGGGGAGGAGGGAAGCGGACAAGCAGGGTCGAGAGCTCCGAAGGGGTGGTGATGTGGGGACAAAACGCGCCAGGGGCCTGGGGGCGGCCGGAGAGGGGGGATTCGAGGGGCACCTGGATGCTTGGGCCGGCCTCGGGCAGAGCTGAGCATCCCCAGTCCCGTCCCCCGCTCCCGCCCGGTCCCGGGCAGAGATCCACCCCCGGCGGCGTGGGGCGAGGGGGGCGCCCCCGCCTTGACGTCAGGAGAAGGGTTTATAAAGGCGGCGGGCGGCGAGGAGATCCCCAACGCCGGAGCCGAGCCGCAGCGGAGCCGCCAGCGCGTCCCCGCCGCCTCCTCCCGCGCCCGACCCGCCGTCGAGATGCTGTCGTGCCGCCTCCAGTGCGCTCTGGCCCTGCTCTCCATCGCTCTGGCCCTCGGCACCGTCTCGGCCGCCCCCTCGGACCCGCGGCTCCGGCAGTTCCTGCAGAAGTCCCTGGCTGCCGCCGCCGGGAAGCAGGTGAGAGCCCCGCGACACGACGGACACCCCGGGTATCCCTCGGGCACCCCGCTGGGCACCCCGACGGCCCTGCTGCAGGCTCCTGCTTCCCCTCCAGAGAGCCCCCTGATTCCCCACTGCAGAGCGCCTGGCACCCCTGCTGCAGACCCCTCCAGTTCCTCACCAGACATCCCAGTACCCTCAGTGCAGACCTCCAGATCTTCTCCAGATTTACCCCATGTACCCGTTCCAGACACCCAGTTCCTTGCTGCAGATCCTGGTTCCCTGACGGATCCCCTGGTTCCCCGCCGGGGCTGACCCAGCATCAGGCTGTGTCACTGGGGCTGGGAGGTGAGACAGCCCAGCAGGTAGATGGTGGGGAATGAGGAGCCGATGCTGCTGGGGCAGCTCTCCAGGGTTTCTCTGGGTCACTGAACTAAGGCAGCTACCCCAGTGCATAGGAGGATGTCCTTATCCGTGGCAGGGGACGGCCAAGGCTTGAAGAGACAAGAAGAAAAATAAGTTCCAGTGAGACAGCGACCTGACTCAATCTCCCCTGCCAGCTCCCCCAAAGACTTTTCCCCTGTTACTTTGGCAGCAGCCCCGTGGCATCCTGTCTTGAGTAGGGCAGTGTGTGCTGGAGCAGTGGGAAGGGAAGGGCAAGTGGTGTGAGGCTTAGATGAGTCCATTCCCTGTCACAGCCAGGACAGCGGTCTCTGTATCCACACCAGGTACACGTCAGTGCTCTTCTGCTCTGCTTTATTTCACAGACGCAGCTGCTGCATAGCAGCTGTCAGGCTGGGCTCTTCAGAAAGCCAGGGCTCCCCTTCTCCTCCAGCATCCTCAGTGTCTCTAATCTGGGCACAAAGGTGTCTTAGAGGGACAGAGTTGTGAGCCCTCAAAAGCCGAGGAGTAATTGTGGTCTCTCTACCTCTCTCTCCCTTTCTCTCTCTTGTCTCCCAAGGAACTGGCCAAGTACTTTTTGGCAGAACTGCTCTCAGAGCCAAGTCAGACAGAAAATGAAGCCCTGGAGTCTGAGGACTTGTCCCGAGGGGCTGAGCAGGATGAAGTGAGACTGGAGCTGGAGCGCTCGGCTAACTCAAACCCTGCTCTGGCACCCCGGGAACGTAAAGCAGGCTGCAAGAACTTCTTCTGGAAAACTTTCACATCCTGTTAGCTTTTGAAACCCACCTCTCCACCCCATCCATCCCTGCCTTCTTCCTAGCCCCTTGCCCTGAGCAGAACCTTCACCACAAGAGGCGAAGACTGTAAATACACAATCCATGGTTATGGTGAAATTAAACAAACAAGGAAAATTTGAGTTTGATTTCCACTTGTTTTAATAAAACTTTCTGTTTCAATTGTACATGATATGCTTGAGTTGTGATTTCTGACTAGTTCTTTAATGACATGCACTCCGCAACTCTTTCAAATGTACTATTTTTAATTCTCTGTTGCAATAAAGTTTATGTTTCAAATGGTGATGCTGAGGCTCGGTGTCAATGAGAAAACCTAAGTAACCTCTGAGGCTGTTCGTCTTTGAAATGGCACCCATCTCAGGGCAGCAGCAGCGAACACCATCCACATCCACACATAGGCACACACACAGGGTATCTCTTAATCTGATATTTTTTCTGTGGTCTTACTAAAGGATCTTGAGTCACAGTGGTATTTTAGATATCAAATCCCTGCAACTGTGGCTGAATCAAATCTGCATCACTACCAGTCCAAGTCAGTCTAGAGGATTTACACCCATCACCAGAGGCATCACTATAAATCACAGCTGTGTATTCCAAGTGATGGGGATGATAAAAGTGGTTCACCATACAAGTTTACACCACACATCTTACTCCTTCCTCAGCCACAAACACTAAAAGGTTTTCTTACTCGTTGTAGCATCCCTGACAAACACTGCTTCTGGGATTCCTCAGGGAAGTTTTCCTTTGTTCTGCTGTGCAGGGAGAGGTTTTTGCTGTGCAGGGAGAGGTTTAAGCTGAGGTGTTAACCCTATGCCATCATCCCCTCTCCATCTAATAAACTAGTCACAGCAGTTCTTCTACCCACCTCATCATCATTAAAGGCAATATTAAGAGGTTCAGCAAGGTAGGAGATAATATCAGAGGACAGACATTCTTTCCTCAAGGGAAAAGAAATTCTTCGTGCTTTTGCAGAGTCTTTGCTTTCTGGCCATGCTGGTTTTGACATATACTCACAGGTGAATTGGAGCCATACATCCTGCACAGGGGACAACTGCCACTTTGATGAGAAATTCATCCTTCAGGATTAAAGGTAACAAATATTTTGTAGCCATCATATGTGAAAGAAGGATGAAAAATGGGGTATCTTTGAGGTGTTCATGGGTGGAGGGTCGAGCAGGACCCCAGTGGGGGTGGATTGCCCAGCTGAATGCATGTTAAATTGTCTTTGGACTGTACTAAACGTAGCTCTCTGTGGGGCATCATTCTTGAACCAGTGCTTTTATTCTTAGTCTGCACTCCTCTCCCTGTGGGCAGGGGGTTGTTAGATTCCAGCTGGGGGGAAGGTGAATCCTTTGCTCTTGGGAACCATAGCAGTGCCAGCGGGAAATCCCAGCCCTGCCACGCTCACTCCCTGCAGAGCTCGGCTGAGCTGCTTTGCAGGCAACTGGCAACAGGCGAGAGCAGCGAGAATGTTCACAGGGAGAGGAGCTGTTGGTATCAACCCTGAGGGGGCCAGTGGCAGGACTGGATGCTTCCCTTCCTCCCTGAAGCAGGGCAGCCGTGGCTGTTGCCTGTGCTGCAGGCTGGGCTAAGGTCTGCTGCTAGATCCTGCACCTGCTAGAGAAGACTTGCTGTGACTCCCCAGCTCCTGTCAGCCTCCTCTCCTCCTTCCTTGTAAGCAGGATAGGTTTTGTGGTGTGACCTGGGGAAATGCTCAGCCCTCAGCCTCCCCTGTCCTGCACACAGTGCTGTGGGGTCAGGAGCTCTGCCCTCTCTACCGGAGCTGGATGCATTGCACACTGGGCAGGGAACGGCGATCCTCCCGGCACTTCAGGAGGACAGAGGGAGAGCCTTGCCCTTTTTCAGCCCCTGAATTTCTGTGGCTGGTGCAGCTGTGGAGGCTGCAGGATTATCACACCCTTGGGAGAGGGTCAGGGCTGGCACCGTGTGGGGAAAAGTCTCTAAAAAGACATTTGAGAATTGTATGTAATGTAGATCAATTCTCAGCCATAAAAGCAGGAAGGGTGAGAATAGGGCCCCATCTGAAAGTGTGGAGACAGACTGTGAAGAGCAAGCAATAGTCCTAGCTCACATCTGATTCCTACACTGCTGTGTAGTGTCAAGTGAGCAGATTTTAGGGGATTTAGTAAAGCAGAGACCTCCTCATCCCTGGCTGCTCAGTCCTCTCTTGACTGAGGTTCCTTTTAGCTTTCAAAAACCAGCTGATTTTCCGATGCTCAGACAGCCTCAAGAGAGCGGCTACAGGAACAGGAAGGGGGTGGAGGTGCCAGTGGCTTGAATATTCTTATGCACTGAGTCCATCTTTCATGGGATATAAATAGATCACTACTCGCCTGAGGCTTTTCCCCTTGTTCATAATGCTCAACCAGTGCTTCTGAAGGGAATTTAATCCTGCCAATTGCTGGAGTGAAACATCCCAAATAGGGACGAGGATGATCCTCAAGCACAAGCAGGAATTAAAGACGGTGATTCACATGCTACACCAGCCTGTTTCAATACAGCTGACAGCACAACATGGCATGGCAGCTTCTGGGAAGCTTAATCAAGATATACTGGTGGAGGAATGTGCAAATGTCCTCAGTTCAGAGACAGAAAGACAAATCTGCTCCTTCTGTCAGCTCAGGAGTCCCTGGAGTCTGGGGAGATGGCTTCCAAGAGTATTACCACATGTAACTGCACTCTGGCAGCTCCAGCAACCCCAGGTGCTGGGAGCTGTACAAACATAATGCAAGAGACGCCCTTGCCATGCTGAGCTAGAAAGACTAGAAAGACAAAGATTTATTGTTTATCTTTAATAGGTGGGAGTTATGGGCTAAAGAGATTAAATGACTGTATTTAATCCCTAGACATAGTCATGTAACAATGTTCCAGGCTGGGAACACTCTTGCTGGGCAAGGCTGAATCTGGGATGAGCACTTAGGTATGGTCAGCTCCTACAGGCCAGAGCTGTCAAAAGGGAGAGCAGATCTTGTGAGAGGTTTTCAAGCAACATTCTCTGCAGATCAGAGCCAAGGCTCCATGGAGGAACAGCCTTAGCAAGGGTCTGGGGGAGATTAGAGGCTGGGATGATCCACACTCGGCTGATTCATCTCCCCTCCTGCACTTGGTGCCACAGGCAGACCCAGAGCAATACCACTCCAGCAGGTACCGTCAACCTGGTGATTCATCCTAGGCAGTGTAGGGAAATGTCTGTGAGGAACCACATAAAAGGGCTGGAATCTGCTGCCTGAAGAATTGTTTTTATTGAAAACCAGAAAAAGCTCTTTAAGGTCTGGAAACATACATCCTCTATTGGAAGTCAGTCAGGAGCTTCTCAGCCATCCCCAAAGGCAAAGCATCCAGTGATGCTGGGAGGTGTCTCTTGGTCTAGCAAGCAGGCTAGGATTTATATTTTTTATGTGCAGCCCAAATTGGTAAAAAAGGCAAGTCTTCCTTGGTCCAGAAGGCTTGTTGGTGACTGATAGCTTGAAGTGATCCTCGCTGTGGTGCAGAGGAAATACTTGTGGGACCCAGATTTCATAGCCTGGGTCCACTCTGGCACCAGCTCACTCCTTTTGGCTCTGCAGAAAATACCAAGAGCCTGGACCCAAGGGCACAACTGTGCTCCACCCAGAACAGCTCATAAGATGCTCTGCACTGCCTTTGCCTTTACTCTGCCTCTGTGGCTCTTAGCGAGCATTACACCAGCACTCTGATCGCAGCCAGCAGGAGCATCTCAGATTCCTAGACCTCTGCTCTCGCCACAGGAATCTTCTTCCCTTTCATCGCACCCAACTCCAGCATCTCTGGGGAGCACCAGAGCAATCCCCAGCCCCTGTATGGGTCAGCAACAAGTGCTTGGAAAGAAGCACTGAGTGTTGCAACTGAGTCCTAACTCTCAACAAGAAAAGCAGCAGAGTATTTATTGACCAGGGTGAGAAAAGCTATACCTAGGCAATAAAAGTTATTATGATAAAGGAACAGACTGTACTGTCTGCTCTCTGAACACCTTCTGATTCTTTGACAGCTTCTCACCAGAATAATGCAATAAAGCACACTTTTCTTCTTTTTTCTTCTCCTCTGTCGTTGTTTTATTAGGGAATTATTTGTTACTTTTCCCCAACACCTAATTCCACTTCTGAGAATTGCTGTTTGGCCAGATGCTGTGAGTACCTCAGAAGACTTTTTGAATCCCCGTCTTAGGAGACTGACCCCATAAACAACTTGTAGAACACCAAAAAAATATTAACAAGGTCACCAAGAAAAATCTGAGTTCAGTTTTTCTCATATATATAGTAAAAATGCCAGTTTGTGCCATGAGCTATTATTTCCAACATGATCTGATAAAGAAACACACCTGGTCATTTAATTAACAAAATTAATTTAACGAAGATCCCCAGCATTTCCTACAAAGAGATTCCCTGAGAAAGCAAATCCAGGCTTTTTTCATCACCTGGGTTGGTTGTTGGACCAGAGAGAGAGGGATGTAGTGCTGCATACAGCAACAGAGTATCCCTCCCGATGCTCTCTGCTGCCTGCCTCCCCCTCCTGTACAACTGGCTCTTGCAGCCAACAGACTGCTCTGCTGCGTGTGCAGCAGGATGAAATGCTCCTGACCTGCAGCCCCGGCAAAGCATTCCCAGGAGGTGAGCTGAGAGATGCTCCAGGCCCTGCATACTCTTCCCTCAAGCCCTGTTAGATGTCCTGGGCACAGAGCCAAAGTCGGTGAATTCCTCCTGGCCCGGCAATAAGCCCTGTGCTGCTCTGCCCCAAGGCAGAGCATTTGCTCCCTTATGCTGTTCTTTGCTCTACCTTGAAGGAAAGTATCTCCTCTTGCTCAGGACCGAGGTTTAGGAAGAAAAAGGATCCCCCTGGAAATGGACTGTCACATTTGCAAGGCTCTTTCAGAAATCTTTTCTGCCACCTCTTTTCTTCCCTGTTTTACTTCTTGTACTTGTCAGGGTTTGTGGTTCTTCCCAGAGGCTTAAACAGAATATTGCTTTCCCTGTGTCTCCCAGAGTGAAGTGTGGGGGGACAGTGCGGAGCACAAGCCCAGGGTTGGGGTGCGCTGCAGCCAGCAGAGAGAGCCAAAGAGCACAGATTGCCCAGTTCATGGTCTGTGTCTGTGGGTCCTTTGTGCCAGGGGCTCTCCGAGCTCTGGCTACGACCTCACCCCAGGGAGATGAGCCCGAGTCAGGGGTCCTGCAAAGAGGGGCTTTCCATGGAGCAGCACTTCTGTGGACCAGAGTCATGTCAGGATGCAGGCAGTGCTGCTCTTAACTTCTAAAGAGCATTTCTTATGACAGAGTTGTCAATTTTTAATGAGTTAGGAGAAAGTTAAATAATATGAAAGTAAGTTAAGTGTTCTACCTAGGGTTAAATGCAGTGGCTTTTGTACTAATGGCAACCTGCAAGAAACTGCTTTTATGCAAACCTTTTTCTCCCAGTATTTTTTTTGTTGTTCATCCTCTTCTTATTCACTCAGCTCTTCTGAAACTTCACAGTCTAAGCAGCAATGGCAGGGGCAGAGGAAGGAAGTGTCCTGTTCAAAACAGTTGGAGTTCTTCCTGAAGAACATATGAGGATGCTGGGTCATATTGCAAAACAGGAACCTGGCAGGTCAAGTGTTTCTTCAAAAATGTGTTTCAGTGAGAAAACTCAGCATGATTCAAACACAATATCTGAAGTCTCCTGCCAGCATGCAGGAGGTGCACCCTCGAAGCTAGGGCCCACCTGCTCTCAAGGAGGAAATTTCAGTGTGGCAGATGTGGCTTTCCAGACACTGCCTCCACATGTAGGTGAGCAAGTGAGCAGGCTGATCTCTGGAAAACACATCTGTAGACTGAAGGATATCATTCAGCTAGATATGAACCTGAATTCCAAACCCTGCTTATCTCTCCAGACACTGATGACACATGTCATAACGTCACCTCCACCATCAATTCCCTTATTTGTCACATTAGCAGTGGTGATGCTGACACCAACAACCAGGCAATAAAAGAAATTGAGGAGATCCTCAGACAGAGGAACAAAGCAGAAGACATGTCTGGGCACATTAATGAGTTCCTTGTAGGCTGCTTTCAATCAGTCAAGTTTATCAACCAGCAACAGGAAGCAGATAAGAAATGAGGGAAGGAACAAATCATTCTGTGATGTTAACTGTGTCATCCAGGCCCGTAACTGTGTCTTCCAGGAGAAGAAACCAGCTCAAGAGGCCTTAGTGGAAGTGCTTAAGGATGTAATGAACAATCTCTTTACCTTAATGCTAGAATTCCTGGATGGAGACAGAGAGAAATATCAGAAGCTAATGTGGCCATTAATGTCCTCATGAAGAGGGTGTTGGAAAAATCTGACCAGATGATGATTTTTTTTGTGCCTTGCTGGACGCTCCAAGGCAGCCTGACTGCTGAGGGCAGCCTAGGTAAGTTTTCTGACCTGCTGGCCTAGTACCTGTGGCGGACTACATATCTTCTCCCACGCACCATCAACACCATCAACTTGGATGAAATCCTGTTGGATGCCCACATGCTCATGAAGACTTCCTCAAAGGAAGCACTGAGGCGGCACACAAACTCCCACTGCAGACCATGAAAACTGTTGCATAACTTGTGCAAGATGAAAGAAGTGAGGATCCTGGACGGCCTCACCCTGACTGAGAATGCAGCTAGCTCCCAGGTGGAAGCTTCCCTCCAAAACCCAGTCAGTCCCACTGCCAGGCACAGGGAAAATGAAAAAGCTGTAGGAGCAGGAGGGGAGGTGCCCAGGGCAGCTCACAGAGTTGCAAAGAACAAAGTGGGTGATGTTTTAAAGATCATCTTCTAGAAAATTTGCTCCAAGTGGAGTTTAAAGGTCTAGAGGAGTTACATGAATGTAAGAAAAAATGGCTGGAGGGAAGTTGGAATCTTTCCTAGAAAACCTCTTCCTCTTCTTACAGAGCTATGTGAAGCAAAGCCTGGCCATCATCCAGACAGAACAGGACACCAGAGAAGCTTTTTCCTCCTCCTCCTTCGAGGACATATCCTTAGGTGAAAGCATATCCTCTTAGATCAGCAGAGATCCCAGGAGGAGCCTTAAAGGGGAAGGAGTTGATGGCATCCTGCCACTTGGAAAACTTGCCAACACAACCTTGAGAGCAAGGCAGTCCACAGCAGACTCCCTGCCAGCCAGATCACCTTGAAGGATGCCAATGTCATGCTTCCTCCCTCCTTTCCAGGGCTGCACAGTGATCTCACTGGGGGCATGAGGAACCACCAGCAGAAATAGCACTGGGACCTCAGAATGATCCAGGCCTCTTCCACACACACATCAGTGGGCAAATGGTGCGAACCATGAACTAATAAAGAATAAACTCCAGCATGAACAACTGTGTGAGTTACCTCTTTTTACCCTTTAAAAAAATTAAGTGGGTAAGACTGATGCCTTGCATCAAAATTGACCCAGAGCAAACAAATCTGGCCAGGGCACAGGGCAGAGAACCAGTTGGGTGCTAACCCTGCCCTGGACAGCCTTCACAGTGGTCCTTCTGACATGGGATTTTCTAGCATTCTAAGGTTCATGGTCAGTATAGCACTAGGCCAACAGTGCCCACATTCCCAACTGGGAGGGAGATTGGGGCTTTCAAGCTGCATCTCTGCCTTTCTGCACAACCATCACTAGTTGCCCAGAGAGCCTGCTAAAGACAAAGGTTGCAAGAGGAAATTCATTAAGGAAAGTGATTTGTACAAGTTTCTGTCTTCTCTTAGGTAAAATCAATAAGACATAGACTTTCAAAACCCGCTTCCACTTAGACTGAAAAAGTTAGAGAGAGCAGAGTTGCTATGGACAACTGCAGAATGCCAATGCCTCAAGCCCCTTCCATCCGCTGCACTTTTGCCAAGGAGTACGCTGCTATTCTCATGTATTCTCCTTGATTTGTCTTTAACACCCGTGTTGTCTGTGAGTTCTTAAGGTGGGAGTCCTTAGCTTTGTGTCAGGCATAAAAGTGAGCACTTCAACGATGCTTACTAAATTACAAGGCTTTTTTACTAATAGACAATTCAGTCAATTACAAAACGCTATTAAGCGTTTGTGCTCAGGCAGAGCGAGTTAGCTGCCTAGTGAACATGGAAAACCAATATTTTTAATTAAAATAAGAAAAAAAGTAACACACAGGCTGATTGCTAGCCAACAAGAAAATTACAACCCTGAGATCTCAAAGTGTAATTACCCTTTCTGAATGGCCAAAATGACTTGTTTGTTGCAGACTATAATTCTCTCTAATGCTGCTATAAAGCCAAAGCCACCCCTTCACCTATCCCATCTATCCAGTGCTGTACCTGTCCAGGGGCTGCTCCAGTACCCACAAAACCACACTCGGATACACCTATGTGTGGCTTCTGCCTTATTTTCTGGCTCTGTAGCTGGAGGATTGACATTGAAAACATGGCTGATGGTACAGGTTTGATTCCTTCCCACTCAGTCCTTGTGACACCCTCCCTTTCTGTGCTAAAGGACATACACTGGAGTGTAGCTGTGTCACTTGCATGCAACATAATGGCTAACCTTTATGTGGCCTTCCAAAAGTAAATTCATATCCTTGTTGAGCTGTGAGGTCAGGCAACTGGATGTGCTGTTCCAGGAGGTTTCCTTCAATGCTGTGCAATGCTTTTTGCTGGTAGCCAGTGCCCCATGAGCAGCTGCTCCTGGAAATGCTCTGTACAGATGCCCAAACATCATTCAAGTACAGTTACCTGAGAAGTCTGTCCACTTACAATCACTCAGTCCACACTGAAATTTGCCCAGCAGTATCCCCTTGCAAAAGCCTCTCTGGCCATGTGCTCTCTCCAGGCTGTCCTCTTGCCCCACGCTGAGGCTGCAGTGATACATCTGGCTCACTGCTAGAGGAAAAGACATTAATTAGCAGATAGAGCTGATATGGTGAGGCCGCACACTATGTTGTAGCCAGGGGACACAGGCAGACTCCTTTCCTACAATGCTGAAGGCCTGATCCATTACCTAAGGGTTTCAGAGACTAGAAAACAGGGGAAAGTCAAGTGTTTGGAAGCTTTGCAATATTTGCCTGGCAAATATTATCATCATATTATCAGAGTGCCTCAGATCCCTTGTCAGCAGTCAGAAGCCCCCTGTAGTGGGTGCAGAACAAAGTCAGAGCAAGTGACAGTCCTTGTCCTGCAGATATTACTTGTGATAGGAGATAAGTACGTCAGCAGAGATGCCCTGGAGTCCTATAGGAATACACGGCCTCTTGAATAATCTCAGCATGTTGTCACTTGTGCCCCTCAGCACAGCCCCTGAGCAGGAATCAGGAGTGCCTTGAGCATCCAGATGATGATCTATAAGCCAGTCTTGCTTGCACCTCCTTGCCTCCTGGCCCTGGCAGAAAACAGCCTGCAATGGGGTATCACAGGCCAGCATGGGTCTAGGTACTTATTCTGGATCTTATCCCAGAGAAAGAGAAGCAGGTTCCTGCCCGTGAAGCAATGGTTAAGGAATGGGTCCTAACACACAGGATGATGCTCCTGCCAGCACTACAGCCTGAGGTTTGCTGGATGGCAAATCAATTTTCCCCACTCCTGCCTCCCAGCCAGCCAGTCCTCCAGGCTGTTCATCCTCCCTCACAGCCCTGGGAAAGAGCAAAGAGCAGAAGAGCACCTGGGTCAGGAGGCAGAGAAGGAGAGCCGCAAAGAACTCATAAGGGAGAGCTGACCTGGTACCTTTTGCTCTTTCCTTGTTCAGTCTTCTTGCATTTGCTGGAATCACGACCAAACTGTGTGCTCAGGAGATAGCAGGGTCAGGGAGATCAAGAAATTATAAACAAATACAGTATAAACAAATCAATCAGAGGGATAAAAACATTCGAAAGAGCCACACTAATTAAAAATATAATAATCAAGATAGTGGACATTTATTTAAAATGGTGCAATTACAGCTTTTAATCATCCAGGTTTAAATTAACGGCAGCAGCAAAGTGGCTGTGCAAATGTGTTCTCTGTAATGAACTGATATTAGAAAGCCAGCTTGGTGATCTCTCCCTCTCTCGGGCTAATTCTCCCTCCTCTCATTGTAAAATAACCTTTTGGTGTCATTTTCTTGTAGAGTCTTGAAGATGAAGACACAATATTGGAGCTAAATTAAATCCCCTTCACATATTTCTCTTCTTTCAAGCTGTAAAAATTGCTGGTATCAGTCATTCAATCTCTAGTGCTGACGCAACCACACTTGAGGAGAACATCTGGGGGCCCCAAGAGTCATTATAGGGAAAATAAAATCCTATATTACAATCAGTCAGCAATTAAAAGGCAGGATGCAGGAGGGCAAATCCTGCAAGATGCTGAGCAGGCTTGGTGGGGAAATCAAACGTTAGACCTGTGATGCCCTGGGGCTCTTTTCTTCTCAACTGGGTCATTTCAGAGGAGGCTAGAAAATTTCTACATTTGCTTCTGCCCAGCACAAATAATCTTGGAAGTAGTTAACTTGGGTCAGTGCTGAGCCAGAGGTCACAACTTTAGTCCCTACTGACTTGGCCTGCAGGGCTGTGAGACCAACCTTGCCCTGGCTTGGCAGGTGCCAGCCAGGCTTGGTATTCAAACAGCCACGATGCTCAGCTTGCCGTGTGAAGCGCACATGGCTTGAGTGGGCTCGATATAAACACAGGCAAGTCAGAGACATGAAAGCTCTTTGCACCATGCATTGTTCTGGCTTAGCAAAGCAATGGGTCTGATCTGCCAGGGGCAACTGTCACAGCCTTTCTCCCACACATGTATCTCCACCTGCCCTGTAAAAAGCCTCTTTCCTATGGAAGAGCCCAGTGTCCACCAGCCAAGGTGCTGACAGGAGCTCACTGCAGTGATGGAAGTGAGCAGAATTACGGACATGTGGCAAGTAAAACTGCTGAAGGCAAATCCTTTCAGACAGCTGTTCTGAGGTGGGTTTGAATCCACAGCCAAGGAGAGGGAATCCTCCTGTGCCTACTAAAGCTCTACTGGTCTACAGCCTCTCCTCCTTGCCAGCCAGCACACATGGCTCTGCCCTGACCCTGCCTTCACTCTGTCCCTGTGTCATGCTCTGCACGTGCAGAGTCCCAGCAGGGCAGAAACAGACCTTAAAGTTCCTGAACTCAAGTCCCAGCTTCCAGCAATGCCTCGGCATGTCTGTCCCACAGCTCGTGCTGCTGACGGTGCAGGGCTGGTCCTGCTCACAGCACTAGGATGCTCATCTCAGCTGGGTTTGCTTGAAGACTGCAAGGAAAGGGACAAGAATTAAAAAACGACATGAAAAAAATTTATTTTGGAAATGTGTGAAAAATTTCTGTGTGGGAAATGACCACCCCACATAGAGAGCATGTGTGTGTGTGCATGGGCGCACGCATGTGTGTGTGTGTGTGCGCGTGCCTACTCTTGTACTTCTGTGTGTGTAAGTCACAGCTTCTTCCAGAGCTGCTCAATCCACCTCTGGGTTTTGGCCATTGTCACCAAACACAATTACCTACCTGCATCCATAGTCCTGAGAACATGATTCAAATCCAGAGCCCTTTGGAAAGAGAATTTCATCTCATTAGCACCAAACCCTCCTGTCTTTCCTGTTTACCCGAAGGGTGTGCAAACATACAACGGGAGAGCGAGAGTCACGCAGCCCTTACCGCTGCTGTGGGCTATGTAATTACCTGGTCTGCACATTAAGATTAATAAATATTAACTTTACTTATGTTTATACTGTCCACCTAAGATGGAAACAATGTGCTTTACTACTTAATCAAATTAGAGCTATAAAATTATTTCCCTTTTAGAAGGTTCATTTCTGTTTGGCTAGCAATTGATGTTGATGATTTGAGTCCCATCTTTAAAGCATTTTGAAATATGGAAAATGGCAGAAGTGCAACAGTGCTTTAATGGAGCCATAATACACATCAGGTAATAAAGCATGAACAGCCTGTTTACTTTGAGTAGTCTAATTATTTGAGAGCTTTTTTAAAACCAGAAAACTGTCATGTGAAAACTTTAATTTCATTTGAATTAATTTTTGAAAAGAAACAGGAAAAGACAAACAAATTTTAAAAAAGCAAAAACCCCTTTTTAAAGTGTTGCTTTCCAATTCCCTGCAGCCAGGCCAGGTCCCAGGCAGACACTGAAGAGCATATCTTCCCTTTTGTTTTTCTCTTGCTTTTTTCTCTTCAGGGTGTACAGGACAGGGGTGACAAGTTGCACACTGGATGCTCAGACAACCACTGCTGCTCTATCACTGAAAATATCTCAGGGAATCAATGCACGTTCTGTAGGGGACTCCCACCCTTCTATGAGCTGCAAAGGACAAAATCACTGTCATTTCCTCATCTAAGAGACAAGAAAAGCCCTTTAGCACAACCAATAAAGTACCTTAGTGTGAGAGGTGAGGCAGAGTGCATCTCCCACAGCTTCTTCGCCTCTGCAGAACTAGCAAAGTTTACTTCTTCCTCTTTTCAAACCAGCAGCAAAATTACAGCACAACTGAGGCAGGATAGGTCCTCTGGAGGTCTCTGGTCTTGCCTCCTGCACAAAGAGGTCAACATCAAAGTTAGATCCTGTTGCTTTGAGTCTCATCCTGCTGAGTTCTTAATACCTCCAATGACAGATTCCCACAACTGCTGCCTTGTCTTGGGACTGCACTGCATGTCATGAAGGTGTTATTTCATTGTACTTTGTTGGCATTGCCCCTATTGGGGCAATGTGCCCATGGTCTCTTGCCCTGTTCCTGTCCGTCCCTTAGGAAATCCTGACTCCATCCTTCCCATTCCGTCATCAGTAGCTGAAGCTAACAGTGAGATCCTCCTTGTCCTTCTCATCTTCAGGCACAAACAAATTCAACCCTTTCACCCCATCTCATACATCTGCCCCCACCATCTCAGTGGCTTTTCACAGGCTCTCTCCAGCTCACTTATCCGGCTTTCACATTCACCATTTGGCTATGGCCACAGAGAAGACAAAATTGCATGGAAGAGACGGGAGGGCTGGTACCAGCAAGAGTAAGCATGGCCAAATCCTTGTGGTCTCCCTTGGCATGATTCAGTAATGCCAACAGGTTGACCAGGGCCAACCTCTCCCATACTGATCTTGCTGTTTATATCCAAGCACATTGTTTCCCTGACCAGGCGCCTGCAGTGTAGTGAGCTCTGTCCTGTGACCTGGCCTGCATTGGTCTTAGCCTGTCCCAGCCCAGATGACACTGGGTAGCTTGCACAGTCTCACTCTGGTTGGATCAGGCAGCACCCTACAACCAATTGTGGTGTCTTGGGATTAGGTCAAGACCTTCGCGACCACATAAAGAACAAGGCAATGCAAAATCTGACCCCAGATGTGATGGCCTGGTTTTCTGAAGCACGGCTGTTCCCCCACTGCAGTACCTGGGTTGCTTCACCAGCCAAGTCTATTTGCAAGGCAATACAAGCCAAGATAAATTTGCCCCCAAAGTAATAACTTTTCAATTACCTTTGTTATTCCTTGCTCAAAACAAGAACAGCACAGCACCTCTTGAGGGAGCAGCTGAGTATTTCTCTCCAGGGTGCACATTTATTATTTTAAGAATCATTTAATTTTCCATCTGAACAAAAGGGGCGAATGTAGGTACTGAATGACTCCAGGGCCCCATTCAATACCCTGCTGTGTTATCCATCACAGCAATTGCACATGGTAATTCATCTCTGAGACACTTCAGTATGCAGATCTGAGAGCATGTGATGTACCTGGCATGGCTCAAAACTCTGGGAGCCAATGGAAAGAAGGGATCATGACTGGGAAGCATGCCATCATGCCCAAGAAACAAAGGTTTTAGTAGTGGGACTTCTAGCATACCAGCAATCTGTAGCCTAGCTTCCAATGTCTCTCTCAAACTCTGATTTCCTATAGCATACACCCAACCCTGAAAGTCCCATTGCTAGGATCAATGGGATTTATAGTATTTGTGCAGTGATGTTCTTCATAACTGATGGGTCTGACAGTGACAGAAACGTTACTAAGTGCCACTACAGCAAATAGTCCAGCAGAGACATCGTTTACTCTCTTGAAGTCTGTGTGTCTGTTACTCTCTGAGTGTCTGCTACTCACTGTCTCTTCAGCAGTGACCTACAGGGCTTGAACCAAAACCCACTGATGGATGAATAGAAAAGTTTAATTACAATTTCCATACCTAAAGGAAATACCAAAATAGCTTGATCTTATAGTTGAGATCCTTCCCTGCCCCCAGCTTCTCTCTGCCACCTTTATTTGCCTTCCAGTATCCGTTTAGTAAAGGCTGCCTGGGCTAGAGATGCTACTGTGGACTATGAGCTTGTCTTTGGCACAGGTCTAGCCAGGATTAGGTATCCAGGATATTCTCCAGATCCTCCTTACATGGCTGCTTGTTGGTGGTATGAATACAATCCTGCTCTGTAAGGCTGGGCTCTGAGCTAGTGCTTCAGCTTCAGCGTGCTTATTGAGGAGCTCTCCCGGCTAAATAGAGTAGGTGGGGTCCTGTCAGCTCCTCAGAAGCACAAGAAACAGTCTCAGATGAAGCAACAGCTCTCTCGCCAGGCTCAGTAAATAATGAGAACAAAGTGCTTCAGTAACAGGTACATGCCTCATGCTGAGAGGCCACTCTGCATGACTACATCTTCTCGAAAGCACAAGTGCCTGAGGAGAGGAACCCCTGATACATTCCTCTCCCTGCTGCTGCCACATGTGTCAGCTCTCAGCAGTGATGAAAGCAGACTGTAAACTAAGCACACAAGTGGTGTCCCGGCTCTGTGATCACACTCTAAGCAGTATCCCCACTCCAGCCCCATGAGCCCAGGCAGACTGCCGGGGGGCCACCTGTCAGCAGGGCACAAGAGATGGTTGTTTCATTGGAAAGTTAAAGGTCGGCAGAACAGAGCAACATTTTTCATTGGGTGACACTTGCCTCCTTATGGTTATTTCTTTTCCTGTCTCGAGCACTCTCCTTTGCCCAGGCAGGTCACCAGAGTGAGCATCCTCACAGACCCCAAGAAAGGGATAGCTTGAGTCCTTATTAAAGAAAACGGTGAAAGTCAGTTCCTGGAATTTTATTTCTCTGAGTCTCAGGAAGATAAATGGCAGTAGAAAGTCTGGCTGCATGCTGGTCTTTGGTCAGGGGAAGCCAAGCAACAGAGAAGCAGGGGATTTCAGTAAATTCTTAAGTTTAGAAATGTTAATCTGATCGTTTCTTTTGACGTTCTGGACTACACAGTTCAGAAAGCTCCAGCCAGAAAACCAATGAGCACTCCTGATTGAATGGACCTTATATTTTTAGGGAGGTTTCCTATCAGTGTTCAGGATGTTGAACATCTTCAAACCTGAAAAGTCCTGGCACTCCTGCAACTCCAAGTCTAACTCAGACTGTATGGAGACCTCAATCCCCTCAGCCAGGGTACTTTGGTGGGCACAGAAGGTCTTGGAGGCTGCATTGGAAAAGCCATGTGTAAGCCTCTGAGATTCAGGGAAGAAAATGTGTTAGGTAAGCTGGCACTGATAGAACAGGTGTGCTCAGAGCAAGACCCACCCATGAGGCTGTGGTGATTTGCATCCAACAGCAAGGAATCACTGCGGTGAGTGAGGCACTGGGTTTCTCTAGTTTTCACCTGGACAGCCAGGTTTCTGTGTAGCCCTGCAGGAGCTGATTGAGCTCAAGGGACAGCTGAGCTCAGTGGGTGACTCCTTGCTTAAAGACAAGCAGATCCTCTCCCTGAACCTGACCCCTTTGCTGCAGCAGTGCCTAAGACTAGCATTGATCCAGTAGCATTTGCAAGGGTCCAACACTCAGGACAAACCCCAGAGAGACCAGCAGAGCTCTCTTTACCTTCATTTCTCCCTTATTGCCACAACTGTTGTAAAGCAGCTCTCCGGCCTTTTCCTAGATACAAAACATGTCCAGATATGAACCTGTTCCTGGTTCTCCTGGTTTTAGAAGAGCAGAAAGCAAAGTGAGTTGAAAGGGTAGAAATGACAAGCAGTAAAATGCATCAGTGAATTCTCCACAGTGCTCACGGGAGGCAACCTGAAAGTTTGGCTAATTGGAAAATCATCTCAATCAGGTAAAGGGATGCTCCTGAATTATCACTGCTCAGAGAATCATTACTAACAGGGGAGCAGAGAGCAGGTATCCCAAGTGTTAGCATTCCCTCTCCCTCTCTTTTCTGTATTCAGCTGCTAAAAAATTTATTTCTTTATAATTCTCCAAATTATCACAAGCCTGGAAATGCCTGGCTGTTGTCTCATTCAGCAAACAGTTCCTCACAGTGCTGAAAAAGTGTACATGTCACTCATTTCAGTTAGGAGAGAAGCATGGCAATGCTCAGATGCGATCATTATTCCCAGTATCATCCTCTGTCAAATTGCCTAAGGAATACAGCTTTTCCACAGTCCATATGAAGTGACACTGCTTTTGCCAAAAGTGCGTGCAACTGTGGGGAGCCATCTCCTCTGTTCCTGCTGCAGCTCACTGCCTGGGGTGACACTGTATTTGCATCTAGAAGGGCAAGAACAGGTCTGAAACTGGGTTTAATTTGTAACATGCATGTTTTCTGCCTACAGTCAGGTCCCACATCTCCTGAAAGAGCCAGGTACCAAGTAACTGATGACCTGTATTCCCAGTTCCTCCCACTTCTGAACGTTTGGCTCTGTGCACCAAAATGTTTGGCTGGGGTATTATAAGCCAAAATTTTGTAGTCTGATACAAACCAGGATATCACATTCAGGTGAAGGTTTCCCAAATTCCAGTTAGGTTTGAAAGTGGACTCCCACTCTCCTCCCCACCTTGGTGCACTTCTGCCCCACACAATTCATGGATGGCTCGATAAGGCCATGTCCCTTTGCCAACAAGGTCCTTCAGAGTGGCTGTAAGAGCCTCTTCGCTGCTCTGCTTAAACCATTGCAAGGGCTAAATCAGCATGTGTGCAAATACAAAACATGCAGCGTGTGTAGCTCTCCTGTCTGCCTCCCTCTCCCTCTTGAGAAAGAAAGCACTTAACTCTAATTGTGTGGACTGGCTGTCAGCTAAGGGATGACAGCAGGGTGAGTGCAGAGCAAGGAGCTGAACAAATTTCTCTAGCAGTGTGGAGCAGTGTGGCTTTTTCCAGGAATACTAGGGTGTGTCAGCACTGCCAGACACATAAAACTCAGACAACCACTGTATTTTGGTAGCAGTGACAGACCAAGATGCTGTGTAAAGATGCTGATCTCCCTGGGTCTTGCACAGACAAAGACACGGTATAGTAAACTTTCTTCCAGCATCGTGTTTAGAGGATGCTCTTTGTCTCCTTTTGCTGGTGATTGAAGTATAGCTGCTATAAACATCTGATACCATGCAGAGGACCCAGAAATAACAAGAAAATAAAATGCCTAATTAGCCTCATGGATAACTTTAACCAGCTCCCTCTGGAATACCCTCCTTGAACAGGGTTAGATTTCTTCCCTTCCCCCTACAACTGATCCTCACATTTAATTAAACTGGAAACCTGGCTGTGCCTGCCTCAGATGGAGTATTTTACCACTTACATGATCTTTGCAGATAAGAGACACTGCTGCTGTTGCACAGTGGAGAAGTGGCTAGTTTTTACATCTCCTTTGTGAAGCTGCAGCTCCAGCTACCTCAAGCAGTAAGACCAAGGCAGAGGCAGAAATCCAAGAGCAGAAGCACTAATTCCTATGCCTTGTACAGGAGAAACAGTGCTGTCATTGATCCTTGATCCTTTCACCTAATTGAAGAGGCTAAAAATCATAAAGTATCAGGTGAATGGTCTGCGTGGGACAGGGGAGATGGGTTCCAGCAGAGATCTCACAAGGATAGTGAGGTTCCCCAATAGCTTACTCAAGCAATGGTGTCAGGCAGTGTTTGGACTTCCAGAGAAGGGTATATTCCAGGCAATGAAATTGATACAGTCAACAGACAAGGTGAAACTGCACTATACAAAATCTTACATCAGATGAGCTGATCAACAAATTTTCAAAGAACACAAAACCATGCCTCTCCAGGGAGGGAATGATCATCCCATGGATAAGGGAAGATACTGAGCTGGAAACTCAGCATTTCCCCTGGAAATTTTTTTATACCATCCACTGATAGGATTTTTAAAATGGGAACAACATTGTGCTTATTTCTCAAAAAACTTTGTCTATTTAGATCATAAATTGTTTAATATCAAGACCTTGACCTCATCCTCTCTTCTGTGCTGTCATCATTTGTCACCCCAATATTTAATACACTGTGTCCTCCCATAGCCAGAGAGTGTGTTTGCCCTAAGACAAGCCTTGCAGAGCGCTCAGTCACATCCTAGAGCTCTTTGTGCTACAGTTGGATTTGTTTTCCATATTGGACTAGTGAGAATAGTGTTTGAATCACATAACCATACAAAATTTTCATCTTCTCAGGAGTGAGTTTCTTCTAACAGGCTGAATGCCTCTCCTGCGCCTCCTCTTACACTAATACGGAGCTTTTCAGACAAAGATTTCAAACTAATTGTGAACAGCAGCAGGTTAATATGATCAAAGGAGCTAATAGGCTTTCATATGCATCTACATGATATAAGGCTCCCAAATTCAAAGAGTGGATCAAGAGATTTGCAATAAATTGCATGAGGATTATTTGTCTGCCTGTTGTGCAGCAGAGAACTTGTCTCTGGTCTTTTGGAGAAGTCAAAGGAGTATTTGCATGGGCTGGGAAATTGAAGCTTTCTCAATAACACCATACAGCTTTCACCATGCAGTATAAACACAGGAAAAGTTCAGTAGCTGGCATTACACTAACCCAGATCCCTGTACAACAGAGAAGAGAGCACACGTCCCCAGCTGTGAGCCAGGCTTGGCGACGCTGGGAAGGTGCTCACGGTCAGAGACTTTCTGCTGAGCAAGGGACACCAAGGCAGGCACAACAGAGGAATGAGCACAGGCTGGGAAGGAAAATACATACCAAGCAATGTTGTTTTTTCAGGTTTTTTTAACTGGAGGATAGAGCAAACTTTACCTAGAAAAAGCAATGGCATCTTCTGGCTGTTTAAAATTAGTCAGGCCAAGGCAGAGGAAAACACACTGATGGAGGGATGCTCTAAGCAGGGCCAAAGCTTAACAGGTTTATTCTATTTACCTTGTAGAAAAGTGAAACAATTTGAGTGGGACAAAATAAGAGAAGCCCAAGACAGACAAGTAGGGCTTTTTTTTTTTTTTTTTTGAAGAGGCATCCAAATCTCCAATCCAAACCAAGCAGGTGAGTGATGTGAGCCCAGGATTCCTGTGTTCCTCATGACAGTCCTTTAGCAGAACAGCAGTGTGAGAACCCCATATTTTTTTCATTAAATTTCCATAAATCCTCCTCTTTTTTTTTCCCAGCTCTCAAGTAGATAACCATGAAGTTTTAAATTTTCCAATGTTATTAACTTGTAAAAATTGTTTTAATTGAAATAAATAGTTTTAGTAAATTCAAGCTTCTTTTTGCTATAATCTTTAAATCTATATGAGAGGTATACACATGTTGTAAACTGTGAGTTTGTTTTTGAATCAAAACAGATGAAGAATGGAAATCATCCAATGCCAGCATATGAATACAGGATAATTTGAGCCTCTTTTCCCTAGACAATATTGTGCTGAAATCGATATGTTTTGAAAAAGATTTTCATTGCAATCGAAATAGCCTTTTTTCATCCTAAAATGTAAAGCTTTTCTGGCCATCTCTATTAGGGACACAGCTGATTGCCATCTCCCTTCTCCTGGTATGACTTCTTTGAATATAGTGGAACCCACGTCTGCAGCTGGGATGTGACAGGGAGCTGCGCCGTGAAGCAATACTGGTGCAGGAAAGGGAGGCAGTGGTTTTGAGGAGTGGGGAGAGTGTCCCAGTGCTGGGAGTGTGGCTTTGTAAACTCCCTTCCTGTCACCCATGTCTCAGTTTTTGACCTGTTCCTATGAGAAGGAAGACAAACGAGGACATGGGGACAACAATTCACTGTTACTATTGTGACCCTCTGGATCTGCACAGCTTTGCAAAGCTCTGGAAGACCTCCCCAGGAAAGATGTTGTTTAACAAAGCCTTTGCATGGGCCTTTTATTTCACTAGGAGATTTGTTGCTTGGCTCCAGAATAGCACTGTCTCAAAAGAGAAAAATGGTCTGAAATTTGTCATCTGCTTAGAAAACAGAGAGAGGAAGAGAAGTGAGAAGTAGGGGAAGATGTGCCTTTCTGACACCCACGCTGCACAGTCCACAGTGCTCCACAGTCCAGCCCCAAGACTTCCCAGCATCCTGCATGGGCAGATAGTGTTAGGCAATGAACTCTTCTCCTTCCAACATAATTACAATTTCTGCATAGAATCAGACAGCCTTTGGACATGAAAGCCCATTTCCTCGAAACTGGGAACACATTGAACGTGTTGCACCTTTTTGTGGAAAGAGAGAGAAGGGGCATGTCCTGGGAGGTAGAGAAGAGACAAAAGCTAATGGGATGGGAGCCTTGGTGTCAAGCAGTGTCTAAAATATCCTCTTTGCATCATACTGGTCCTTTAATTGTCACCAACTACGGAGGAACTGATTGAGCCCAGCAAGGGTCCAGAAAAATAGATAATTTCTTGCAGGCATCTAAAATTCATGAACGCGGTGGTGGTCCCATCACACCATTGCTATGTTGTTCCATGGCCCAGAGTCTCCCTTGAAGGGCAGAAATATCAGGGGTAATTTTTTTCTCCTGAGAGCAGAATACATTTGGGTTGTTAACGCATGGCTCACACTTCAGGCGGATCCTCACCGAAGGGCCGAGAGCTCGTCTCAAACCGCGTGTTGTAAATTAACTCTTAATGTGATGAATGCATTAAAGAGCTGTAGGGCCTGAAGGATGTGCTCAGAAACCCGACGTTCTGATTAAGGGCTTGATTCATAAAAGCTTTACGCACCATTTACGCAGGTTTCTTTATTGGAAATGTTACTTGGAAAGAGCTCGAGTGGCTTCTTCACAGAGAATTGGGGTGAGGAGTCTGGACATGCAGGCTCACACGTGTTCTTGCAAACATGTGTACTCCCAGAGGCAAGGAAATGGGTTGGACACATGCAGGGACTCACGGGCACTCATTGTACACTGGTACCACGTGTGGCTGCCGTGCCCTGAGCCACCCATGCAGCAGCATGAGGCTGAGCTTTGTGGAGCAGCCAGTGGTCCTACTCCAAACTCAGAGCCAGGCATTGCTCAGCCCATAACCTTGGTCCTGCTCAGGGATTTTTCTATGCATGGCTACTGCAGTTTGCAAATGGACCAGGGACAGCCCAGCCATAGGGCTGCCTTCTCCGGTGGGCCTTTGGGACACAGCAACCCCTCTGATGCTCAAGGGTTGGGGCAGTGTATCCTGCTCAGAGAGGGAAACCTGAGAGGGACCAACGAAACGGTACTGAGCCGGGGTTCTGAGGCTGGAGGGGAAAACCCAGAGAAATTATGGAAAACACTTCCAAGAGGAAAAGCTCTGGGAAATGACCCATGCTGTGTGGGTCAAGAAGGTGTGGATGGAATCCATTTTCTTATGCCTCATCTGTACAATTTTGGGGGCTTCACCTTTACAAGAAGTTTCAGGTATCTCATGATGCAGGAACTGTTCTGGAGCATCTCTGGCAGGCTTTTATCTCAAGGAAAGAGAGGTGGGAGGCAGCTGCACTGAACAGAGGGGTGCTACCTGGGCTGATGGGCACAAAAAGCCTGTGTAATCAAGGGGCTGTGACCAGGATTGTGTCTCTGCAACCAGAATTGACAAACCAGCCTGCCAGCTCTGCTACCTGGGCTCCTGCTTGGGGGAAATTCTGTCCCTTGAGGAAGCAAGATGTTTAATTTCCATGTTGGCTGCATGAAAAGAGATATATGCCATTTTCTATATCTCACAGATCTATAGAGAGGAGCAGTCAGAAAATTGCTGGAGGATAAAAAATAATTTATATTAAACGTACCATTCCAGGGGGATCTGGATGAATCAGGTTTTAAGTGACACCCCACGCTGATCATGACAAACATCCCACATGCAAAGCAGCCCCAGGAATTTTACAGCCTTTACTTGAATAGCTTACACTGGGAAACAAGGAGAGTTTGCTGAGCAGTGAGCAGCAGGATAGTGCTGTGCTGTGCTGTTCTGCCCTGTGCCATTGGTTGAAGGACAGCGTCAATAACACTGGCTCTTGCACCAATCCTTCTGAACCTGTCAGACTTCATAATCTCCAGACAGCATGTTTAAGAAATGTCCTACCTCTGTGAAAATCCCTTCCACCCTGTACCTGGTTTAAATTGGTATCCCGCTAGTTTCAATGAGGGTGCTGCGGGATGCAGTGAACAAGTCTGCAATCACCTTACCTAAAATCTTCATGATTTCATCCTCCTCGAGCCTTCTCCTCTCCCTGCTAAGAATCCCAGCTTTTTTATTGTCTCCTCATAAGGCAGTTCTCCCATCTTCTTCATCACTTCAGTCTTCTCTGTAGCCCCTCTAACCCACTTCATCCTACATAAGTGCAAAGACCAGGGCTCTGGTCCGCAATGCTCAAGTCCATCCCGAAACCCTCACCAGGACTTGTGACTCAGGGTCCCACCACCCACCTCCCGTGACAGCTTCTTTGAACCTAGGGCATGGCAGGCACTATCATCAGCTCAGGCAATAGCAGCTGATCTAGTCTAGTCCTTCAAGTTCTGGAATTACCTTTTATTTTATACCCCAAATTCCCCAATGCAGCACAACTACAATGTGCTCCCTTGTGCCAAAACAGAGATGCTGAATCTGTCCTCTGCATTTCACCTGACATGCCTGGATATGCACAAAGCCAGAAGCTCTTCTCATCAAAGTTTAGTGATGACATTTATCCTGATTTTAATTATAGCATGCTTCTGTGAGTCTGCTGTTAGTGGGATAGAAAAATGGCCCATTCAATCCAAGCAGTCTGCTCAATCCCAGAGATGTTTAATCAGGCATCAACAACTGTACCTGAAATCATCACATTAGCTATATGGCAACATCCCTCCTCTCAAGATGCTGCAATAATAAGCCCCCGTTCAACAGGAGTGGGTTTTATTTGAAGGGCACAAGGAAAATGAATGATTTTTCTGGATTTAATCTCAGCAGTTTCTGTTATCAGCATCTGCTTTGATGTCGCAGCCAGTGTCTGCTCCAGGGCCCCGCAGGGGGAAGGGGCCATTTGGAGGTGGCTCACGTGTTGCACCCATTGCAGTCATGTCTGACCCAGAGTACCAATAAGTGAAAATGGAGAAGATAAAGAAGTCAGCGGATAGCAAATCAAACAAAAAAAAAGTGATAGTTCATTTATGGTGTTTAGGGGTGTCTCATTTTCAAATGTTCTGTCAGAAGATTTGCTCAGCAGGCAAACACGGGGAATCAGCAGCTGAGAGTGGAGCATTGGCTGCATCCAGGCTGTAACTCCCTTACAATTACACAATGTAATTCCATTGTGTCAGGAACAATACCACATGGACCTGCTATTCCTTAGCACCCTACTAGGTGTGTGCAAGGCAGTTCCCATTTGGGGTGCAGATTGTTTTGCCCGGACAAGGAGTGATGCCCACATCTTTGTCCTGTGCAGCGAGGGCTCCAGGTACGCTGTCCCTGCTCTCCTCTGCCAGTGCAGATCACAGTCAAGGCAGAAAAATAGGAACCTGAACAGTGGCAAAATGAAAAAGACAACTGAGTTTCCCAACATTGTTTGAAATAATAATAATTAAAAAAACCCAAACAGCTCAGTCTGGAAATTTTTAAGTAGACCTCAGATTCTGGAAGAAGAAGGGTTATGTTCACTTTGAGAATGTACAAGGTGAGCACAGCAAGCTGGAGGGCTTCTCCTGAGAGCTTGTTTACAAAGCTACTTCTTTTCCATCTTCTTTTTTTTCTGGCAGCATAAAGCTGCAGTTTAATCACTGTTTGCCGAGGAACAGCCACAGGAAGCTCTGCTCCCAAGAGCAACAACCAGAGACATTCAATTTTGCAGCTGCCAGTCAACAAAAGGGCATGAAGTTATTAGCTCTGAAGACTCCATTACCTGCCAGTTTGGACCCCGGATACCATCTTTCATAGATTTTTCTGGGGATTCCCATTTTGATTACAGTCAGAGGCCAGATTACTGCCCGTTGGTTTCCAAAACATCTCCAGAAATACAGTGAACACAACTTAATGTTCAGATATAGTGTATTTTGTTTAAAACCAGCATTATTAATAGAATAACTATGCCCAAAGATGTTCCTATCCAGATATGTGAGTGCTTATAATGTAAGTAGATGAAAAACATGATGTTAGAAAATTTTGTGGACAGATGAGGTCCTTTTACTTCCCCTGTCCCCTGTAGTCCCCAGCATCCCCTGCTCAGTCAGTGGATTCTCTCTCAATCCCCAGGGCAGGTGGGTGTCAGAAATGCCCTTCTGCAGAGCATGGGTCTGCAGGGGCAGGACAGGCAACACCTCATAGGAAGAGCAGGAAAGGTCTGATTTGAGCATTGAGAAGAAAATAAATAAGGGTTTGCTGCTTAATCCCTGCTCCAGCCAGGACTATTTCAGATTTGTCAGTTTAAGCTGCAGGAGGATTTATCTATCAAAGAACGACTCCGAACACCTTAAAGAAATGCAGTTAGAGGCCACAAAATGATGGTGTCAGGCAGAGGGAAGTCAGCAGATAAAGTGGTAAGGACTGAGAGAGGGAAGAGTCCCTGTCCATCTGCCTGTCTGCCTACAAAAGTAAGTGCATTAAATGAGGAAAGTGAGCAAAATCCCCTAGAGTGGCAAGTAAGGTTTAAACCAAATAGCTTCAGTACACACCCCAATCTCAGTGCTTAATAGACTGGGGAGCCTTTTTAGTACATTCTCTTGGAGGATTTCCTATCATTTTTATCTTGAGTAACCAGAGGCTCCCTGATCTCTAACCCTTCCCTTCCCAGCACAGCATTAATAAGAGTTTCTGAGCTGCAGAGGCTGCTCAAAGCACAGCCTCCCAGGCAAACTACAGGGCTATCATTTTACAATTTGCCTCTGGGTAATGGAGTAAATAGGATGGAGTTCATATAGCAGGATTTAAAAGGAAAAATATCTGTATTTATGGGCAGAAGAAACGTGCTCACAGATATCCTCCACTCTGAAGCTTGTGGTATCAAAGCTGTGTGATGCTAAGCAGCTGGATACAAAGACGCAAAATCTGCTGTATTTAACAAGTGGTGGTGGAATCTGGACAAGATCAGAGAGAAGGGAACTGTAGAAGTGCCAAGGCAGGTTCGCCGACGCAGGAGGACTTGCTGCCTTTCAGGACTTCAAACAGGGTAAATTCATAGGGAGTCCTTCCTCAGCTTTGCATGCAGCCAGGGAGGAGGATCAACATCTCCAGCGAGAAATTTGGAGATGGCATCAAGACTGAAGTTCTCCTCATGCTCTGACAGACCCCCTTTCTCTTTCCAGTGCTCGTGGAGAAGTTTGGGGATCCTGACAGGCAGCATAGTCGGACAAGGACATGGCAGCACCTAGGTGCATAACAGCAGTAAACCACCACCATAAAGCTCAGCATGGGCATTGCTTGCTCCCCTCTGGCCCCTGTGCTCTGGGAAAAGCCTCACAAAAGCCTCTTTCAGGACATAAGAGAAACCTCTGACAGCATTACCAAGCATCACAGAGCATCAGAGAGCCATAATCTAGCCTCGCTGACACATTATGCCGAGTTACTATCCAATTTATCTCCACTAATCCATTCCTATATAGGTCTGTAAGATAGAAATCTCCAAAATGAACAGAGAGCTGCCAGAAAGCTTTTGAATTGACTGTGGGTTGTTCAACTGTTTTAGCACACTATCATCCTAAATTGCCTGCTGCTCAGCACTCACGCCGGCTGCCCTAATGGCACTTCTCTACCACGCAGAACTGGAGGCTGCATCTTCCTGCATTTATAAGAAACTAGGACATTATGTGAAGGAGGAATAAAACATCTCCAAGATCAGTTGTTAGCACCGGGGATGTTTTATTGGCTGGTCCACGGGAGAAAGTTTGGAAGAGCAGTAGGGATGCCCCAGGGGCTGAGCAGCCAGACAGGCGGTCATAGCCGAAGGCCAAGTGTGAGCCCTTGACTGTGAATTCATAGACCTGACAAAATGCCACTGGCAGCAGAAAGAGGCTCAGTTAATGGGTTTTGGCTGCGGTTTGTAAGGATCTGCCCCAGAACAACTTTTAACTGCCATTCAGAGGCTGACTTTTGAGAATAATTTGCTTTTATGTTTTCCAGTGCAGGGAAGCATACAATCCCCACCCCACAGGGTCTGTCCAATGGCCCTGCCATGGTCACAGCTCCCAGAAACCATCCTGAGCATTGGCTTTATCAGAGAGCAAATGAACATTGCTCAGACTTGGAGATGTAGTAGTTTTCAGGAACCTCCCTCAAACCAGTCTTCTTTGAAACTTTTTTATTAGGAGACAGGTTGGAACTCGGCTTCTGGAAGCTTGTTTGCAGTCAGTGATACAAACAAAGCTATTGAATCCCTGCCTTGATCAAGGGTTTTTCTCTGAAACTGGTAGAAATGAACTATGAAAACCCTTGTTTTGAAATACATTAGTGATGAAGAAGGCAGTGAGGAAGGGAAAACCACAGAGAGCACAAAGGAAGGAAGCCATCCTGGACTCAAGCTGCTCAGTCGACAGCTCAAGACAGGTGTCTTCTGAAGGCAAACTGCTTTGCAGAATGAATATCATCTGCTCTGCAGACATGCCTCCTCTGAGTCTCATTCGCTCCGTGTGGTTGTAACCCTCTTCCCTGATGAGGGGGAAGTCCATGCAGAACGTGAAAACTGGGAGTCTGGGTGGCAGCCCAATATCCCATCTTGATGAACAAAAGGCATCGTGTCACAGCTGCAGGGGAGAAGGAGTGATTTTCCAAGTCTACATGATTTGAAAGGAGACAGCTCAAGTCTTGTTCTGTATTGCACCTCATCATGTGATTTGCTGGGCTACAAAGGCATCCCACATCCCAGTTGTGAGTTGCCAACTTTTTGTGTTTCCTGCAGCCCTCAGCCTTCCTCAAATTACCTAGTTGAGCCAGAGCTAATTTTGCCATGAAAACATATGGGAAGGCTACAGTAGCTAGAAGGAGTGAGCCAATGCCTTCATACATCTCCAGCAAGATCACTCCTTCTTTTGGAGAGAACAACCTTGTTCACAACTCCCCAGCTTACCCAGATCAATAATTCTCAGGACTCTGATGCCTGCACAAAACATGGGGCCTGGGGACAGCAGCAGAGACAACTCCAACTCACAAAATATTTCATTAAACTGATACCGCAGAAGGATGGTGTCTCATGCTGCCAGAATCACTCAGCATCAGCTTGTGGGATCCACAGAGCGCCCAGTGCCATGTGCTGCTACACAGAACTGATGCATTATATTATTTCAGAGGTTGTTGTAGTGAAGAGGAAACATGAGTGTCACATTAGCAGCAAAGGTGGGTCATCAGTGTAATAATTGAGTACAAGATCCATCCAGTGAGGGGGTAATAGAATAACAAGCAATCAACTGCAATACAGGAAGAATAAATTAAGCGGCGTGTGTCTGCTTTCATCCAGGCACAATTAATGTCATTAGTCCTGAGAGATGATCTGGCTTTCTGTGGGTAACTTGCGAGACAGGTAACTGCCTGCACTCAGAATGCAGCTCCAGCCCCAGCCCAGCCCCTGGCATTTGCAGATAGGTGTACAGGCATGGCTGCATCTCCCAGGATGGGCAACTTGGCCGTGCCTTCCCTCTGAATGTGTGTGTGTCCCCCTCCCCATCCTGAGCAGAACAACCCAGCAGAGTTTTGGTTGAGTCACTCGTGGCAGCTCTCAGGGGGTGATGTGACCTTCGGGCCATGCAGAGCTGTGAGTGGCCATCAGCTGGTAAAAGACTATCAGTGAGAGCAGCAAAGTTATAACTGAAAGGCTCTGGGTCTGATACCAAAACCCAAGGTATCCAGAGCTCTGAATTTTTATTCCCAACTTGAAAGCAAATATATTGTTCACATAGTGAAACAACCTGTTTACAGCCTCTTCGCTCTCAGCCAAACAGTTAAATTGCCTCTTGCCTGCAAGTTATATTTGTCACCTTATAAATTAATCACTTTCAGTCTGTTCCTCAGCTAAAGCTGTTAAAATGTGGAGAGTCTGGGACAGTTTAATCTAGAGTAAACAACTCTGCAGGAGCTCTTCTTATTTCTGCCTTGGTTTTCCTTTTTGCCTCTATCACAGAAAAAAAATGGTTGTATTAATACTTTCCTGATGTTTTGTCTCAGGAGCAAAACTTCAAAGTGATTTCACGGTCTAGCTCACCCCTGAAAAGAAATAAATCATGAAGTCAAAGAGGCTGGTGGTGGAGCCATGGCAGGGATTGTTAAAAAAGCTGTTTCCAGCCTTTTCCGTTTTCCAGGGAGCTCTCCCAAAGACTGCCCAAGGGAGCTATTTGTTCTGTTACTTCAGGGGAAGACAAAGCCAAATAGCCCTGGCTCGTTCCTACCTCAGTGATGAATGCAACGAAGGGGAAAAAGGCTGCAACCCAAGACACACAGCACAGGGACCTCATGGACACAAGGGACAGTGGGACTGGGACATTGCTGACCACAGATGACAGTGGAGCTTGTGACAGTGACACAAATCACCCCTTCACCCCACAGAATAAGGAAAAGGGACCTGAATTTTTAAATCACTTCAATCTCTCACAAAGGAAGATGCCCCGAGCAAAGTGGCTGAATGATTATTTGCACCACACAATTTGGAAAAAAGGAGACATCAGGCTGGAATTTGGAGAGTGGGGTGTAGGAAGATGCAGTTTGTGGATTTGGGAACTACCCCTCTTTGGTCACAGGTGATCTTGGAAGTAGGAACCAAAGGTTGCCTTTTGTTGTGAGCCAGCATGACCAAAGAGGTGGGCTATGGTAAAGCTTTACAATAACAGATCAACTAATGGGTGAGCAATAACAGGGCTGAGGCAGAAGCTGTACTGATTAGTGTATTGCCAGTGCTGAGGCCTCCCACACAAACAGCTCTGTCTACCTTCCCTTCCTTCACACACTCAAGGATGCTACATTCATTAGCGTGTTTCTGAGCTCAGTGCCCTCCATCCCTCACCCAGTGTCCTCTGCCTGTTTATTCAAGCTTAATGCCAAGGAAAATAATCCACCTACGAGGTGCTTTTTCACACTCCTAGTGAGATGCTCTGTGCTCTGGGTTAAAAGCAGCAGCCCCCATCACTACTTCATCCCTGGGAGGGCTGGGGATGGCAGAGTCAGGGCTGGCTGCTGAGCTTGTCCTGCACTTGGAGCTGTGTGACTTCAAAGAAACATCACCACCACCTCCAGGCAATGCTGAGATGCCTGCAGGGAAATTTTCCCCCATGTTTTAGCAGAATGACTTTGAAAAGGCTGAGTCTGGTCCTCTGCCCTGCTAGAGTTTGAACTAAACAAGGATTTTGAGTTGAAAGCAGGCAGTTTGGTCTCATTGCTCAACAAAGAAACACCAGTGCTTTTAAAGAAATCATGCAGTGGAATTCCATCCTCTGCCCAGCATGACTTGGGGAGTCATATGTGCTGCATCAATGCAGTGGTGGCGGCTGTTTGAAAGAGCCCCTGTCCCAGCAGGCAAAAAGGAAAGGGGACACGTCCACCTAGCCATGGGGTGCAGAGACACCTGAGCTAGAAGCCACAGGGGGGTCCCTGGGCTCCTCACCTGTTGTGCACAGTGAGGGGCATTAGTGGTGCACAGCAGAGCTCAGTGAGTCTGCAAAGCTCTCTGTCCTCCAAGACCTCCTTTTATTCACCTCCATCCTCCTTTTACTCAAGTAATATCCAGAAAGTGCAAAATTATCTGTCTCCCTGCAGCCACTGCCCCGACACAGCCGTCTCCGACGTGTGACCGGTATGAATGTGGCTGCTGGCATGTCATTTCACAGAAAACCCTGAAAAACAACCACCTCTGGAGTTCTGAGATGGATTTGGGTCAGTCCCAGGGAGATTTTTACTAAGGGAGCTTCAGAGTCCCCTGCACCAGTCCTCATTAACGGAGGCTCCAGCAAGCCACCGCCGCAGTGGCAGGCTCCGAGGGGGGAGAGCCAGGGAAGCCGAGTGGAAGCAGCTGCCTCCCTGGAGCAAACCCAAGGTTTTTGGTACAGGCAGGGCAGCATTACGAAGCCAAGATGGTGTGGGGGCTTTGGGGCATCAGGGAAGGAGGGGGATAGAAGAGAGAGGCTAGGCAGAGAGAGCTAGTGTGCTTGGGGATGGTTCAGCCAGCTCCTGGAGAGACCTGCAGGGATGAACCAGGAGCCAGAGCGTGATGGATACAGGAAGCAACAGGCTCAGAGGATTCTCTGGCTTTGTTTTAGCATCCCAGGTTCCTAGAGAAGATCTGCAATAGCATCCCAATGGTTAAACAACAGCTAGGCTCATTTCCTCGCTCTGATGTGCCGTTACGTAAGGGAGCCCAGGATACACAGCATGTGTTGGGGATCTGGAGGTGGAAGCCCCGTGGAAATGAGCCATGCTTCCCTCTGATTGCCACCTTCAGCAAGAAAATTGTCCTTTCAGTTCTAATTAAAAAAAAAAAAAAAAAAAAAAAAGGAAAAGATCAATATGTGTGTGTGCATAGATATATAAAGCAATTGCAGCCCCCACAGAGCAAAAGGAATAAATAAAGGAGTGGGAGAATGATTCAGTAGCAAAAGCTGGTTATGTGCATGCCCATTAGCAAAACTTTGAGAAGAACAGGACTAATGACATTGAAATAATAAAGTCATTAGGGTGAACAGCCAGAGCCGGTGCTTACACCTGTAAGTGCTGCTGAGTCTTTGAGTAGATTAAGTTCATTTTAGTGACCGTGGCTGCCTCTTCTAAAGTAATTATTGACAGATCCATGAGCTGTTTGCTTTGCGTTTAGCGATCAATTAGTATGCAAACACTCTCGTCTTCCTAGCTAGGCCTGTGGGATGTTTCCGAAGCTAATTATTTAAATAATTAGGTGACAGGATAACGGATTTCAGGAATTTTGTCGTATTTAAAGCCTGGCTGTGCCCTGTGATGTGGAAACAATCTGACTCTCATTTTAAAATTTCCATCCCAGCAAGAATTTGCTCAGTTAGAGAGGGGAAGTATCTGCAGATGTGTCATTAAGAGCATGCAATAAAATGGAGCATTAATGCAGTGCTCTGAGATGGGAATGCGCAGATGGGGAGGGATGGCTGGAGGAGGAGAAAGAAAGGGGATGCCAGGAAAACCAGGAACTTTCTGACTCAATGCCGCAGTAGTAATGATATTGAGAAAGCACCCACAGGAGAAGACCTGGATGTGGTGGTTATAAGCAAAGGATCATCAGCAAAGTCAAATACAAACATTTAAGTACAAATGCACAAAAATGTAACTTTGTTATTTCCTCCTTGCTGCCTCAGTGTCATGGTCACAGGGGCTTTGAGCACGGCCAGTGTCTGTTCCTGAGAGCATGCCAGGCACTGAGGACATCAGGAGCTGTGACATTCCGCTATCTTTTCTGCTGCTATCCCAGCATCAACCACCATAGGCATGATAGCAGCTGAGACCATCTTTTTAGGCCAGGCGTGAAGCCACTTGGCCATGTCCTGCAGCCACACCCAGAACTGTCCCTCTCAGAGCTGCTGTCTTGTCTGGCAGAACTCAGTTTTAAAACAAAAACTCTGTCCCTTTATTTGTGGAAAAGGAAGCATGAACCAATACAGCCCAGCAGCATTCAGTGTAAAGATGAGGGTGCACTGGCAGCCTTGATCAGTGACTTGCAGGTGGATGGGCCAAGCCTCAGCCCCTGAGAGATAACTCATGCTGGTGTGACTGACTGCAGGCATCTGTTCCTTGGAAAAAAAGGTGCTGACATGCTGGGGAATGATGTCTTGTGACACCACCTTGAGTGGAGCTGCTACTGTCAAAGGAGGAACCCATCCTAAAATGCCTGTCAGGGAGAGACCTCAAAAGAGGAGTTGAAAGGAGCCAGATGATGCTGAGCCCCCACATGCAGCCCCACGTGCTTGGCCATTCCCCTGTGTCCCTGCCCAGGGTATCCATGCAGAGACACCTGCGGGTCTGTCCTCCCCACCTCTACTGGAAAAGAGATCCAGAAATTCCTGCTCAATGCTGGTATATTGACTCTGGCCCTTACTAATGAACTCTGCAGCCCCACCCCGGTGCAGAGGGCTGGGTTTCTCACCCACATACAAGCAGAGAGCCGCCATCAGCTACCCCTGTGCACCCTGGTGAACACCTGAATGCAGACAGTGCTGTTCCCCTGTGGCAAATGATGTGGCAACATGGGCCAGTTTGGCCTGTGAGCCACCAACCAGAGTGTCCTCAGGGTAGTCCCTTTGGCCGTCTGAGGTGCAGGTCACCTGGCTCCTGCTGCAGTCTATACTGTGTCTGTCACCTGGATGAAGGGACC
Source organism: Cephalopterus ornatus (assembly GCA_013396775.1). Lineage (NCBI taxonomy): Eukaryota > Metazoa > Chordata > Aves > Passeriformes > Cotingidae > Cephalopterus > Cephalopterus ornatus. The sequence goes on from VZRE01008772.1 coordinate 59,359, forward strand.
TGACCAATATGCATGGCAGAGCAAGGTGGGGTCATCCAGCCCCACACCACAGCCCCCATCAGCCACATCCCTGCATGAGTCTACCAGGCAGCTGCAAAGCTCCTCTTCCCCTCGGTCAGGATGGATTAACATGGCAAACCAAACCCAGCAAAATCTCTGTATCCTATTATGAATCTCCTAAACCATCCTGTCCTCCAGTACAGCATTCTTTGCAGAACAAAACAGCATTGATTTCAGTGCCAGTTTTCCAGTCCTGTTATTTATTTAGCATAAAAAGGCTGGTTTGCACACTTCTTCCCTCCCTGCTTATCAGTCAAGGGATGTTTACACTGTGAAAGGCATCTGTTAAGCAAACAGCATCTTTCTCCATAGTAATTTATTGTCCTCAAAAAAAGAGTGGGGCAGTTTAATATCTTGTTAACGAGTCTGTCAAACTGACTGTGATGGCTGGGCAAAAAATACAAAATAAAAAATGGAGCTTATATTGAAATCAATGTGAGTTTAACTACTTTATAAAATGGCACTTTTCCCATTGGATGTCGATTAAGCTGTCAGACTTAATAGGCCTGTCCCAGAAAAAAAATATATCTTCAATAAATAAACGGCCTAGATAAATACATTAATAACTGGTATGTACTGAAGGCTCCTCTGCTGGTACTTGTTATCTTTTTTTTTTTCTCCTCTCTCAAGTTTACGTAACTGTCTGAGAGCTAAAAAGCATTTAATTCTCTCCTAGCATATGGCTATTAAGTAGGATTTACTGTAAAAAGTGCTTTCTGACATGTGGCTAATGAAGTCTGTGTACGTCTCGACTCTTTAATAGGCTCTTGAACTGCAGCCACATTTCGATGCTGCTGAGGACTGAGCAACAGTCTGTTCTCCTGCTTCTGCTATCTACCAGCTCCAGACTAATTTGACAAATCTGAGGAGCTCCTAATCACTTTTTCCTCCCTCATCACAACCCATCCCTGCTTTCAGAAGGGACTTGGGACCAGCATTCCCAGTCCAGCAAGGATCTCACGTGCTGGCTATCAGGAGGAGAAATCTCATGGATCGTTATGGGCACCTTTGGGACCTCCTGGGTCCACGCATCTTTTCTGAGATCCTGCAGCCTTGTTTTTCTGCCAGACCAGAGCTCTGCCCAAGCTCCAAACTCCCGTGGTCATAGCAAGGCCAAGACTTTGAGAAGAAAGTCATCAGGATGCAAAAAATAAATGGTTCTGTCCTGGTTTTTTATACCATGACTTGATTTCTCTCATTTTCCTGCCCAAAGATTTAATGGGAAGGGGTTCTCTGGACACAGAGATATATCACCAAATCAAGGTTTTCACCTTCTCTGGGTTTATGCAGCAGCAGACTTCCCTGAATTTGCTGGAATCACCCTGGGGACACATTTGAGGGTGAGATCTGAATTTTGCAGACTGTGTCCGTGGCAGTACACAGCTGTCAGTGCATCAGGTTCAGGACACGGCCTGCTCACCCTTCAGGGTTCTTAGGGTCCCTGTCCCCCCACTCTGGGTGTCTGGGACTGCCCCATTAACATGTGGATCTGTGATGCTCACTACCAAGATGTCGTCACAGATAAGAAAGTTTTCCCAGCTGCTGTGTAATTCAAGAAGCCACTGGTAGAGTTATGTGCTATCAAAGCATTGTATCTGCTAAGCCCTCTCTCCCAGGACCCCAGATTCTCAGGCAAAGATCTGGACTCTTCCTACAAAAGGTAAGTATCCTTTCCCACAAAGGGCTACTCCTTGCTCCCCTTGAAGCAGTTTTCTCAGCAAATAATTCTTCTGGATGAAGTAAATGTCTTCATTAATTCTCCTGTCCAAGTGACACATGAAGTCCCACTGAGGCCCATCAGCCACCTCCAGGAGTGACAGGGCTGGATGGGGCTCGTGCATCCTGCTGCCAAGCACAGCCAGCCGAGACATCCCATCCGAGGATGCTCATTAACACCCGGCCATTTCCATTAGAGCAGCGATGACTGTAAGTCATAGCAAAAATAGAAACTCCCATGGAGCAGGGAGCATCTCTCTGTGGCAGCGCTGATTAGTTCCCTTGGCTGAGTCGCTTGCCGTGGGGCATTCGGGGGTCCCATGTCACAGGGCTCAGAGAGGTGGCAGCCCCCCCACGTTCCCTCCCCGCCGGGGCTGAGCTGACGTTGATACAACTAAGTAGAATTACTTAAATATTCACAGACTTCTTCCCCCATGGTGTTTACTGGGAATTTACATTTCCACAAATACTTTGATTTCACCACATTTCCTTTCATTCTTCCCCCAGGGAAGGGCCACCAGGGGAGGTTTCTTCTCTTTTGCTTTCCAGCAAAGCTTCAAGCCCTCCCATTTAGATTTGGAGTGTTTCCTTTTTCCCTTTCCTCTCTTCACTTTCCTTCAAAGAAAGCAAAGAGACAACAGAGAGATGAAGGAAAGCCTCTGAAAGACTCTAAAAATACCAAAGTCCTCCCCCGCCTCCAAAAACGCCACATAAAAGCCCTCCAGCATTCCCAGGCATTCCAGGCTCATGAAAGGGCAGGTCTCTGCAAAACTTCCGGAGCTAAATTCATTGCTTGAAAACTCATTCCTGTTTTACACCCAGCTTTGCCGGACACCCCGGCACGGCTGCTCTGCTCCAAACCGGTACCTCCCTTCTCTGCACTCACTAGTCTCCCACCTTTCCTGGCAGGCAGCAGGCAGTGTTTGCAGGCAGCCGAGCTACCTCTTGCCGCCGGGCTCGCTGGCACTGCGCTTTGGCTGCCAAGCCAGCTGGCCAAGGCACGGGTGAGCTCCTGCTGCTCGGGCAGCTGCCGGATTTTTGGCTCCCAAGCTGGCCGGACAGCAGGAGCTGCCTCTCCGCGGCTGGCAGCCTGGTTCTGCAGGCAGCCTGTCGGCCAGATGCTGCGTAGGTCTGTGCTACAGTAATAACCATAATTAATAACAATAACATGACTGCAAACCATGATGACAGCAGGCACTAATCTTTCATAATACTTTTAAGACAGGAAGGGGAGAATCCTGCTATACAAGTCCTGCTCTATATCAGTTTGGAGCCAATACTTAGAGGAAGCAGAAGACTTCTTAAATGGCGTGCAAATTTGTTTTTCTTTGAGCCAGGTTCTATCAGAACCTTCTGTCCTTATGCTGTCACTGAATTTACTTTGTCCCTCTCTGTGTCTATAGCATTAGGCAGCAGACATGATCCTTGCAGGCAGAAAAAAATGCAGGAAAATGGCAATTTTATATGGTTCCAGATATTTCACTAAGGTGGGAAAGAGGGAGGACTTACTGCCATGCTAAGCATATTGCCTTTTAGCGCTGCTGCTTCTCCTTCAGTAAGGTGTTTGTCTTGATCAGCTGGGAGTAGGGTGGCAATGGCGCTACCTGAATCCATGTTGGTGAGACAGTGTTCAGGACACCAGCTCCCAGGGGCACAGCAGCTCTCTGGGTATCAGGATAACAGGGTTCAGTTTCCCCAGTCCTGCTGTGTGTCAAGGTAGGTCTCCTCAGAGACCACTTCCTGAGACCACCTCAGTGCTGGTCTCACTTCCCCATGTTGCTGTTTCATTTATTTCAGGCTCATATGCCAACTATCACCCAGGGAAACCCCTGTGTTTGCTGTGTTTATCCCTCCCCATGAGAGAAAAGTAGAGCACAGGCTGCTTTGCTAACCCACCTCAGCCCTGCCTCCCCCCACCTTTCCCTCACAGTTTTGCCCCCACTGTGAGCAAGAAGCTTCTTGGCTCACACTGTAGTTGATGTGGTGGAGAGTCCAGTAGGATGTGGACAACGATATCCAGACTGTCTCAGGAAGAAAGGATACCTTAGGAAATCCACACCATGAAGCCACTGCTCCCTGCTTCTAGCAATTTGGAAACAGCCTGGGGGGACTTTTTTTGAGGGAGGATTCCTCACATCTGTTTTTTCTAACCCCACACCTCTCTGGAGGCAGAGAGGAAGAGACCACACTGTTCATGCTCTAATTCACAGCCCACTGCCTCAGTTTCCCCTTCTGTGACAGGGGAGTTGGATAATTATCTCCCAGTCCCTGAGGATAAACTGGGAGGTTTTCAAAGCTGTAGACAACCAGGGGTACCTAGACACTGGAGCAGCATTTATGAAGTGAGTGGAGCTCTTCAAGGGCAGAGGTGTTTCAACACAGGCATCACAGAAACAACAAATGCTATTAAAAAACTGCTGTTGCATTGTTTGGTGAACCCTGCAAGGAGCGATTATGGAAGGTCCCTGTGAGATGTCAGAGCTGATGGTCCCCTTCACCCTGCTGCGTCTCAAGTTACGAGACTCCCACAACAGCCATGGTAGTTCGGTGGCTGGGTGGGCTCTGCTAGAATGAAAACATCTCCCAATTACACTAATGAGGTGCAAGTTCCCCAGAGGGATCTGGAGATGAGACACATTGTTTGAAGAGGATTTTAATTGGCTGGTGAGTTTGAGGGCTACTGGGAGTGCACACCAGCCAGTGGAGGCTCTCCAGAGTCCTACTCCTCTTTTGGTACTGAAGACAGACAGGAGGCTTTGCACATCGACTGCTGTCATGGCTGGGATGGACACTGGGTGACCTCAGCGAGCACACAGAGCAGTTTGGAGCCAGCATGTCCAGCCACACCACCAGGACTCTCAGATGAGCCTGGCTGTGAGTTGGGCTCTCTGTTGCCCTGATGGCTGGGGCTCTCCATTCTCCTGTGTGGCAAAGCACCAAAGCCAAACACCCATAGAAAACGGAACCTTGCTCTTCAGAGAGTCCTCTCATGTGCTTGCTCCCAGAGAAGCTGCCAGGACAGCCTGGGCATCTTGCTGCCACTCACAGAATGGAAAATCCAGTGTTTTATCCTGCAGAGCCTTCCCAGACTATGTGGCTGGTAAGAGCTGCCTGCTGCTGTGCATTGCAGGGGCAGGACTGAGGGACCAGAATCAGGTGATGGAGCCAAGCCTTGATCATGCAAGATTGGGGCTGCCCTGGGAGCTCTCTAAATCCTCAAGAAGGAGAAGCGGAGCTCTTGCACAGGTGATACTATGGTAGTGACATGGAGCGCTCTCTCTCATGGGCAGCTGTAAGAGCCCCCGCCTGGCACTTTCTGCAGGGCAGGGATTCTTGCTCAGCACCTTCCTCCTGGGCTGGTGCCTTTGAATGGTTGTAGATTCCTATCCCTCCCCTTTGCGAGCCATGAATCAGCTGTCCCAGCATGTTTCTCCTCTCTCAAATGCTGTCCCTTTCCCTCATCCCATGCCTCCCAGCCTCTTCCTCTCCAGCAGGAGCCCATGGAGATGGGGACAGCATCATTCCCCATCCCGGGAAGGGAGACAACAGTAGCGGCGAGATGAGGTGGGAAGAGGATGTATGAGACATGCAGGGGTAGAGGACAAATGCGGGGCAGCAGCTCCTGGCTTTGCCATGCCCTGCCTGCCTGCTACCCCTGCACTTCCAAACGCTCTGCTGGGAGCTGGCTGAACTATGTGCCTGGATGTGAAAATCACAGGGTGCTTCTTTCACTCACAGCGTGACAGCTCCTGCCACGCTGTGACACGATAGCCTGTTGAGAGGCTGTTAGATATCATCCAAGGTAACCCTTTAGTGTTGGATTAATCAGCAAGGTGACCTTGGCAGGACCAGTGAAAAAATTGCTGAAGAAAAGATGTTTTTTCTTAACAAGCACCACAAGGTCCCACTCTGGGAGCTCCCGCTGCATTACCAACCCCAGCACAATACAAGGGTGGATGGGTGGGCTGGTGTGTTTGTGCAAACATAATGGTTGTACATCAGCACACAGATGACTGCGGGGTTCAGTGCAGATGGATGGATGCATGGATGGATGGATTCACTAAATAGCAAAATAATGCAGATCCTCAGAAACAAGATATTTGAAAACTTTTGGTAATGTCTGCTCTGAACTAACTGTGACTGTCTGCTTTGTCAGTCTCAAATTCAGAGAAATGGGAAAAGCTTTTACAAATCTCCTTCATCATGCCGAGGGGGTAAACAAATGGGATCGCCTGCTCCTATAACTTGGGGTGAACTTGTCCATCAGGTGATTAGAAATCTGAAAGTAATAGGAGCTTTAGAAAGAAATGCCTTTATCTATCAGCTTTGCATTTGTACTCTGTGTTAATCCTTTTTTGTTTCAAGTCAGAGAAAAGAAGTTCTTCATTTGGGGGGGATTTCTGATGTGTAAGTGATATTTTATAACACTGCAGAAAGTGACCAATCTGGAGTGGAGGATGAATATTATTCTTCCTGCTGGGAAAATTATTAGTAGAGCTGGGGAAATTGTTCACCTTGTCTTTATTTGAGGTGGAGAATTACTGCATCATGCATTAAGTTTAGTATCCATATCTGCAAGACTAACACAAGCTTTCTCCAAAAGAGCTTTAGGCAAGATCAGGAAAGCTATATATTTGTATATATAAAAATGTAAAAATGTATAAGTGTATAAAATTGTCCACACTTTAAGTGTAGGTAGAATTTACTCATTCCCTTCAAATAGAAGCATTGAAAAAAACCCCACAGAGAATGACAAGCTCATCATCATAATTAACATTTTCTACAACAGTTTAAAGGAAATAAATTCAGTTTGGTTTCTTTGGGGTTTTGTTCTTACTTTCAAAAGTAACTACTTGCTGTCTTAAGAAAAGCCTACAGATGAGGCAGAGACAGAAACTGCTTATTTAGAATGCTCCTTATTATGGAAATGTTTGACTGCCCTTTTGGGATTGTTTCAGAGGAATTAGGCACACAAGACTGGAAGGGAAAAAAAGGGACTTCAAGCCACGTCCCCGGCAATCACAGCCCCAGGGCAGCCGCGTGATGCAGAAGAGTCCCCAGAGCGTCTCGTCCACACCCCAACACGACACCCCAATATCCTCGGGAGATGTTGGAGCTCTGTCAGAAAACAAAACCACAGCCCTCAGGTGGCACAGGGAGAGGGGGGAAGAGGTAGCAAATGTGTGTCAGAATAGGTTTAGGTGTCAGCACAAACGTATCAACAAATGTCTGAAATCTCAGTGAGTTTGCTTGGGGAAGTTCAGAGATGCCTGGCTCAGGAGATGGGATGTTGGAGCTCTGTACTCCCACCTACCTCAGACCATAGGTCTTTGCTCAGCTGCTCTGTGCTGTGCCTACTTGTATATGACAGGGCTGTGCTGTAGCAGGGCCTGCAGCCTGGGGCAGAAAGCGCTGGGAGATGGAGAAGGCACCATGCTCCTTGGCTGCCTGTTCCAGATAGAAGGTTCTTTGTTAAAAGTATATGAGTCATGGAACGTGGAACATGGAATCTGCCTTCAGCCCACAGCTGCTTGATCCTCAGTCACTTTTCTCCACCTGCCCAGAAAGCCTTCCAGCACTTAGTGCTTTTCCCCTTTGCCCTGCCATCAGCTCACCCCCCAGGCTGCCAGGTGAGGAGATGTGCACAAGTCTTGCCAAAATATGGCTTTTGCCATCTGTGTCATCCACAAAACAGATGGACATGCTAAATAGAGGTCCTCAGCAAAGGCCCATTCAAGCCCTGGATTTTGATGAGCTATCAAACCCATTAGCACTACCAGCTCTGTGCACAAAATTAAGTCATTGCTAAGCCAGCACAGTGATGAGAATGGCATAAGAGCTGTGGATTCACTTATTCCTTTGGCAAGAGCAACACTTCACAGAGTCAGACTGACTGTGACTGCTGCCAGGCGATGGGTCAGAGTGTGTCCCATGGTGGCTCCATCCATAGGGAAGAAGTGGCTTCACACACCAGCTTCAAGGAGAAAAAGCTGTGGTCTTGTGTCTCTTTCTCCTGGCTCTTTCCTTCACAAGTCCCATCCCACTCTCATGGCAGGAGTAGCCCAAGCCCAGGTTCTCATCAAGAGCCATGATTTGGTCTTAGTCTACAAATGCAAGGTCTGAAATTTCAGGAGAAACTCAATTAGCAGAGACCACAACTTCAGTGACGAAGGTCCATGGTGTCAATGTCAGAGATTGCTTAAATGTCAGTCAATACAAGTATGGCCTCAGTTCTGGGACTGTGTCACAGAGCTATAATAAGACTGTGTGACCCAAACTCCTGACTGCAGGAATAGTCACAGAGGCTGCAGGAGCCTGCTGTAAAATCTCAGCCCACAGAGCAGGAAGTTTTCAAGCAAGGGGACATGGCCCTTCCACTCACCCTTTGTGCAAGGAGACTGACTCATGAGTGATTTCATCCCCCACAACTTTCATCAACCTCACCTCATCTGCTGTTCCTGCAGCCTGGAACATCCCTCTTGTGTTGTTCTCCCCACACAGCCCCCTGCATTTCCCTCCTGCAGTCATGCCCCAGCTGGAAACATGCATTTTTCTACTCTTGACTCAACAGAGCCAGCAGCAGAGTGGAGGAGCAAATGAGCTTCCGTTCTGCCTTGCACATTAGCAACAAAACATGACTGCCTGCCTCCTGATTGCAAACACTTTATTCTTGGTGACAGCATGGTAGAGGCACAAAGGATACAGCTGGATTTGCAGAGCCCAAGATGAGCTCTGCAGAACTGATAATTAGAAGAAATCATCTTTTTGACTTGTGAGCTGAGCACATTTGAACTGAGATCAGTGAGGGGGAATAAATATGAAAACCAATTATGTCATTTGAACCAAGTCACTTCCCTGATTGTAATCACCTCCCTGTATGGGCATAAAAAAGGTGAAAAAATGCCCATGTCAAATTATTAAGCAAATTAGGGTGACCAGACTGTACTTAATGACTCTGTCGCTTGTAGAATTTAAGTGAAGTTGTCTGAAGGGATTCTGAAGTCAGATGTGCACTGAGAGGGATAATTGGAGCATCAGAATGAGGATTTATGGTACTGTTGCAGTAGAAGCCTTAGTGTAGGTTGTACAGTGGTGCATCACTACAGCAGGAAATCTTACTGCTGGCAGGGGCTGGAGAAACAGCAGTGAAGCCACGGTGTGTTCCGCAGGGCAGCATCCTACCAAAAGGTTTTGCTATAGTGTGATCCAGAGTTACACAGCCCGATGGTCCAGCACCACTCCTGGCAACCCGGCAATGACTCCTTGATTGCAGCAAAAGGAAGAAGTGAGGACTTCACTCAGAAAGAACATGAGAAGTCAGGTAAAATGATGTGTGAAACAAGCAGTTGGAATCTTCCTGTGAACATGGCTGAGATCCAGCAGGGTCAAAGACCCACAGACATAATCCCTAAAACCAGAGATAGTCCCATCCTAAACCCACTTTTCACCAGTCTAAGACTGGATCTGAAAGATGCTGAGAGTCCATGAAGAGGTACCCAGTTCCCTCCCTAGAAACATATTCAGATTTCTTCTCTGTCTGGCCTAAATTCACCAAGATTAAGTAAAGAATATGCCTATATATCACTGTGCTGCAGGCAAAGGACAAATCCTGCCAGCAGCCTGCAGCCCTTGCATCAAGCTCCAGCATCCATTTCACTATCACAACCCTCTGGAAAGCCTTGAGATGAGAAAAAAGCTCGAGAGCTGTCTGCTGTCTCTTGCTGTGATGCATGAACCAAGCCTGTGCTGGGGAGCTTGCTGAGCAGTGTTTACACACTTACATCCACTAAGCTTCAGCAGCTTTGCTGTCTCTCAGTGGAGATGTTTTAAGAAATACATTTTTGATCCTTTGTTAGCTATCCACTGGAGGTCTCATGGAATCTAAATTAAATACCATTAGGAGACCTTTAATCTGCAGTGCTTCCAGTAAAACCAGATGGTCTCTCTTAAGCACATAGGCTCATTCACTGAAGGCTCTCCTGGCACGCTTACCCTCGACACTGGAGCTGGGAAAGCGAGCCAGACATGCAGCAGGCTCAAATTGGCTGGGTTCCCCTTCCATCAGAGGGGAAAAGCCAGTCTGTGCCAGCCAAGGGTCTGAACCAGTACTTCCTCACAGGAAGGAAATTAAGGAATTTGGACGGCTCCTCCCAGCGGACTGCCAGGAGCATCTAAGAACTTACATTGCTGTCTTCTGCCCACAAAACAATTCAAGAGGACAGAAATACTTATGTTTGTCAAACTGTTTAATCTCTCCAGCTTAAGCTGCCTGTCCAAATTTGAAGCCTAACTAGATTTTCCTCAGACTGCTTGTAACTGTGTCTTATCCTTTTATTAAGATGAGGAGGATTATTTGAAGCTTTTGTTCTTTACAAATCCCCTCGTGCAAAGGCAAGGTGGTGCTTTAGATGAAATCTTCATCATGGGCTGCTCAGATGAGAGATGCAGTGCCTTCCCACAAAGGATTTAGTGACATTGGATGCTGAAAACTGGTACCACATTGCTTGAGGAGGAGTCTGTGATGCTGTAGTCCCCATGATTCCTGCTTTCTTCCTTTGAGCCTGAGAAGCTGTGTTTCATCAGCCTTGTAGAATGAGTCAGAAATCCTCATTTTTTATGCTAGAAGCATGAAAATAGGCAAACTTTCATGTTAAATGGAGGACAGAAAGAGAGTTCCCTCTGACAACTTTCAAATCCTGGCTCCTCTGAAAGTGTTTGTTTAGCTGCATCACTTGCTCTTATTTTAACTTGTTTTAATGATTAAAAGTAATCATTAAATTACTTAGCTAAAACATGTATAAATCTTAGTGTTGAATCCCTGCAAGTTGAATGTCCCTGAGAAAAGCATGATCAGCTCCCTCTGAGGGGGTTCTAAAGGTTATTTGCTGGTTGGCTCACAGACATACAGACCTCCATTAGCTGGACAGTTTTATCCTCAACAAGCTGGTGAGTCCTTCCCAGACCAAGGGTTTTGGAAAGCACCTGGCTCCACTCGTGTGTTCTGTCCAAGGAGCAGGGCACAGCTGTGGTACACATCCACAGCTCAAGCATCCTTGAACCATGTGAGAAACTTGGACTGAGCGTTCAGGATGAAAAGGTAAATAAGGATTTGATTTGCAAAATTTTCAACTACCAGAAACTGCAGCTGTGGTGTAGGGGAGCAGGACATCTCCAGAGGAACACACAGACCCAGGAACAAAGCCCTGTTTTTCCAGAGGAGGTGCTGGTGAATCACTTCCTCTGCCAGTTTTTCCCAAGCATTGCTCAAAAGAGGAATAAAAAGCTCCTTTTTTTATTGGGGTACTGGACTGGGAGGTGTGCCAGTTTTGCCTTGGCCTCGGGGGAGTTTCTTAGCATTAGTGATTGCTTGAGGTTCTTAGATACCTTTCTGAAGTTGGGTCTTCATTCCGCTGGCTTTCCAGCCTCTCTCCTTTGTGTAGTCCTTTCAGACTGCAAATGTTGTAAAGCAGGAAGTCTCTTTTATTATGTACAGCACCTAGCACCACAGAGCCCACTTGATGATGTTATTAAAAGCCCTTCTACATACCACCAAGGGCAAAGGGGGATGCTGAATCAAAGGAGTTCTCATTAGCAAGCCAGGCAGGGATGCTGGAGGAGCTGCCACACTTTGTGACATGCTGTGTATGCACCCAAGAAGAAGTCACAGGCTCCTTTCAAAGCCTCTTGACGTTGCCCTGTGATCTCCTTGCAGGATGCTAACAGGGCCAGCATGGAAGCAATGTCTGACAGACACAGTCTCTGATTGCTGTTGTAACACAGAGTATATCAGTAGAATTGGGCACTGGATCCATCCCTTAGTGCCCATCCATGCCTGTGCTCAGTATTTTTTTGTAGCGGTGACAGGGCCTTCTCTCCTAGGTAATCTTCTTGGGAAGTTGTGGTGACCTTGGCTTAGTCTTTGGGAAGTTGTTCTGAGGAGTGTAAAGTGGAGCATCCCATAAGCAATTAGCAGGAGGAACACGTGCATTGCAGATGGTTAATCTGCCTGCTTTCATGTGAACAAAGGAGAAGTCCCTTGAATGAAAGGAAACGGGTAACTTTAATGCAGGCTACAGTAAATGCAAATTAACTCCACAAATAAAGAAGCTTTTCTTCTTAGAGCCAAGAAAACATTTCTCAAAGTCTGTATTTTAAATATACAATAATCTCTTTTATACCTCAGAAAGCTGTCCCTGCCGTGAGCAGTCTGATATCTTCCTTGCAGACAGTAATCAGTCCATCGCCAGCACTCAAGGATGAATATTAATATTTGGTTGTTCTCTTTGTATTTCGGCACATTCAGTTGCAGGGCTGGAACCAGACTGACTTCCCCTGCAGCCCACAACCTGCCTGGCCTCAGGTTTAGGCTGTAGTCCAAGAAGGTGACTCACATCAAGCTCTGGGGCATCCATAGATCTTGGTATCGACCTACTGCCTTCCTCAGAACTAGAGTGTATCAAATTTTTAGTCCACTGATCCATGATGCTGCAAAGACTCTGCATCAATTCAGCTTGCCCCAGGGAGCTCATCCCTTCCTGGGGATGCCAGAGCTGAACAGGACTGTGCGCCCCTTTGAGGACACCTATCCTTCCCCAGTCTTTACCCAGCTGCTCTGGGACAGCCTGAGGGCCAGGCAGAGGCAACAGCTTTAATCTGATGGGAGTGCAGGGCTGAGACAAACAGAAAATTTGGGGCACTTCTTCAGGCAAGGGAGCCCATGCTAGTTATGAGAACCACTGCTGTCCCCTCCCTCCACAGCAGTGCAGAGGCAGAAGGGTGCCTCGGCTGAACACTCTTGGTCTGAGATCCAATTTCCTTGAGGAGGGCAAAAGGTGAGGGGGACAGCAGCCCGCTGCACCTGGGAGAGCCAGGTCTGTGCTTATGGAGCAGCTGGAGTCACTGCTAAAGGCCTGGCTACTGCAGATGTAGGGGAAGGGAGTGCAGCCAGATGGAGATAACAGGCTGAGCCAGGTGGCTGAAGAGTCTGGGGACGCATTGCCTGAAGATATGTATGACCAAGAGTACAAGAAGATGCTGGGGGGTGCTGAGTGCCCCACTCAGCACCCACCAGCATCTTCAGCCTCGGCACTGCTGATCCCACCTCCAACCCAGTGTGAAACAGACACAGCCACTTCAGGTAATGCAGGAGAGGATATGAAACACCAGTCTCCAGCAATGGCTAAGGTGGTCTCAGTGCTGGCTCCTTCCACCTGAAGTTCATGAAAGGGACATGAAATGTAAAGCAGTGGCAGGCTTCTCAGCTCATTCAAGCATGACTGATTTGTAAGTCAGTGAAGCATTTGGGAGGATTTGGTTGCAGATGGATCAAAGAAAATCCATCCCAGGAGAGAAGGTTTGCAATGAGAAACAGAGTGTGTGAGACAGGGAGGAGGGAGCACAGTGGGGATAGAGCAAAGGACACAATGCAGAAGATTATTTTAATTTCCTTACCTCCTTCAGGCTCTTTATTAACACCCTGCCAGATCCCTCTTCCTAGTTGTTGCAGCAGTGGTAGGGGCCAGGCTAAATGTGATGGCAGGTGAGTGCAAATCAGGGACAAGAGAGAATGAGGCATCTACACATCCTGCATCTCTCATGGCAGCCGTGAGATCAGATGGGGCTAGAGGGACATGGGAATAAAGGACCAGTGGCAAGCTCCTGCTTCTTGTGACCGATCCAGGTGACCTACTGCAAAGACAAGCCCGAGAGGTGCTAATATGTGAAGATGTAATTTCCTAGTCAGTCCACACCTGCTCAGTGTGTACATCACCTGCTGCCAACACGGCTGCATCAGTCAAGCAGCCGCTTCCTCCAAGGCTTGCCTGCAAGGTGGCACTCATGGCCTGATCCTAAGGAGGACACACAGGCAGGCAGGGAAGAGAAAGCCTAGAGCAGCCAGGGAGGTTCTGGGGCTTAAGTTCATCCTGGGGCTGTAGAAGGGGGGACCTTGTGGTACAGAAAAGAGCAGCTAGTTCTAGCCCTCGTGCACAGAGCTGCTGCCACAATGCTGCCAGAGCTGCTGCTTCTCCCTCAGCTTCCTAAAGAAACAAAGCTCATAAGCTGAACCTGGGAGTACCGTGCTGTCTGTAGGGCTGTCAGCCACCACTCCGAAAGCTTTTAAACTCTCAGGCCACTTCCAGAGCATGCTTTTCAGAGGGGAGAGATCCTAGAGAGGCGAAGTTCCCACAAATGTTGTGAGCTAGTAGATGTGGATTTAGGTGTGGGTGACTAGACAGAGGAGGGGCCCCTGCTATGTTCTCCACCAAGGTGCAGCAGCTGGAGCTCAGCCCCTTGGTACACAACAGAGAACACACACATACACACACACACACACACACACACACAGACATGCACACAGGCACAGAGCCAAGCTGGGATGCACTCTGGGCAAATTTCACATGTTTCTCTATGCCATAGAAGTTGTGAGAGATGGAGACACGGGAAATATGTTTCCGTGGCTTGATTCAGGCTCGAAGACAGCTCTAAGTCATTTCCAAAATAAGAACACACATAAGCAAGTGTAATAAAGCCAGGGCTGAGGGAGATCAGGGAGACAGGGCACTTCCCAGCTCTCCTTGAGGTGCCTTGGCGGGTGGGCAACCGAGCAAGTGGCTGGAAGCCTTCGCTCCATGAAGGGCACAGGAAGTTAGAGCAACACCAGTGAGACAGGCCCTGGAGTATTAGTTCTAATAGCCATCTCAACGAAATTAATTCAAATTGTGTTCAGCCGACCATGAAAGCGTTGTTGGTGGCAGTGCTTCCCCATCCGCTCACATTTTCGTGAAGTAATTAAAGCCATTAGAATGTAAACCAGCTTTTTTGGCTTGGGAAGGAAAGAAAGAAGGAAGGGAAAAGGGAAGCTGAATAACAGCTTAGCTAATTCAGCCAGTGTTCCCACTATTTCCGTATATACTGATTAGTTCCCATTCTCCAGCCATTTCCATACTGATGCATAGACTTGTGTCCTCTGCACCTCTGTGCAGCAGCACATCCTGATCCCAGCTCAGCATCTATCTCAGGGTGGATGCTGGCAATCAGGCTTTCATCCTATCAACCCTCACCCCTCAGGTTTCACATGCCTGGATGCAATTCTCTTTGGGAATATGTAGAAGTGGAAGAGAGAGCAAACAGGCTTTGTGCTCAAAGGAAAGAAACCCCACCATGAACCCTAAACAAATGGAGATGAACAGGAGATTCGAGGCAACCACACTGTCCTGGAAAGTCATTTCATGTCTGAGAAACCATCCACGTGACATTCAGCTGCAACATGAATTCTCTCAACTAATGAAACTACAGGTGAAATGTCTTTATTGGGCAAGCAAAGGGAAAGAACATTACTGACAGCAGATGGCCAAAACTGGTACCTGGGGCTTAGCTCTCTACTGGTGATGGCCTGTATGCCAGAGGGCAGGCAAAGTTCAGGGCCAGCAGGACCTGTGGTGAGGGTGGTTTTGTGACAAGTCCAGGTTGGAGAGAAATGAGCCAGAAAACGGAGGGATGAGCAAGGTGCAGAGGGTTGCTGGGGGGAGATAAAAATGGCAATGTCAGGGAGGAGGAAATCCTGCTAGACCCCAAGGCCACATGACAGCTGTATCTAAGCCAGTCTCCACTGGTGCCACTGTGGCTGGGCCAGCACCCAGCTCTGCAATCCTCCCCAGGCAGCGGCTTGGAACTGCTGCCTGCATGTGCAACCAAAGTAGATGCTGCCTGCAGGGCTGGCTCTTCCTAAGGACACTTCCTCAGACTATCCTGGTTAGACAGGGATGGAAAAGCTCTCTTGACTGGTTGCAGCAACAACTGGCCTGCTGCTCATACAGCTTTTTCCTTCCTTCCTATCCACCTCATCCTTGCTGAAGCAGCCCTGTGGGATGGCAGGTGTCTTGAGTCACAGTGAGGACCTGGGCAGCACAAGCTGTCACACTGTGATGAAGCCTGAAGAGCAGGGCTGACCCCACATGAGCTTGGGGCAGGCTTGAGCTATGCAGAAAGTGCTGTGATGGATGAAGAGGGCATAATATAGCAGTTCAAATACCTAGGGAGAAGTTCACTGTGGAGGTGCTCTCTCTGTCTCTCTGCAGTCTGTCCCTTGTAAGCCTACCTCTGCTCTGTGTAGGCAGCATGGGGTTGTGGCTTACCTGACATTTGTTTTCAAGGCAGAGGAGTTCAAGAGCATCTGAAGGGCATGTTTTGTCTGTGAACAACAGCAATAACTCCCTCCTGATTGTAAGGACCTTGAAGGAGACCAAAGGGCAAGTAATTTTGGATGCAGCACCTCTCTGGGGGCTCTCCTGAGCTCTGGCTATGCTTTATTGGACCATCTCTCACCTTGGCAGACTTATCTCAACACTTCAGAGCTAAAAGCCTGGCATCATGCAGTCTACAGTACCAGGAATGTCATAATCAGTAGAGCTTGTGATCTCTCACATTGGCAGGTTGGAGCATCAGGCTGAGAGTCCAACTTTCCCAAGGGATCAGTCCATCAAAGGATGATGTGCCCACAGCCAAGCTGGGCTACGAGACTTGTGAGCACTAGTGCCTCCAGCTCAGCTAACTGATTTTGTATGGGATTGACCTAGGAGGACTCACATGGATCATCCCACGTGCCCAGTGCGTGGACACTGCCATGGGTATCTCTGGATGGCTACTAGGACCAAGTGCATGCGGGTCAGTTATGGGATCTGGACTGAAAAAGGTACTCTTTTTTTCACAATACCTTTAGCTTGATCCAGATAATACTGGCAGGAGATGCCAAGTACCCCTGGAGTGGGTTTGCAGACAGACATGACAAGGCAGACCTGCACCCCATACCACTCTTCCAGCTTTCCCAGCAAGGTCTAGCCCAGGCCCCAAGGAGGATAGGGTGGATGTCAAGTCTAGAGCACGCTCTGCCATTTTATCCTCACGCTTGGACAGCAAAGAAAAAATACATTTAGGAAGCTAAGGAGCAAATTTACCTCTAGGGTTATTGAGGTAGCAGGTACTAGTGCAAATCAAAGGGTTTCCCGTAAGAAATACAATGTTGTTGACCCCAAGAGGAGCAAGGAGTGCCCATAGTGCAATATTCAAATTGAGGTCCCCACCACTAGCTGCTCCTGCACACAGGCTACTGAGGTCTTAGAGTAAGAAGCACTTGGAAGCAGCAGGAGGATGAAGGAGCTGAATTCAACTGATAGATCTTTGTGCCAGGACTCCACTCCCAACTCCCCCAGCACAATCCCACTGCTGCTCTCACAAAGTGTGCCTCCAGGAGCGAGGAGCACAACACAATGCATCCATCCCTCCAGGCATTCATCCCACCTGGGCCTCCTGGTGCACGATGTGGAGAGCGGCACTTTCAATTAGGCAACATTAAAAATAAGAGAGATTCACTTTTCCATTGACATCAGCAAAAAAAGAAGAAGAAGAAGAAGATGCCAATTGAACCCAAGGGGCTAAATAGCGTCTTTCACTCGGTTTTCTATGGACTTCTAAAGCTATGGGAGAAAATTAAAATCTGTCTCTTTCTGTCTCCTTTTCTTTATTTTTTTTTTTTTGGTAGTAATTCCTGGTATGCAAGGCCTTGTGCCGGGGCTGGTATTGTGGGTGATGAATCCTGAGTCAGGCGGCGGAGAGGTTTCTGTCCTATCAGCGTGCGCTTGCCGTGGTTTGGGATAATGTGCCTGCGGCTTGTCAGGTGCTGATGGGGAGCAGGAGGGGTGGGGGGCTGAATGCATTTTTGATTGCTATAATTGCCACAGATTGGATGCTTGAGAGGAGCTAATTAACAAGGAGGCTATGGGCGGATTATACTTGCAGAACAGAATCCCATGCAGATCCTTTCCCTTTGTGCCACATGTATGAGATCATTGGTAGGTGATTATGGCTGTGAATACGGTGCTAATTTACTTTGCACGTCTGACGAAAATCCTGTACATAATAAAACGCGGAGGCAACTTAAAGTAGCCCAGTTCAGAGGGGAAGGACGGCCTTGCTGCTAAAGCACTGAACCCAAAGCTAAGCTCCTGAGGTCTCCTACTTTCCCTGAGTAACCATGGCTGAGTGACAGCTCTTTCCCCTGCCTCAGTTTCCCCTCTCTACCAAAGGGAGAAGGCAAGCTCATATCTGTGGATGCTTGCAAGGCACTGTGCACCCTGCCAGGGAAGATGCTGTAAAGGAAAGAACAGAAATATCATCATGCCACGGGAGCAGATCAGACAGCACAGCAAAAATAGCAGCCTGAAAGCTGTGCACTTGGAAAAAATACATGTCTTTGTGAGGACTGTTGCTCTAAGAAGAAAAGAGTGCAAGCAGCAGTTCCAGCTGTTCCTGCAGTCTCAGGATTAGAAAGAATTGACAGGCAGGAATAGCTCTGCCATCCTGGTCCTGCTGTTTCAACCTCGTCCCACCAACATATCTCCTACATTCTCCCAGGCTTCCTGGGGCCCTGAGGGGAGAGGAGCAAAGGTTTCTCTTTAAATGTAGACCTTATCATGCTGGAGATGCTTGGGCTGGAGTTTAACCCAGGCTCTGATTTCAGGAAAGGCTACACTTGTTTTTCTCTCTGGCGGCTGGGCACTTATAGTGAGCGAAAATGAGGAACTGCCGTGTATACAGCTGGAATATCACCACCAGCATTACTGGTGATGGAGACTGAACATCATCCATCTATCCAGCCATTCTTCCACTACCATCCCTGAGGATTTTAAGAATAAGTTAAACTACAATACCCATCGTGATTTGGAGATCTGGAGAGGGGTTTGCCCAGGGTCCTTTCACTGCTGTATATGCCGGTGGGAGTTAGGCTGGGCAAGCCTGGAGGGCTTTGGCTTTTCCAAGCAATAACACTTTGCTGGGAGTCAGGCAGCTTGATTAAGTACTGGTAGACTTTTTTAGAAAGTTGCAATATTCCTCACAAATAAATCACATCTTTCCATTCAAAAATGGAAGTGATATTTATAGTATAGAGTAATTTTCACTTGAAATATTTTCTGCACTTTTCAATGGAATTTTTTTTGGGGGGGGGGCACAAGCATTAAAGTCAGCATTTTCAGAGGAAAAGAAACAAAACTGTTTTCCAAGGTTTTTTCCTTTAAAGTCAGCATTTTGGATTCCAAATTATGTACAGGGATTTAGATCTTTTCCTTTCACAGAGCATCTTACCACAGTCATTTTTTTATTAAGGTTACTCTTTCAATAATAATGGCTCCCTGTTGATTCCAAAATGAAAATACCACTGAAGGATCTCCTAATAAAATACACTCTTTCATAATATTTCCTCGGGTTTATTTCATTTTGTGCTTATTTACTATGCTCTGTATGATGGTTCCTAGAAAACAAAACTTCATAGCCAGCCTTCTGCAATCAAGAACTACTCACTTAAACTTCACATTTAAATTAATCAAGAACAAGAGAGAAAGTGATATGTCTGCAAGTTTAAAAACAGGATTCATTTTGACAACAAGAAAGGGGTTTATTTTAGAAAAGAAGCAAGAGGTGTAAAAATGGATTTCCACTTCTGTCGTGACTGAATTTAAGGAGAACAATCCATGAATGAGAAAGGATTGTTCTGTTGGGGGAAGAGGTTGCTGCCAATTAGCAATTAGGCTGCTGGAGTCCAGGGAGATAAACTGGAGAGGAAATATTTCATTTACTGAGAAGCAGGACTGGCTGTCTGTGAATGCTTTTAGACAAGATAACAATTGAACCTTGCCTCTGTGCAACTCCTCTCTTTCTGCAGGGATGAGGACAGAGCATCCATGGACTGTCTCTCACTGCAGAAAGGAAGAGTAGCCTAAGACATGAAATAATACAGAGAAAGGAAAAGGCAATCAGACTAAAACCCTCTTCTGGAAAAGAACCCAGCTTGTTGCCAAAGCAACCATTCATGACACTCCGGTCCAGATCCCAGTTTTGATGCTGGTCATTTTCTGACAATGTCCCAACCCCAGGTTTCGCTTTGGACCATTACAAACAATGTTCCCATCGTGCTGAAGTTTATCCCTTTTAACAAACCCTCCATTCTTTTTTAAGTCCCCTTAGAAAAACATTTTCCATCCTTCCATGTCAAACTCTGGATTTATGCCTTTGGAAAGTTGGAGAGTGGACAAGATGGAAGGCAGGGATCAAATCTGAAATCAGAGAGTCCTCCAAAGACAACGTGGTGGGAAGCTCAGCAGAACGGGGGAAGAGAGAGGGGACACATAAGAGGATGCCATAAAGGTGTTGGCCTTTTTTAATCATTGAAATATTGGCATGATTTGCCCTAATTTCTAAGCAAAATATGTATCTCTGGTGCTAAGGAGAGACAGGTTGTCACAGATGTGGAACAAGCAAGGTAGAGATACTGGCAGAGAACATTGCTAAAGGACCAACATTAGCATATTGGCATTTGGGCTGACGCCTTATCTCAGGCTGACTTCTGAATTAAAAGTAATTCCAGGCACTCTTCTTCTCCTGGAGCAGTTTGTTACTTTATTATTAGGATTGATTTTTGTTCTTTTGAGCTCTGCCTTCCCCCACTGAGTGACCAGAGAGGCCAAGTCCTGCCCTGAGGAGAGGAGGGGGCGGTTGTGAAGGCACAGCCTTGTCTCCCAAAAGCACTGGTGGATACTGAGGCACAGGGATGGCTGATAAGAGACAGAAGGAGAGCAGAAGAAAGGCCCAATGACGAACTTGGCAGACAATTAAGTGCTATCCAGGCATGCAGGCAGGCAGTGCTGGAGTGCACAGCCCAGATAACGAAGCACTGCACGCACGCAGAGCCTGAGACCAGCAATGTCAGGATCCTTCTGCTCCCTCCATCACTCCCCAGCATCTCCATTCCCAGACATGGCTTCTGGGGGATGCCAAAATGCTACTCCTGGTCTGGATCCCTCTCTCAGTCCCCCATGATGTGCAGACATTCCTCCCTGCTCACAGCTCTCCCTGTGACAGCTCAGAGATTCTGCTTCTACAAAGGGCTCTTGTCCCTCTCATCTTTAAATAAAGAAGAGTCCCATTAAATACTATAAAGCATTTATTGGCCAATGGGTAAAAGGAACAGGTTACTTTATGACTGCAATGATCATTAATGAAACTTTAGGGTCCCTGTTGGGACCATGAAGCAGAATAAATGACTTCTTGCTAGTCATTGTCTCCCTGGTTTCTAGGACTCTGCACCAGAAATGATCCAATTTCATTTAAGGAAAATCAGATTAAAAACAGATTAAAGTAAAAGCACCTCATGCCCCTATTCTGATTTAACTGTGATGAAAAACAGACTATGAAGTAACTTTATAAAGGGAGGAAGCTCATTTAAATATTCCCCTCCTAACAGAAAGAGATTTAAGAATTAAATGAATGAGGAGATTTTCCTTTTAATGAGATTAGCCTTTTATAATTGCTCATTATGGACCACTCCAGAGATGTGGAAGAAAAAAAGTTATACAACATACCTGGAAAACACTGCATTAGAAACCAGCCAACCCTGCCCCTTCACAAGCAGTTCCAAAAAGTGGAATTCAAACTAGTGTCTACTTACAAATCACTCATCTCAAGTGGCTGCAACTCCTCCAGATCCTCTCTGTAATTACTGGCTTTGTAAAGAATGTGAAACAGAGGTTTGAGATTAGCAAACCTTAATACATTTGCTAAAAATTCTCCGCTTTCCCCATGGAAACACATTTATTTTTGACTGTCAGCTGTCTGGCAAAGCCATGTGATTTCATTTCATCTTTCCAAATTTCAGTCCTACCTAAAATAAAGGCTGGACAGAGCCGCCCCTTCTGGCTTGGAAATGTGAGCTTGATTCAGAAGCATTACAGGGCGGTTGGACTAGAAGTTTTGTTGTCTGAACTTGAAGCATTTGACTCTGAAGTCCCAGCTTTCCGCTCTATAACAATACCAGAGTAAGGACATGTACGTGTGTATTGTTTCATTCCTCTCTGACTGTGATTAATGTTTAGTGTCAGGCTCTTTTGGATGAGCTGAAACTAATAATCAGAGCGGGATTTTCTGACAAAGTGGGATGGAGCAGCTGCTTTCTCCATTCCCGCTGAAGGGACCAGGCAGTAAATTACATCAATGTCTCTCTGTTTTCTCCATGTGATGCATATTCACAGCAATCAAAGTCTTGCTCCTTCTCTTTATCTCTTCACCTGCAGTGACTGCTACGAACTGGTATTCAGCACCTAGCAGTGCACAGCCCTGGGCTGCAGGATGGATCTTGGACCTTCATGTTGGGAACCCTAGATCCCTTTCCCAGCCATTCCCTTGGGATACGCAAAAGCTACTAAATACAAGAAGAGACTCCACTCCCTGAAATTTGGCTGTTTTGGAAATGAGCATGTCCTGCCCTCCCTGCAGGGAGAGAGGCATTTCCAGAGGATGTTCTGCTCCACTCCAGGGAAGGGTTTTAAGACAGGTGGGACAACGGTGTGGCAGGACACCACTTTCTCTTGTCATCTTCTGCAGGGACAGCTCAGAGCAGATTCCATGTTGTCAGGGCCTGAAGTCCAGAAAGTGGGATCCCAACCAAGATCCCCTGGGTTTTGAAAAGGCACAGTCCAGTGCAAGCATGCAGAACACTGGAAAGCCCCACTGGCTGTGACACCAGGAGCTCAGGCTGGGTTACCCCTGCCATGTCTTGGAATGCTCACAGGGAATGGCCAAACCAGTTCATCAACACCATCAGCCACTCAGCACAAGGCAGTGGTCAACATCAGTGGGTGCTTACTCGGCTGCTAGAGCTGCTCAGACCTTTTCTGTCAAATCATTTGGCTTTCAACACAGTATTTTCTTCCAGTTTCATTTTGTTATCAAATGTCAAATCCATTGCTAGAGTTTTCGGGATTAGTTTATTATGATTTATAATTCCTTTCCATGTTAGCAAAGACAAATAGACACTGTTTTCCAAGCACCTCTGCTACTTACTGACTGCATTCCCTTGTAAATCTGTGCTGGTACCAGAACCAGGCAGAAAGTGAAAAGTATCATTAATGAATCTAACCTCTCATCTCTATCCACCCACCATCTGATACTGTGCGCTCCCCCCTGATCTCACCAGGGCTTGGGAGATGCTCATAATCATGTCAAATATGAGGAACTCAGCCTAACCTTGGCCTTGAATGCATGCAAATAGGCTTTATGTTAATATTTGTAAATAGCTTCTCAGAGGAGGAAGATATCTCCGAAGATTCCCATCTTCTGGGCATCTCCAGGCAATGGAGTGGGACAAGTGCAGCTATCAGCACAGCCCAAGGATGAGGACAGAGGAAGAATCACAAATATTAACTTAACTCACCCAGCTGATGGGGAAGCCAGAAGCCCTGAGAGGTCTTGGCACCCCAGAGAACCCTGTGGACAGCCTGCAGAGTGAATCAAGAGAGGTGTTTTCACTGAAAACCAGACTTTCAGGAGGGCTGGAACCATTTGAAAATTCAGGTCAAATGCAGCAAAGAGTCTTCGTGGAGATGAAATAGGGGTGTTTTGAGAGGTAATGTAAAAATATTTTTTTCTCTTTCCCCCCGTTACAAAGTAATTTTTTTTCTTCAAAAATTGCCCTAATTTTTTGGAGACATTAAACCAAAACACAGACAAAGAAACCCATCTGCACAGGACAGAGCTGAGACAGAGGCTGACTGGAACTCACATGGGGAGCACTGGGTGGTTCGGGGAGAACGGGCTGCACTCATAAAGAAGAAAAAAATTCCTTTTTAGCTGACCCAAATCATTCTCCACAGCCAGACACTGACCTTCCCACTCTGTTAGTGAAACAGCTCCTCACCTGGAGAAGGTAAGGATGGAGTAACTGGGACAATGTTCTGTCAAAGACCCCTGAAGCTAAGCCTCTGGTATGTTCATACAGGTTCAGTTTGGAGGCTCTAGATCTTTTTTTTTCAGGAAAGTAGAAGGAATTGTCATGTTCACTGCTGGAGTGGCAGTGTCCTACTCTCTGCCATTCCCCCTGAGCCACCTGCCTGGGGAGTGATACCTCTGCTGTCCCCTGCCCCACTGCACGGTGAAGGAGAGCCTTTCACTCCTCCCATGCTGTCACCCCGGCACTATCTGCCCCTGCCAGCGACTTAGAAATTAAAATAATAAACAAAGCAAGAGACAATGCGTGCGGAGGCTAATGTACCGTAATGCTCTGAAACATAGGCAACCACTGCCTCACGCTGAGCACAGAGGATGTGTTTGAAAAATGTATCTTCCTCCGACAACAGTTATTTCAACATTATCTTTCTTTTTTTTTTACTTCAAATAAGGCATTTACTTTCCCCCAGCTCATAATCTGTTTACGGAGGAGAACAGAGGGCAGTGGGAAAAGGCAGAAAAATTACACTTTTGATCACAGCCAGGGTTGGTGAGATTTAAATCATGGGAAAACAAATGGAATTTAACTGCCTGGCTGAAGTCACATTCGTGTTGTGTGTATTTATGGCAATCATCACTAACAACAGGAAGAGATTAGATGTTGCTGAGAGCCTGAGTGCTGGCTGGGAAGCAGGAACTGACTTTACCTGTCAATGTGTGATCTTTAAAGCAAGAGTGGAATGTGTGCATGTACACACACACACCTCTGCATGTGCCCAGGTGTGTGTGAGATTGTGCTTGGTCCACATATTTGATGTCTGTCCCAGAAAGACCTTTGCTGGGCAACCTCAATCTCACAATTTCATCCCAATTTTCACCTGAGATGTGATGAAGAAAGGGGAGCTCATTTTACTGGAAATGACTAAGATTGACTGCAAGATGAACTCCAGGTATCAATGTGGGTGTATCTTGAACATCTCCTTCAGCGGAGACATGTATTAATTTTCCAGCTAAGTGTGAGTCTAAGTAGAAAATGCAATGTATATGGGGGATCTTCTGGGATTTGAAAGGCTGTTTATCTCAGAGCAAACTGTTTATCTAGTTGACACTGCTCAGGGTATGCAATGTGTTGTGCAGTCAGAGAACCTCACCCCTAGCAACCGCCCCATGAGCCAGGTGAGCACATGGCATCCCTTGCCATGTCCCAGTCTGCATGCTTGGAATGGGTCAAGACCCAGTTCACCCTTTCCCTGCAAAGTAGATTTGCTAAGGGACACCTAAGTGAGCCTGTTTCTGGAAGGAGGCAGCCTGGACGTGTTTCAAGGTCTAATCCTTGCCGTTTGGATGGAGTAGGTATGTCTGGGACAAGGGACACAATAGCACCTAAAAACCGACTACTGGTATTTTACTAACCTGAGCATCTCCCCTCAGATAGCTGAGCAGAACTCCAAAGAGTCAGTTCCCCACCAAAAGCACCTCATCTCCACTCCAGGAAAATAAACCACACACAGCCAGAACCACAGAATTGCTTCAAAGTATAACATTCCCTTAGAAATCCCCCTTTTCCAATTCCCAAGCAAACATGTCCATATTAATAAAGCAAAGTGCTCTCACCCAGAACAGCTCTGGCAGGAAAAAGAGTTTTAATGGACTGATCGGGAGGGAAAATTGACTTGCAAGATGAAGAGTTGTGGCTGGGTCCCCTGAGTCTGGACAGGAGCATGGTTTATAGACCTATTTTAATCAAATTGCTTTTAAAAACCAGAAAGGGAAAAGCTCTCTGGCGAGTTTGACCCTTGGGCACCTCAAAGATGAGGGCACAAACTATGTGATATTCTGGCTCAGAGGAAAGAAGAGGGTGGAAACAGACTGAGTCTCATTTTGGGAGTGGAAAGTGAAGGAGGGAAGATGACAGACAGATCATCTGGTGGTGGTGGTGTACTGAAACCCACTTCAAGGCACAAGGGCTCTGAATGGGACCCATAAGTCATCCCCAGTGGAAGCAGCTTTCCGCTGGGCATCAGCATCCAGCTTCCTCCTATGATCTTACTCCAAGTTTAGGTTTGCGTTGGAGGCTCTGCAACGAAGGACAACCATGAGAACTCACTGTACCTGAGGAAACCAAACAAAATAATTAGCAACAACATCAACAAAAATAAATTAAACATGCACCAAAGGAACGGGAAATCTTCATTCCCCACCCCATCTCCTGAACAGCACTGCACAATGGAGATGTTGGAGTCAGTGGCTGATGTAAAACTCTCTGTTGCCTATTGAAATCCCAGAGGCACCAAGCACATCTGCACAGATGGGAAAATCATAACTTGGGTGGTATGACAAGTAATTTTTTGCACCCCAAAAAACAACTCAATTGTGGGAGGAATGTGTCAGTTGCAATTCTACAACTTAATGAAATAAATCAACCAGATGGAAAGACGAGATGAAGATGAGCCCACACAGTCTTGTGGGAACACAAAGGCCACATGAAGCCAGCTGCCAGGAAACCAAGATCTTGTCTGGAAGACTTCAGAGCCCCCTTTGTGGTGATGACAATGAATTTCCCAAGTGAGGAAGCATCTTTGAACTTTCTCCAGCCACTGGGGCTGAGGTTTCAGGAACACATGGCCACTGAGCCACAAAAAGGCAACTTTTTGCTCTGCTGAGCAGCAATCTCAGGGGACCATACATGGAGTTCTGCCCCTCCTAACTTGCTGCAATGCTGCTGTGTCTCCTAAGGGGAGTAAAACCTGAAAACCTAGGAGGCTGATATCTGTAGGATGAACAGAGAGCAGCAGCAGGAAGAGTCAGAGCCATGCAGAAAGGCTGGAAGAAACAGCATGGCTTAACTCTGCAAAGATGACTGTGCCGACACTCTTAAGTCTAAGTTAACTGAGTAAACACAGAGCAGAAGAGTCAGAGCAAGGCTTGTCAAATCCTTGTCATGTGAAGGAGGCAGAAAATGTATGGCAGGTAAACAAGGAGCATGTTTCCACAGCAGATGCCCATGACAGAATTCCCTTTGGCCAAAGATACGGAATGTTACCAGACTAAAATAACCCCCAAAGGCCCACAGCACCCGGCTCTCCAGAAAGGAGATTTTACAGCAGAAAATTGATTTCCAGAGGCTCCCTCATTAATTTTCATGGCACCCAGAGTGTGATTTTAGAACAAGCAGAATTATTAATGTTCAAAGTTACCCAAGCACTGTCAAGAGCAGAAGGCCATCCGAGAGTCAAAGCAGGGCTGACAAACTGAGGAAGAAAAAGCCAAAGCTGAGCAAGTGCTTCCTTCAGGGTTCAAGCCGGGCTTGTCCTTGGAGGCAGGCAGAGGGAGAAAAGCAGGAACCTTGGAGAAAAGGTCCCGTGCCCCCCTCGATGGCCCTGCTGTTTGGAAGGAATAAAATAGCATAGACACTTAGGTTTTAAAAGGAGAGGAAATTTTTTAATTGCACTATTTCAGGGCTGCCCTGCTTCTGAGCCACCCTGGGCTTCCAGGAGCAGGACAGAAGGCAATTAGGAAGGGCAAAATATTCTCAAGAGGTAGAACTCGCAACACTGCTCTTGCCCTTAAAATCACATCTGAGCTTTGGTGACATCTCAGCTAATTAACGAGAAAGCCCATCCAAATCTCCCAGATTGAACTATTGGTTCTGGACAGATATAAACCAGTATCCCAAAACTGTCCTGAATTATCTCCAGGCTAACACAGGAGGGGGGATGAGAACCTGATAGCTGCAAAGGTATCTATTTCTGTCTAGCTCTCCTCCTTCTGTTTTTGCACAAAGAGCTTCATTCCCAAGCATCTCAATGCTTTTGGGCTGCCCCATGCCCACAGCCTCCTCCTGCCTGCCCCCAGCTATCCCTAATCCCAGCCACTTCTTTGCATCTCCAAACAGAAGATCCAGCCATGGCAAGCTGGAGGATTTTGCTGTGCCAGGGGATACTCGTTGGCTGGCACCACATGGCCTGTGATCTCGCCCCGCTGCAGCAAGAGAAAATAAGTACCATTTGTTAACATGCCAATCGTTCTTTACACTGGCTGATTAAAAAATAATTACCCACAGCCATTATTGAGCACTCTTGCAAATGAGCTGTGGGAAGCTGTGACCATGTGCTTAGCACACAGTGTGTCTTGCTTGTTTCAATATTATTTTAATTAAGTATCTGGGTAAAAGGCCTTTCTAATGTAACTTTCTTTTCATAAGCAGAGAGCAGGGCTCCGTGCTTGGCTGAGCGGTGACGGACTGCTATAGCCTGGCATTGCTCCAGGCTCTTCCACTGTGGTGACACAGTGGGACACACTGCTTATTCAAATTCAACAGGACTAATCTTAGGGAGACCCATGGTGGGAAGAGAGGTCATCTGCACCCAAGGGACATGGCCATAGCAGATAGCTGGAAGGCATCACTGTCCTGAGACAGGCCAGCTGGGATCCTCTGGTTTGGTCTGGAATGTGGACAGGATGGAGGTGATGACACAGGACATCCCTCATGGATGGGGCACTTTGCACCACCTCTCCTGCAGGCACAGGGGACCAGCACCGCTGAGGCAGGCTGTCCCTCTCAGCTGGGCGAGAAGAAAGGATCTCTCCCAGAAGTGCTCTGGGAGAGCTTCACCCCACGACAGGACCACAGACCCCCAGCACAGCTACATTTGCCAGGGTCTTTTTCTGTTCTTTACACAAAAGATTTTGCAAAAGAAAAAAAAAGAGGTGGAGGAAAACCCACATGTTCTGGTTGCCTGTCTACGTGCTGTATTTGCCTTTGTGCATGACTCAAAGCAATCACATCAAACAATTCCACCTCTTTCTTATTTATGTGTTTTCCACTTTCTGAATCCCAGCCGGAGCTGTATTTAGCAGAGCACAGGACCACCATCCTTTATTTTGGAGGGTGTTTGCTCTTTCACGTGAGGTTACATTCTCTCATGTAGCATTTAAGCTGCAGCATTGGTGTCATTTATCTGTTGCTTGCAAGCAAATTAACTTGGCAAACACATTTCAGATCCTCAGCCAGTGTCAAACAAACATGGCACTGGAGAAATCGAATTACTGCACAGATTCAAGCAGGATAAAACAGCCCCAGAGCTTCCTCTTGATCTTTCTCTTACCAGACAAAATTCTTTCTCCAGTTATTTCAATCAGGATAAAAAGAAGGCCCTGAGCAGGTGCACCCTGAAGTCCCACCGAGATCTGGCAAGAGTGAACTGAAGTTAGGCTGGGGCTTGACGATGAGCCCTGGGCTGGGTTCTGGTTGCAGGTTGTTTTGCGGGATGCAGAAATTGGCGAGAAATAAGATTACTGGACACAAAAGGAAATTTTTTCTCAATAAGGACAATTAGCCATTTGAATACTCTCCCCAGGGAAGTGGCAGATTCCCCATCATTGGCCACTTCTAGAATTTAGCTGGAGAGGGTGCCGGGCCATCTTGTCTGGACCATGCTTTTGCCAAGAAAAGTTGGACCAAATGATCCTTAAGGTCCATTCCAACTTGGTATTCTCTGATTCTATGAAGTTGTAGAGAAGGGTGCAGCCATAACAGACCATCATCACTTGGTTGCCAGCAGAGTAGATAAATGAATGATCTCTGACTGTTTCTTTGGCAGAGCCAGACTGGTCGTGCTCTGCTCCTGGAGCAACACAGCAATAACGTGCCTTTTTGATCAAATGTACACTTAACGTTTCCCCAGACAATTCCTCTCTGTGAGTTCAGAAGAGCACTAATTGCAACAGACACTCCAGAAACTTGAAACCCTGAGCCTCAGACTTTGAATAGACAACAATAAATAAAAATCAGAGGGCTTTTCCCTTGCTTCAACAAAAACATACGTTCTCACCAGACTTTTTTTGATGGAAGAAAATAACACATTTCCCAAACAGCTCTAGTTATTGCAGACAACTTCATTTCCCATCTCAGACACTGCTATGGAAGGAACGTAAAAAGCAGAATTGATGAGATCAGACTAGGTTAGATAGGGAGCCTGGTAATGAAAAGCTGCTGCTGCTCTCTCTGCACCCATTCAGGGCCATTAGCAACCTCCATCCCTCTCACTCGGGGATGCTGCCCCGTTGCTGAATTTTGCTCTAAGTAGCTGTTCCATGTCTCTCAATTTCTTCCTGCAGTCTCTGTTTTCAAGCACAATTTGCCCCTCTGTGTGCTTTCCACACTGGAGACGGAGCTCCAGAAAAACGGCAAGGAACTTCTTTATACATAGTTTGGCAATACGCTTTGGGATCCCTTGGGATAAAGCTTGTTGGATCAGTGCACTTTTACTATTACAAGGGTGATGGTGACCATCCTATTCTCCCCGAAAGCCCTTTTTTTTCCATTTTTTTTCTTTAATGCAATAACACTTCCTTTAGCTTCCCCCAGGAAATTGCTCTTTTCAGTGTAGTTTCACACTAGGTCACCCAAATAACCTGAAAAGAGCCATTTTACCAGCCCCTTGTCTTCAACATAAAACTACTATATCTTATTTGCCAGTGCATTAAGCTGGCTGAGAGCAGAGCAGGGTTGTGGAGGCAGTGAAGCTTGCTCTAACACTCTCCCGTTTTTTTTGTTTCCTTGGATAATTTCATGGTCCATTAGTTTCCTGTAGCTGCTCCTGCAAACACACACACATCGCCGTGGTGTATGAGCTTCCCTCTCGCTAGCACAGGCACCGGGCAGATACACATGTAGCTGTCACACTTGCTCCAGGGACACGGGAAAAGGAGCTCAGCCATGTCCAGGGCAGTGCAGAGCAGGATCTCTAGGGATGCTGATGTCCAGAACAGTTGGTACACGCTACATGAAGGTGCACAAGTGCTGATGAACCAGTGGGTGAGGACTGGTCCAGATTGCCACTGTCGCGGCACAGGGCAGTTTGCATGACACCCATCTGGCAGAGTCACTGCATAGAAAAATACAGCAGGGAAAAGGATCAGAGGGGGTTTTCCCGCCATCCAGCCCTGCAGCTACAGCAGGAGCTGGAGCATCTCATCACACTCCCCAGCCATAGCAACCTCTGGGCTGCCCCAGCTCAGAGTAGCTCAGCCTGAGCAGGCAACAGGTCCAGTGCCCACAGCACCCTCCCCTTGCAAAGAGAGCAGCTGAAGTCTCATAAGATCCCTGCACTGTAATACACAATTTTGTGTCTCTTATTTTTAAATCACCTGGAGGAAAAAAAAAATCTGTACATGAGGATTTTGCAGCTGCATTTCACTGCTCAGTTCTGAAACTTGCAGCTTTGGGGAACCACTTCCCAACAGCGAAGTCTGTGCCCAGAAGATGTGACTGAATTTTCAGGGAGAGACTGCCCTGTCCTTTATGGAGAGGCCGGGGGCAGCAGGACGGGCAGCCCCTCTGAAAGGTATGGTGTGGGTGGAGGGGACTGTCGAGACTGATATCTCTCCAAAATGACAGCTTTTGCTTGGAGTTTGCTTTCTCTCTCTGACAACTGAACTTTGGGAAAAAAAGAAGTAAAAAAAAAAAAAAAAGAGCCAGGACAGAATGTAAATCCTGCCTGGAAAGGATAAAAATAAACAAAAAACCCACCCCAAACAACCCCCAACAAAAAAACCAACAAAACAAAGGAAGCCGGGAGGGAGATCTGGTGGGTCTAACACACAAAGAAATGTTATTCACAGACATTATTGATTAAGTTTTCCTCACCAACACATACGTAAATACTTATCTCTCAAATGAATAAGAGGCTCTGTAATGCTGGAGGGAAGAAGGGAAAAGATTATTGAAAACATGAGGGTCAGAGAAGCATCTGGCTGCAATGGATGCATTGAGAAGATAAACGAAGATGTCTTTGTCAACATATTGGTCTGCAAAGACCAAGTGAGATAGAAGGCAGTGATTCTCAGGCACTAGAGGCAATGCTTGGACTTTGATAACAATGAAATAGAGATTATGGAGCAGATCCTTACCTGGGCTGATTCAGTGCCAGAGCCCTGATCACACGGCAGCTACATCAATTTACACCACCCAAGGATCCTGTTCACTCCAGACAAAGCAGCCCATTAGCAGAAGGGCAGAAGCAGAGATTTATGACAACCTGTCTAGGGCAGAGAGAAAAGAGAAGAGCAACAATGAGTGAGATCAAAGGAGAAACAGAGGAGGAGTGGGGGCTCTGACCCAAGAGCACTCCAAACCTGCCTGATCGCCTGAGAACCACTCCATCCCCAGCACTGCCTTGCCTGCTGCCACACGGTGGAGCACACGGGGCTCTGCCTGCAAACAGCTGCTTCTCGGGATGGCTAGGACATCGAGGAAATGTGCCAGATCCACTGAGAGTAGATCTGGCCCGTGAGCCAAATTCAGTGTCACTTGTAGCACCATGCAAAACATGGCTGGGACCCCCCACACATCAACTGAAAGGGAGCAGACATGAAGGTTTGGTGCTGAGCATTTGGTGATATCAGCCCAGAAGCTCTTGAGCCATCTGAAGGCTGTGAGGGACTATTGGGATAATCTCTTCTGGCATCCAGCATCCCCATGGGATCATCTCATGCATCCTGCCTCTAATTCACATCTCCAGACGGATGACTTTCTCTCAAGGCAGCAGGACTGTCTCAGGCACATATTCAACCTCTTCAGCACAGCTCAGGACTTTTCAGAACCTTTCTACATCTCTACATCTGCCACCACATGGGGCAGAAACACTGAGACTGTACAGGCAGGATTTCTATCATAGAGGGCGTTGCAGTGGTTGTGCGGACTGTGGAGTTAAGAAGAAGCCAAGGTCCCACCAACACAGGGAGCTCAGCAAATGCCAACACGGGATCTGGGCTTGCAGAGGTGTGTGAATGCAGGATTGAGGGTGCATGTGCAGCAGGAGACACTGCAGTTCCCCTAGAGAAGCTCTGCTGCATCAGGTCAGTTGCCAGCCATCGAGTCTGCCCGGTTGTACCCAGAATCAGGTTCCTCCAAGCTCGCCCAGCAGGTCTGTGGATTTTGAAGTTATTCCCCACCCACGATGGGTTTGCTCCTGTCCCCTCATGTGGCAGCAACCAGAGACAGGCACTGGGCTCTGCCTGTGATAACACTCCCCTTGCCATGAGCCATTTCAGTGCAGCTTCTCATACCTCAGTTTCTCTGCCTATGAACAGAGACACAAGGTACGTTCCCGGTGACCCAGGTTTGCTGCAACACCTGCTCGATCCACTCCCAGAAGAAAGGAAAAAAAAAAAAAAAAACTTCAGGGCTTTCCCTACCAGCTTCTCTTGATGTCTCCAGCACAGGCAGCAAAGCTGCTGTTATCCCAGAGAGCTGGAGCAGGGCAGCCTCTAGTGGCTGCGAGCCAGGAAATACGGTCCCCAACCCGTGTGGAGGGATATTTGCTCCCCAAAGCATTCTGGCCTGAATAAGCCACAACCTGTGCTGCTGAATTGCCCCAAATTCCATAAATATTGGTCCTTGGACTCTCCCTCCCTATTTACATCTCTGCCTCCCTCCTGCCACAGCCACCTCTTACAGGCTGCTTCCACCCTTTGCTCCAAACACCTCTGACCCCATGGGCTCCTGCTCTGCCAGTGCAGCCAGAGGTACCAAGAGACGTGTCCCAGACCTCAATGATGTGCCACACATGTCCACAGGGCTTCTACAATTCCGCAAATAACTCCACCCTCAAAGGTTTGCCACGCAGCTGATTGTGGGCAGCTATCGGACCTGCAGCAGTGTCTCCAAGTGCTGGAGCTGACTGTGACAGTGAATCCATCCAAATTCAGTAATGCTCCACCTAGAGAAGCATGGACTTTTCTGACACAGAGTGCTCTGGCCCTAGGGATGCCCAGTGCATCCTACACTGCATAGGGAAGAAGTTCTCCCCAGGGAAGGGGATGGCCAGGAACTGAAAGACAAGCCCGACACCCAACATTGCATCTATGGCCAGAACCACCAATTCCTCCTTTGCTGTCTTGACCCTCCTCTGCCAACAAAACTTCATCTTTCAGGTTGAGATTCATGCTCTACAGCCATCCCACAGCTCCAACCCTGGCCTTCAGCTTCCCCTCCCACAGAACATAAAAATTAGTAGAACAAGACAAGCAAGACAAAAATCCTCCTGGCTGCCTCCAAGAGCCATTTGGCTTCACCTCAGCACATCCCCACTCCCTGCCTCATCACAGTTTTACTGATGAGTCAGAGCTCTCCAGCTAATGTTTGAACACTGGGGCAGGGATAAGGAAGGCAACCAGGGCTTTTTGTGGGACATACCAGAGGACAGATCTCCAGACAGACAGACATAAATCTGCAGATAAAGCAGAAGAGGAGCTATTTGCACGCCAATGTGGGATAGCCATGAGTTGGACAGAAAGTTTCTCCGGCCCACGTTTCAGGGCAATGACTCGTAACCAAGCACAGCATCAGTACAACAGGCTGGCTGACCACTGGCTATCAATTATGCAAGCAATTTAAACACAGTTCATGTCAATAATTCAGGCAGCAGCTTTACTCTTAGAGCATCCTAAAATGAAAAAGGGATGGGGAAAGAAACCAAGCAGAGAGCCTCATGCTTAAGATGCATACACCTGCTCCCACTGCAGCTGCTGAGGAACCCACCTCCGCCATCAACCTGCCCCACTACGCTTTTGTGGGAGAGCTTGGGCTGTAGCATAAGATTCAGGGACATGGCAAGGTTACTTCCAAAATTAGAAATAAGGAAATGCCTCGAGGACTGGAAATATTAGCAGATAAATCCTTTTCATGAGTGCAAGAAGGTTTTCCTCCCCACTTTTGGTTTTGACCATTTCACCAGGAGATACAGTCTCCCAGCTAAGCAGTACGGGCAGCCCTGCAGAGCATCAGAGACTGATGCTGCTCTGGACATCTCATGGAGAGTCCTGCAGCAGGGCCAGGCTTTGTAGCTTCCAGACACTCAACATTTTTTAAGTTATGGATGAACAGTTCCCACTCTATACATGTTTATGCATATTGCCATTCCCTAACTACAGAGGAGACCCTAATCCTCCACAGGATCTCCTAATTAGGAACAAAAGTCAGGCAAGTTCAGGTTTGAAATACTGAAAGGAGGGTGAATACAATTATTGGTAGGGATTGGACTGTTACAGCACTGAGAGCATCTTCCGTTAGAGGCTTAGTGTCCAGACAAGCTGGGCTGCGTCTGTGTAATGTGAATCATTTGGCCAAAACCAGTCATGGAGCCCCAACATATCAGAGAAATTTTTGCTTCTTCCTGATGAATATCACCTTAGTCCTTTTGACTGTTTCTCCATTTTGCCTAGGCAAAAGAATTGCTACATTTGTCCTAAAACCCTGCTGGGATTATTTCTTAAAACCCCAGATCCTTCTTGTTGCTACTCTACAACTACTCTTTTCTGAACTAATTTCTGCTTTCAGAGGAACGACACTTCAGAGTGACAGGTTACAGTCATCCTCCTCAGAAAATGCATCATAGGCAAAATACGGCAGGACAATGACCAAACCAGCTGCTGAACAAGTTATAGGAGAGGAGGTAAGAGAAGGACAGGAACAAGATACAGCCTTTTATCCTCTGCATTCACTGAGACATTTGTTCCTTCTTAATTGAAGCAGACCTTCTCTGACCAGCAGCACCTGCACCAAATGACCTGAGCCCACCTCTGCCTGATGGTGTGGATGAGGATGGCAGCTGAGCCGAGTAGGAGGCTGTTTTCAGCAAGACTTCTGCCTCCAGGAACACTCAGTGTTGTCTGTGCTGGCTCTTCGACACCAAGGCAACGGCAAAATTAATGGCTGTGCTCCTGAAAGGGATTTAAACATTAATAATGAAGAGGGGACACAGCTCCGCAAGCCACATTAGCAGCCATTCAGGGCTTCACTTGCCTCAGATGGTTACAAAATGGTGTGTGTAACGCAAGGGCCCTCTTGTGATAGGGCCCTATCTATTGGGAGTGGGATGGAGATGTGAGACAGCTTGGCATAGCCTTATCTTAACTGTACCAAACTGATCCTGTCTTCCCTTCACTCCTTTTCCCTAAAGCCATAGTGGGTCCAGGTACTTTGTTTCTCAAGAGCACAGAAAAATTATGTTAGACCCACATCTCCCCTGATGTTGCACAGCTTTCCAAGTCACACAAGGATTACCTGATCTGTCCCCAGAATTTACTCTCCTGTGTGTTTGGCTGTTTGAAAGTATGGAAAAATTTGTCTTAATCAAAACAGGAAAGGGGCCAATGCAGTGTCGTTTCCATCAGAGAGGCTGTCAGAGCTGTTCAGAGGAGAAGCAGGAGCTGAATCCAACACACCCCCTTAATCTGATGACAGCATCAGGACATAATAAAATCAGAAATATGGTGGTCATTGGGTCTGGCAGCTCCCACATCTTCCTCTGACATCAGTGCCAAGTCCTTCCCCCATTCAGTGAGACAAGTCACCCACATATCCCATTCCCCGCTTCCCAGTAAGTTCAACCTGCAGAGATGCTGCAGACAAATGAGCTTCCCAGGAGGCTGGTTTGGTCAGAATCAGCGCACTTATCCAACACCTTGATGTCTGCAGATATTGAGAAACAGCTAATTTGGCTCTGTGTTCATTATCTGTACTGCACTGTGGCAGAGACCTTCAAAGGCAAGACCCCCTGGCCTGAATCAGACAAAGTGTCATCTGAATTCTCCTTGCTCCCTTTCTGGTTGCTGAACTTTTGGAGCCAACCTCAGATCACAATTTTCAAGCTGTTTTCTATGATTATGAAGCATAAAACATCCTTTTCTTTACTAAAAGCTTAGAGTAACAAGAATCTCTGAATCCAGTATCCAAAGCTTTAGAACAAACACCCATTCTTGCAAACATCACAATAAAATTATGTGAGCCAGCGATACTCGAAATAACACCCAATTTATCTTCCTATTTCCCCTGTATGATTATGTCTTTCATTTTGCTGGGGTGAAGAACCTTGAAAACAAATGAGTCAGTTTGATTTTTGTTGCAGGGAGAAGTTCATTTCCTGGCTTCTTTGCTCGCTTGCAATGTTCAGCTGACAGTCTGCAGTTTTCTGAAAAATTCAAAGACTTCTGAAACTTTGGACTTTGTGGGCCAGGCAGGCGAGTTCCCAGCAACTCTTTGCCACTCCCCCCTCCCCCCCCCGTTTTTTGCTGGCATTCCAGTACCTGTGGTACCTGAAGCACAGGAGCACTGGCTTTCCACCAGGCTCCCAGCTTTCCTTCTCACAAACTTCCCATCAGTGAGCTCAACATAGGATATGACTGACAGCTTTAAAGCATAGCAAGATCTACCCTATACATTTAAAATGTAAATAGCAAATAAACCACCCTCAGCATCACAAGCCTGTGCCATGGTGGTGGGAGCAGAGGCTTGCAAGCCCTTACCATTAACCCTGACCATTGCCAGGACACAAGCATAGAGCAATACTTACCCCCTGGAAATGAAGGAGGACAGAGTTTTTCACTCCATCTTGAGGAACAGCCTTGCATCCTTGGTCTCAAGCTCCTTGACTTGCCTTTCAAAAGGACTCTCCCAGGTGATGGAAGCAGTCCAAGGACTCTACAATCTTTCCCTTCTTCAGACCTTTGGTTATTTTCCTCCCTCCCCTAGGTCTGTGCTGCAAACAGGAGCCTATCACCCTTGCTGGGAGGTTAACTGTATCTCAGAGGACATCCCCAAAACTGGTACTGAGCACCACTCTCCATACCTGCAGCAGCAGCCCTGCATATCTCCACCCAAAGAGACACTCGAAAACCTCATTCTCTTCCAAACCCAGAGCACTTCACCTCACCTTTGCAGCATCAACCACACTCTCACACAGAGTTTCCTCCAGTCTCACGAGGAGATACAGCCAATTTTGCAGTATAATGAATGTACATACATAAAAGTTCTGATTCAAACACTTTCATTAGATTTAGTCACTGGCTCCCAAATACAAAATGATGGTGACACCAATTCCTTCTCAGCCCGAGTGACTAATTGTGACACAGAGGCAATTAGGCTTGGTTAAATGATCCATGTCCCTTCAAAATAATGGTCTGTCAAACTGCATTCGCCAAAAATAATCTGGGATTGACCTGACAATCAAAATATCTATTTCTTCAAAATTAATAAAAACCCAGAGTTCCTTGTTTCTCCACGGTGCAGCTGCAAAATGAAAGGGCTGCCTCATTGCACATGGGGGAGGATGGGCCACTCTGAGAGAGATGGGAACAGGCATTAGAAGGCAAGATAAAACAGCTATCACAAACTACTTGATGCAGGCAGAATACAGCTGGAATAGAGCAGGAAAGACTGCTCTGGCCTATTGAAAACACCCCTCCAAAGTCTCCAGCACAGGAAAAATCTACAATGAGGGAAGATGGGACAGACAGGGATCTCTGGTCACCTCCACCAGACTGTAACTAGAGCCCCCAGGCCACGAACAGGAGCTTTGCTGGTGCACTCTGAGGGCAACGCTCCATCTCTGAGAGCTTCCCTCTAAAGAAGCCCTGCCAGCAGGCATCTGTGGCCCATGAAGTGATCCTGCAAAATCCATAGCTTCTTGGGTCCTGGGAAGTGGATGAGCCACCTCATGGAAGCACCTTGCAGAAAACACAGTGCTCACAGGGACTGCATAACACTGTCTGCTGCGGGGACAGGAACATCAGCAGATGAGAGCCAAGTTTCTCCAGGCTTCAGACCAGAGATCCCAGAGCACCCTGCACTTCCCCATCCAATATCCTAACCTAGAGTTAATAAGGATCTACCCTCAAGTTTGTTACCTAGTTTTCTGCCTCCACAGGGAGCTTCTACTAATTAAGTATAGTAGGTTAATTGGAAGAACCCACACAGACTTCCTGAACACGGAAGCCCCAGGAATGAGGCCTCCGCATCCCTGCCATCCCATACCACCCCATGGGAGGGTTCTTCAGCACACCCACAACAGTGGAGGACACCCAGCTCCGTGGGACTCCAGCAAAAAAAAAAAAAAAAAAACTGTGGCAGCTTAGCTAATTTCTACGTTGCCCCCAAATTGTGTCAATGCAATTTCCATCTGTTCAGCACAGCTCACTGCACCCAGCTCTGAAAAGGGAATGACAAAGCAATTACCCGTCTTAATGGAAGCAGATATTCTGTCCTGCCTGTATTACTGTGCCTCTCTACTTCCGAGGGCCAATGGCAGGAAGGTGCCATGGAACCATCTAAGCACAGCTTGTGACCTGCCTGCATCCGCATCCTGTTTGCTCACACACAGCCTTCCACAGGCAGCAGAACCACAAAGGTGGCTTTTCAGGGACTTTCCCAAATGGATTCTCACATGCCTGATGCTGTTGACTTCATGCCTTGGAAACACCAATTTGGATCTTTCTCTTCAACCTTTCATTGAAGAGGAATTTAACATCTTTGAGACTGTCCCATGCCAGCTTCGTGTGAAATAGGGCAACTGGCTGAAATGGGACAATTGACTGAAGGTTGCTGGTGCTGGGGTGAGAGACAGGGAGCCAAGCTCTTCAACTCCTTCCTGGGACGTGAAGCTGGAAACGGCAGATTTTACATTCAAAGCAAATTACCACCTGGGAGACAAAAAGGGGCACTGCATCGTCCCAAAACACTGGTCCATCCCACACAATTTCCTCCTCCATATAACTGCTTAAATCAGTGTGGACTGAGGACAAAATCCAGGCAGAGACTGAGCCTCATATGTGCATGCTGCATGAGCCCTTCTGCCAGCAGCAGAAGATGGGGGAGGGATCCCTGAAGTCTATGTGATGTTGTGCATGTGACAGAAGGTATTCAGAGCTGATGACGCCATAGGTCTCTAACCCCTGTTCTTTACAGTGAACTCGTCAGCACAGTCAGTAACACACAGAAATAGCAACTTACTACTGAGAGAGATTTTTCACCAGATTGTTGTTTCATCTGTGACTCTCTGGGATGATCTGCAAAAGCTGACTGTAAAATATGTCTGAAGAGAGGTGGGAGTAGAGACAGTCCTCCACTGTAAAACTAAAAATCACTGACCTTTTAAAGGGTAGTGGGTAATTCACACTAGCACTCATAGCATGGTATAATCGCTCTCCTCCAGTATTCCCTCCATGTTGCAAGGAGATTAATTCCTTGTATTCCTCATTTTCCAATGAAAAAACCCGACCTATTACTTCTGCTTTAGCTAAGTCTCTCTGCTCCACAGGTACCAACAGCTTTAGCTCTAAAGCTAAATGGATCAACAAGCCCACCTGAGCTCAGGATGGTTGCTTTCAATTTATTCATAACTCCCAGGATTCCTGCTGGCATGCAGTGACTCAGGGAGGCCTCCTAGCCCTGGGTCTCCAGTCCCTGACACGCTGGGGCTCCTACGAGTTCCCAGACTTCAGCAAGGAAAAGAACCACAGCTCCAGGCATGGATGGAGGTGGGCAGGAAGGTGTTAAATCTGGAGCTGCACTAGCTCTCCCCCTCGTGCAGTGGGGACTTCATCCTTTATTTATGGGCCAGCCTTCTCTGGATACTAGACATCTAAATTTTTCAGCAAGGTCTATGTCCCATCACCCAGGGCAGTTTAAATTTTCACTCATCATGCCCAGACATTGGCACTGGCATCAGCAGAGGGATAGTAATTACAGCAGGAAAAGGATGAAAAGAAGAGTCAGTCCTGCAGTGATTATCCCCCATGTAAAAGGGAATTATGTATATTTTACAGGGTGAGAACGACGGCCTGTTGCACTACTCAGCCGTGCACAACAGACATTAAAAGAGCTTCTCATTACGGTGTTGTCTCAGCCAAAGGACATTGCTGCTGGAAACAACCACTAGCCATGAGAAAGCCCCATGTAGCACTCATCTGGTTTTGAGCATGATGTGATCAATAATGTCCAAATGCTCATCAAAAGGCAGCCCAAAAACAGAAAGTCGTTTGCCACAGGGGTCTCCAAACAGAGATGTAACATGGGATGTTTCCTCGTAGGGTGCTGACATCTAACTCTTACAGGCTCAGATTTTCAGAGACTTGGGAAAATCCAGCTCAGTCCACAGGAAATCCTCAGCCTTCCAGGCACACCAAGAGCAGAAGCCACCACTGACCCAGTTGCCAAAAGAGATGCTGATAGCCAGACCGTGGCACACTCAGACATTAGGCACACTCAGACTCAGTCCTCTCCTGAATCAGGAAAGGTTCAGGCTCCCAGCAGAAGCTCCTGGGCAATTTGCACAGCTCAATATAACCATTTGCTGGTGAATAATGTCATGGGAGAGAGAAGCAATGCTGTCTGAGTGCTAAAGAGGAGAGCTGGTCATTGCCTTGTCACTCCACGATCATTTTGCCAGATCTGATTTAAAGGGCTAATTATTGCTGCAGG
Source organism: Cephalopterus ornatus (assembly GCA_013396775.1). Lineage (NCBI taxonomy): Eukaryota > Metazoa > Chordata > Aves > Passeriformes > Cotingidae > Cephalopterus > Cephalopterus ornatus. The sequence goes on from VZRE01008772.1 coordinate 100,169, forward strand.
AAAAGTGGGAGAGTCTCTGAGCTGCACAAGGGCACGAGGCTGTGTCCAGCCAAAAGGGAGGGTAGAGAGCTCAAGTGGTCCAATTCCCCCACACACAGAAGGGCTGCTGCAAGGATAGAAATGAAACTCTCATGTCATAACCTCCCCACCTGGGAAATCTCAGCTGCTCTTCCTTCCATTCCCTAACCTACCCCCATCCAATGGAGCTGTACATTTGCCTCCTTCCCCTTCCTTCTGGCCCCTGCCTCACATTAGAGGGCTGCACATGGTCACCCCGGTGTGGTGGACTCCCTAACAGCACAGCCCAGAAGAGTCCCACACTGAAGTTCCCGTTCACAGGCCACCACACAGCAGAGAAAAAGGGAATGCCCCTGGGAACCCCGCTTGGAACTTCTGGAAGCGGAGGCAAAAAGTTTGTTTGTTTTTCTTTCATGCACTGGAAGCTCTCTAATTGCACTAGACTGTTTCTCTGAGAAGGATGTAATTAAAAGTGAATGGCTCCAAGTCTTTTATCATCATGAATATTAAATAAAGATAAACACCATATCAATATTCATTTAAGCAGAAACATAAAATGAAAGGCGGGACTTGATCCCAATTGACACTTTGGCATTTTATAGATGAAATTACAGAGCCAGAGACTGAAAAAAGTACCCCAAAAACCAACCAAACAAAAAACCCACAAAACATTTATGACCTTGGCACAAAGCAGCTGGGACAGGCTGGAAGTGACAGCCACCCCATGGCGTGTCCTTCTTCATCACCCTGTCCCCAAAGTTAGTTGCTTCAGAGGAAGATATAGGACATTCCTAGGCTGACAGTTGCAGCACTAAGTGGTGCAGGAGCTGGGTTTCATCTCACCTTTGCTCACAGCACTGATGCACAAGTGTTTGCTGGAGTCACTCCACAGATGCACAGTGCAAAGTGGATGCTCTTATTGACTACACCAATAGCCCATTGTGCTCCAGTGCTGCTATAGGTTGATCCAAACCCTGCTGAGGGATCCAATCCCATCCCCTCTCAGTCCTGTAACATGTTCAAGATTTTCCTCACTTTGAAATGCATATAAAGTCATGTTTTCTGTCCAGCTTCCCCTTCTCCATCCCTGTTTTCACCTTTTATTTCTCTTTTCCAGCACTCGCTCAGCACTAATGAGACATGAAGCATATCTCACTCCCAGCAGCTGCTGTAAGGCAGCTAGATGGTCCCTCAGTCTCTTGTTAAGGGTGCTGGAGCCTCATCAGTGACCTGTTTGTGTGGGTTTGGTATCTTTATTACTGTTTATAGTATGGTAGCGCACAGCATCTTCACCGACTTACACCTGCTATAGATCCAGCTCATCCTCTGCACATTGTACCCTCCGGCCTCCAGTCATCAAAGAATGGCTTTTCCCAGGGAGCCCACACTGGGAGCTGAGCAAAGGTTTGTGTGTCCCAGCTCAGCCTCCACAAGTACTGTAAGTACAATACAAATACTGTAAAGATACCATTAAGGAGAAATTGGACATAGCCATCTCGCAGGAAAGTCCTCCTTGGCAAGTCAAGCCCACATCCTTCTCCTGCAGCAGGTCACAGGTACCCCCACCCGCATCACCAGGCTTTCTTAAGAACCAGGCACACCACACCTCACCCAGACTGCATCCCTCAGCTTTCTGAGCAGCTCCTGTGTGCCCCAAGCCTGATGGAAAGAGCAGAGGAGGGAATAGAGCAAAGGAATCATGAGGAACGTCCTCCCACGGTTCAACAACACCACTCCCAGGTGCTCTGTAGCTATTTATGCAGTTTCCAGGCTCCCTCTAACTGGTCCCCAGGCAAAGCCAGAACACCTGAGTCAGACCAGTGAGCAACATTAACCCCCAGCTTCCAGCCATCCTCAGCACCCTGCTCTGAGATGGGAGCACAGTCCCAAGACATGCTGCCAGGCTGCAGAGCTTTCCCTGAGGTGTAAAACTGCTGTTTAAATTTCATCTGTCTGTAAGCAAAGGCACAGTGTGTCTGGGTCACTGCCTGATGGTGTCTCAGGCAGACTCTGGCTTCAGACTTCTGCCTTCACCAGCCTGCCCTCTCTTTGCTCCTCCACTGGTAATGTGCTCTCAGTACCTGAACTCTGACCCAGAAGTGGCCACATCCTGACAGCAAGTGAAATCACCTGTGTGCAATCGTTTTGTGATGCTAGAAATATTCAATATCAATTTTTGTGCTCAAATACACCCGTGAGGAGCTCACTCACTCATGAATAATGCAGAAATTGCTCTCTGCAAATGCAGCCCAGGGCACCATCCCTCTCTGCCCACTGCTGCCCTCAGGACTAACAATCTTCTGCTTCTCCCAAGCCTATGGCTTATCTCAGCTGAATTTTTGTGTCTTGGAGAGGCCGATTGTGGCATGAGTAAGAATCAAAATGTAACTTGAAGGACATTGTAAATGTGGTTGTCCATAAAAGCACAAGTCACAGCAGATTTTGAAGATAACTAATGGTCCGTTTCTGGGTCTCATATATCCAGGTGAGTTGTTGAAATCCACCCAGCCCTCCTGTCTCCAGATATGTTGATCTATGAGCTATGTTCCCTCCCCCAGCCTACAGAACATGTTATGCATAGCCTGCCATTGCAGGGTGTGCACACCTCCTAACGAACCCACGGCAGATGATTAACAGCTTGTAATGAGAGTAGAGCTGCTGCTTGTCGATAATATTCCATAGCAAGGCTCACAAAGCCCTCATGAAGAATGACTGCTCCCAAACTGGTTCAGAGCAGTGCACATAGGCAGGCAAACAGCTCTCAGTCCTCTCCTGAATTCCTCATTCCCCAAGTCCTCTTCTACTCCCCATCTGTGCATAGCCATAAGTTTCCAGTCTTTTTTTTTTGCTGCTCCAAGGGATGACCAGTGGAAGGATTAAATATCCAGACTTTCCTTGGATGGGGGTGTTCAAAGAGCTGGGACAGCTGGCCCTTCAACTGGCTACATGAAAGGCAGCAGTTTTGGAAGAATACTTCTCAGTTAGTTGTGTGATGATATTTGATGTTTGCATTGTCATTGTCTAATGGCTCAGCCCGTCCAACATCAGAGTATCTCATGTGTCTGGACAGCCTTAACCATGAGAAAGGGACACCAAAGGGAACTGAGGTAGGGGACATAGGGCCTCCATGGATGTGTAAGGTGCAAGGCACATATCCAGCTGTGGCTGTGGGGACCTGGGGGTCTCTTCAGCAGTAACACGGTGTGCACCAGTGTCAATGGTCAAAGGACTTGTCTGAGACACCTTCTTCTTGCAACCTCTCCCATATATCTGCATTGCATTCCAGCCTTACCAGATTTTCAGCAACCCAGCTGTTATGTTCTACCCCAGAGGTTGAAAGCTAGAGGGACAATCCCTGGAGTGACTGAAAGGCCCTGCAAATGTGGGTTTCCCTGCTGCCAGCAGCAGTTCCCACTTGTGGCCAGGAGGAGCAAATGAGTCACTTGGCACTGCTGTCTGTATGAGCTGCCTCATCGCTGAACCACTCCCAGCACCAGAGCTTTGCCATTGGTTTTGGCCTCACCAAGTCCAGAAGCACTGGATGTCACAGTGACATTTCTCCACCAACCAAGACTTCCTTGGATCCTTTTCTTTTCAGGCTATGTTGTTTGAGATAGCCAAAATCATGAAGACACCACCACCAGCCTTAAAAATGCTTCCTACCACTGACAGGGTCCTGAAGCATAAATATGTGTTGTTCACAGCACATGGGCAGTGTCCCCAGGACCAGTGACACACAGCAAATTGCTTGCCTGCCCCAGCTCCACCAAGGACCGAACGGCACCTCTAGGAGCTACCACTCATGACAAATTGCTCCCTGGTCACCATCCTACGTGGTGCCACCATAACCTAGACCCTGGAAAGCAGGTGGCCCCAGCACATCACCTGCAGGGATGGGATTGTTAATCGCTGCAAGTAGCAGAGACCTGCAGGCTTCCACATCCATCACAGCCTCACCACCACCACATCTAGAAAAGATTACAGTAGAGAGGGCTTCCCCTTGGGGGAGCTTTGAAAGGTCTACTAGTCCCAACAGAAAATGGACATCCATTTTCCCCAGTAGCAAGAGGCTTTAGGTTCCCCAAGACACTGGTTTTCAGGCTTCCCAGGAGGAGAAAGAGGCTGCATTTAGGGCAGAGAATTATACACCCAGAACAGGGACTGCAGACCCAAATGCTGGGAGCAACAAGTTGTGGGGAATGGCGGTGAACCCCAGGCACGTGAACAGGGGCTGGTGTTATCAGGGCCAGCAATGACTCACACCATGGTTCAACACCCACCAGCTTCAGCAAAGCCAAGCTTTTGGAAATGAAAAAAACAGAAAGAAACAATGCTCTGAGATTTTTATCTGTCTTTTTCTTTTTTTTTTTTTTGCCTTTTTTTTTTTCCAGAGAGGCAAGGTCCTGCAAACAAGCTGTTGATTGAGCTGAGCCGGCTCATGTTATCTGTGCTTGGGAGCACGGCACAGCGTGCAGTGCCCTCCAACACCATGAATTTGCTATCATCCCCTTCCACCTGCATAATCACTTCAGTCACGCCACGCTCTGTCCCACTGCAATTTCACGGCCGCTCGGTCAGGGGGAAATCACAGTGATTTCGGCTTGTCTGAAAGCATTGCAACTGTGTGCTGCCTCTTAAAGGGACTCTGGTTTGCACAGAGAGGGATTGGTTGTGGTGTGACCCTTACAGGGTCCAGAGCTCCCCAGTGACTCACTTGCCACCAAGAAAAGTACTTGGACAAGGAAAGAGTGCTGCGTCTGGGCACCTGGGGTTGGAAAACAGAGCCCTTGCCTTGTCAAGTGCTCTTCTGGACTAGGGAAGGTGTGGGGCATCAGGCTGTGAGGCAGGACCATAGGTTTCAAAGCCTGTCCCTGCCCCAGATTTCCCATGGATTGCTCCAAATAAGCTTCAGAGGTCTTTTTCTCCCAAAAGTGTGCAAGTGATGCTCTGCTGCTTGCCTCCATGGGTACTAAGTGCCTCAATCCTTCATAAATCTTGTGCTTGTCCTTCAACAGTGGTGTAGGCTCAGCCAAGCCTGTATCCCATCAAGGTGGGTGATGCTTCAGCAGCTCAAATTTCATTCTCTCAAAAGCATTCAGGGGCTTCCCTTCCAGTGAAATACAAAGGGGAGTAATACCAAAATATCCATCAAAATCGGGGCCAGCACATATGGTTACACACCAGCACAAAGTCACAGCTCTGGCAGTTGTCAGGAGTCAGTGATGCAGCAGCTGAGACCCAGCAGTAGGAGAGATATGTTTGAATTAACCAATATATGATACAACATCCTGATTTCTCTGGGTTTATCTCAGTGTTATATGCATTTTTTTCTTCTGTGCATCCTTTTGGGGTCCACCAAGTATCCTTCAGTTTCAGCAGAGGGAGGAATGACAGATTGCTGAAACAGTCCTGATCATCCCGTGCAAGTCATGGATGTGCTGTGACAGTCAGGCTGCCTCCCATGACCCCACGGTGCGCTTACTGAGACAGAAGATGGGGCTGAAAAGGGGAAAAAGCGGGCTCAATATTTCCATCCACAGTGCTATGGATCTGATTTTCTCTCGCAGCCAAACAAAACATCGATGTATTGAATAGCCACTGGGCTGTGCTGAGAGTGCACTAGATTTTTTTTTTAGGTATCTTCTAGTGGATGCTGTGTGCTATCTCAGCAGGTCACCTCTGCAAAGGGCTGTGGCATGAGCCTCTCTTCAGGACAAGTGCTGGAGAAGGGCCAGCACAGCCCAGGGGCAGAAGGAAAGTATCTCAAAAGATATCTCTACACTTTCTCCTTAACCAGTCCCCAGGGCAGAATCATCCGTTGGAATTGCTGCCAGGAGCAGTCTGAAAGCCCCCAGAGCCCAGCGCATCCCCAGGACGCCCGTGGTGCGTGGCGCGAGCACTGCTGCCCCCACCCCGGACCTCCCCACGCAGAGGTTCAAGTGCCATCTAGCGGCACGCGGGTCCCCGTGGGACAGATGGACGTCCCCCGCTCCCGGGCAGCGAGCCTTCCCTTCCCCTCCGTCTCTGCACGCTGCCTCCCAGATGCTCTCCCCTCTTCTCCACACAGCCACCCTTTGCCATCACCCCACAGCCTCTTTTTCCCACCTCCGTGTACTCTCCTTTCCCGATCTCCACCTTTCTTTTTTCCCCCCATTGTTTAATATCCCCCCTTTTCCATGCCCATACATCCTCCCTTTCATCCATGCCAGATCTGGGCTGTGGCCACCTCCACCTGGGACTGTCACACTGTGCAGCAGGCTCCAGGGCCAGGGCACTGCAAAGCCACTGAAGGACTTACCTCCTCCCAGGCTCACAAAGCAGGGAGATGGCTTTGCAATGCGACTGTTTGCCCTGTTCAGACTCCTGAGTGTCTCTGCTGTCACATCCACACCCTGTCCCCCAGTGCCATCCCTAAGGTGGCTGTTCCGCTCTCTCTAGTTCTGGAGCTGCAGAGAACCTGCAGCAGGGTGCCGAGAGCCCCACCAGCAGCTCCCCAAGGGTGGCTTCGATGGGGCCTTGTCAGTGGTAAGAGCCACGAGGGGGCTCCAGGAACTCATCTGAGACAAAGGAGAAATGCCAGGAGCAGAGCCTACATCTTCTCTAGGATGGAGGAGAGATGCTAGGAGCAGAGCTCACATTTCCTGGAGAATGAGGTCTTCTCCAGCATCCCAGGTGGAGGAGAACAGGAGAGATGTCACAGCTCTGATAAAGGGGCAGGATCTGCCAGAACATTTGTCCCTGTCACGTACACCATGACCGGGAGCACTGCACAAATTGCAATGTGCCCAGCACAGGGCCTGAGAGAGGCTGTGGTGTGACCGAGAGGGATACAAGCTGTTGCAGGATACTGGTGTTCAGTGTATGATTATTTACACCAGTCATAGATTCAACCCACAGTCTTATTCCTGTGAGTCCACATTTATCCCTCACAGCTATTTCATCCCTGTCTAACTCCACTTATTCTAGGGGTATTATTTCGAGGAGTTGAATTTGCCCTCAGCATTAAAGAAATGCTTTGGACAACGCTGCTGAGCTCAGTCCTTGATGAGAATCATGGACATGGAGAAGTAACCCCGGGGAGGACCTCTTCAAGTATGGGAAACATTGGTGAGAAAGCAGGTCCCAGCCTGTGTGCTGGTCTGTCACAGTCTAACTCCACTGTCCCACTAGCACTTGGGGAAGAAAACAATCCTCACTAAAAACTCAGCATGCCCACTCCTGTCACTTCATGGTGAGACCTCAGATAATATTTTTGCAAGAACCCCAGTGGGAACAAGACTCAACCCTCCTTGGCAATCACTGAGATAGTTGTGAGCTAGCTGAATGTTTCAGGTAAAGAGCAGGTAACGGCCCACATGAGAAAAGGTGACCCTTGCCTGGCATCCTGCCTGCACAGCACCAGATTCTCCTCTCAGTGATCTTTTTTTTTTGCCTTTACTCTTGGCAGATACTTCACACAGCCCTGTGAGTGGCCAGGCCTAGCTACAGAGAACCCTCCTTTTGAGAAGATGAGAATAGCGCTGGAGAACGCATTGCAGCAAGAGCAGATTCTACACCACCCCCCCTTTCCAGGTCCTTGCCAGTCTCCCCACCAGCAGACTCTGCAGCACAGGGTTTATATTGCTGCAGAGGCTGGGAATTACCTGGAGTGCCAAGCCCACACACTGCAGCAGTGGGGTGCAGAGTCCATCAGAGCTGACCTGCTGTAAGTGAGGGAGGCATTGCAAGTAGCCAGGCCAGCTAATTAGGGCTCCAGTAGGACTCATCTGGAGACCTGAGTCCCTTACTAGAGGACTCAACACTGCAGGTATTGGGGCTGGAGTTTCAAGCAAGAGGGAATGGGGGTGCAGGAGGCTGCAGATAGTTTTAGGTACTTGGGTACAGCGGAACCAAAGTTGTGCCCATTCAGCCACTGCTTCTCAACTTTCTTTATGAGCCCACACTGTCTCAGGTCAGACTTGGCCAGAAAAAAAATGATCCCTGAGCTGCTCAACACAAGTTTTATGGAGCTATGATTCTGTGCAGCAAGGGGGTTGGTGGACTGGAACAAGCACTAGGTCAAGGAAACCCCCTAGGATACAACAGTCTAACAGGGAAATCAGCTCAGAGGGCTGCTGAAGGGATCTGCAGTGGCCTGCTTCTTGGACATCCTCTCCTGCCTTCCAGAGCCTGCACGGTCAGCATGGATGCTTCAAGCCCATGCTGTATCCAGCAAAATGGCCCAAAAGCATGCAGAGCTTCTGTTGCCACTTTACATTTCCCAGTCCAGCCTTGCAGCGTAGACACTGACTTTGATCCTGGGTGATCTGGCTTGAAAGAAATATCAACAGGCATAGAAAATGTCACTTCAGAATTAATGTTGCCCCTGAATTAGAGGAGCTGTTCCAAAAAGCTATAGAAGCTGCCGTGCTGGAAAAATGAGTGTATGAAGGACCCACCCTGCAGAACAGGCAGGGAAAAAATAGATCACAATGTATTCAGGGCCCAGACAAGACCACACTTGCAAAAATAAATGTTTGCATTTGACACATCGCTTACATATTAATTAGTTTGATCAGCCTGCCTGGGTGTGTGAGCATGAGTGAGAGCTCGTGACTGTGTAGTGATAAGCTGCTAAAACTTCCCAAATAGGGCTACAAATAATGGCAGACCAAGATCTTCCCTTTGCCCAGAGCCTTTCTCCTGTTTTTCTAGTGCTTTTCCACTCATATTTTTCTATTTTACTTCACTGTGTCTCTTAGGTACCATTTCTCTCCCAGCACAAAACCAGAGAGTCATGGGAGCAAGAGAGCAGCTTCTACATGGGAAGACAAGGAACCATAACCGTCCCCAAAACAAAAAGACAAGAATTGGAAAAAGAAAATTCTATTTTTTTCACTCTATCCCCTTCCCTCCCAGCTTATCCAGGACTGCTGGAGGGGCAAAGCCGACGCAGAGGCTGGAGGTACCATCGCCCCTTTAACAGCAGCGCCACAGCCTGACATCAGCGAGCTGGGGAGTCCGGGAAGGCTGGGAGCTGCTGCTCCAGGAGTGGTGCCAACACATCCCTGTTTCCCTGCCTCTTCCCGGCTCTTGTTTGTGTGTGCCTTTTAACATGCCGCATGTGTATCCGTGCCTGCCAGTGGCTGTCTGCAGGGTTTACATTAACCAGCTCAAGCTGAAGTTGGTAAACAGCTATTAATGTTTTGCTCTTCATGTGTCCAAGCAGATTTCTGAGTGAGGGTGTCGCTTGCATCCTTTGACTTTCTACGTGCTTTTCCCTTGTTTGCAACCCAGATAAATCTCCTTCCCACTTAGCTATGCAGACAAGGGAGTTTGGCTTGGTTTGTGCCTGGCACAGGGAGGGGAGATGAATCTCCTGTGGCTTAGCGGGGAGTGTTCTTGTTTTTACCTGTTTCGTGAACAGGAGGGAGTCAGGCTCAAAACCTGGAACTTCAGCGTTTAAAAATCTCACTCCTGAGCAGAGTCCACAGCTAAAGCTGGTTTTTTGCCCTGGGGCAAAATACTGAACCCGGCAATTCCTCAGTTCTGCCGGAGGCTGCAAACTAGGGCTTAATTTTACTCGGACTAGTCACAATTCCAAAGTTTGTCGGAAGCCAGATTCCCATCCCAAACGCTGCCCAGCACTAAGTAGAGATGCTGAAAGGAAAGTCCCGAGAGCCAATCCCAGCGGCAGCACCACCACTAAAGCTATTTATCCCCGCACGGTTTGGTTTTTTTTTTTCACACATTCTTGCCTTCTGTTTTTGCTGGATCCTCCGACTCCATTGAGAGGCAAATTTTAGCCATCTGGCAAAGCAGGCTGCGAGGGGGAAAAAAGAGAGAGAAAACACAATGTGCATGGGCACACACACTCACACATACAAAACTCTGGAGATTAGGAAAGACAAAAACTCCGCTGAATGCTGGAGCGCAGGGCAGCCCCGCGGCGGAGAGGAGGGAGAGGCGGGCGGGGAGGAGGGCTCGGATGCGGGCAGGTCTGCCTGCTGCCTGCCTGGATGTGGGGAACGGCTGCAGGCAGGGAAAGGCGTGACCTGCATGGAAAATGCCAGACAACTCCAGACGCACACACACATAGACGCACACACGCTCACAAATCTCCGGATAGAGATAAGGCGGACAGCGGAGCGCTGGGAAGGAGGCAAAGCCGTCCCCCGCGAATGAGCCATCGATCCTCCGCACCAAATTCACCGAGAAACCCTCCCAGCAGCAAAATGAGGTGAGTAGCTCCGCGATGGGCTGACCCCGGGCTCCCGCACACCATGGTCTCAGGGCACGGCCGTACGGGGGGGCCATGCTGCTGAGGGAGGTTTCTCGATGATGACCGTGGCTTCAGTTCCCCTGTCTGTGAGCAAACGAGGCATTGCTCACGCCTCAGCTTCGTGCCGCAGCCCAGACTGCATGCCGGAATGCCGGGGGGGAGCGCGGGGTGATGGACACCGCTCTGCCGTGGTCCGAGGGACAAAGCTGCGAGTGAGACAGGACCTGCTGCACGAGCTTCAGGTTTCTGGGGACACCACAGTTATTAGTCACTTTTACTTGAGGTCAAGACTTTCCTGTCATGGGAAAGAAGTTTGATGCTGTTTTGCCTCCCACGTCTAAGGGGAATACAGAGTTCCACCAGCAAACGGCCCGTTGAAATCCAGCAGGTGATGCCCATTTACACCAGCTGAACATCCAGATCCATGCATGTACTCTGACCAGAGGAGGAGCAGTTTTTCCCTTCTCACATTTTTGTGGTTTCAGAAAAGCTGTCAAAAAAGGCATATTCAACCTCACTCTGCTTGACAGAAAAATCAATCCAAATTTCTCAGCTCCCATTAACTTTTCTTTGTAAGGAAGAGCTGAGAAAAGTGATGGCACTACACAAATGAACCCCAGAAATTTACTGCCCTGGTTTTGAAAGAACACAGACAAGTTAAAAATAATCCACTAACATAGCTTCAATTTCCTCACCAGCACATCTAAATCAAGCCCTGATTTTGAAACCAGGTGTACGTGTTCGTGTGAGTAGTTCCAATGCCTGTAGTACACACCTACAAGTCTTTGCCAGACCTTAGTGCCTATTTTAGAAAACAGAAATTTTCATCTCTAATGGCTCTAATTTCTTTTGTATGCTTCACTGTGTGTAAAGAGCCTGAGGTTTGATCTTCTTTCTGGGTTTTATGCAATGGCACAGGCTTTTGTGTTCACGCTTCCAGCACAGGTGGTGTTCTCTCCTTGCACGGAGGAATACTCAGTTTATGCTCACTTTCATGGTCAAATGGAACTCATGTGAAGTCAGCTGGACTGCTGCCAATTTACCTGTCCCCTCTGCCCTCCTCTGGGAAAATCAAGTTGTTAACAAGTTGGGATAAACTCTTCAGGCTGAGATTTTTTAAAAGATGGATCTTCTAAGGATCTCAGCCTGTGTGTACCTCTCCATCTTGGGTGAAAAGTCTGAGAAATTAAGAGAAAAAGAAGAAAGAGGAGAAGAGAAGAGAAGAGAAGAGAAGAGAAGAGAAATGTAACATGCTGGTTTGAGCTGCTGGGCATGGGTCTGTCCTTGCCCAGCTGCAAAGACTGTGCTGCTCATTGAGAGCTAATGATCCCGATTTGGCAGGATGAGGCTAAGCTGTAATAATAATAATAATAATAATAATGATACCTAGCAGTTATTGCCATGATGCTTTCATTAAACCGATTTAGAAAGCATCATTATTTTATTAAGCATCCTTATGTTTATTCTTCCATTAAATGAAGATTTGCCCATCAGAGTCCCATTAGTTAATGGATGTGTTACCAATGGCTGCTGCTCCCAGAAGCAGGAGAAACACCAAGCTCCTGACTGCACTTCAAGCTGTCTGGGAACTGTGGAGGTGCCTTTGCATCACATGTGGCACCTGTGTCACACACCTTTAAAAGGGACTTTCCCTTCATGGGAGCCACATGCAGCTCCCACCCCCACCGCCACCTCCCTGTGAACTGGGAGGGGGATGCTCATGGTGACTCCTCTTCCACGATCCACTTGGGAAAAAGAGAGGAGCCTTCAACAGATTTTGTCTTTGCTAGTGTTTCATTTCATCTCCTCACATATATTTTCCAGGTACCTCCTGACCTGGCCCTTTTGTGCCTTGCTGCTCTGCATGGCAGATGCTATCGAGCTGACAGACATGTTTGGGGAGATCCAGTCTCCCAACTTCCCTGATTCCTATCCCAGTGACTCGGAAGTGACGTGGAACATCTCTGTGCCTGATGGATTTAAAATCAAGCTGTACTTCATGCATTTTGACTTGGAGTCATCCTACCTCTGTGAATATGACTATGTGAAGGTGAGCTTGGAGATCATGGAGCAGATGATGAGGTAAACAGCAAACCTGTTGGGCAGGTGAGAAAGGGTAGTGCTGAAAAAGCTGAGAAGAAGACAGTTTTCCCCATTTATTGTGCACAAGAGTTGTTAGTCCAGTGGATCACGGGGAGATCTCAGGTAAGATGACAACATCCATTGGACTAGCAGTGAGTGGGACACCAGAGGCAGAGGTTATCCACAGAGGATCTGATTTCTGGAAGTAGCTGGGCATCTGATTGTCACTGGAGCAAATGGAATTTGCACACCTCTGGGCTGATGAGACCCTTGTGGCTAAACTCCAGCCTGTGACACTCTAATGCCAGCCATGTGCAAGAAGGACCCCTGAGGTGGTCACACATTGCTAGGCCATGGCTGTGGGTGCACCTTGCAGACAGCCTGGGTCCCTGGCCACGACTTGCAGGCTCTTGGGACGCCCCCAGGGTCTAACCCCCAGGGAAGCAAAAAAGGAAAGGCTGGACCTAAGCTTAATGCTGCTATGGAGGTTCTCAGGGAGCTGTCATGGCCAAAACCTACAGATATTTCAGTCTACTTCATTGCTGACCAGTAACCATCCAAAACTGCAGTGGACCACTCACTGCAGTGCCACAGAGCAACCTTGCCTTTTGCACCACAGGTCTCTCCAGTCAGGGCTCTCCTTCCCACCCAGGACAAGCTGGGTTCTCCATGTCTTTGAAAATGGTCACGTTTGGTGCTTCTGGCAAACCAGCAGTAGCAAGCAGGTGCTTTCTAGGTTTGCTTGGTTGAACAGACCTTACCCCATCGTCCAGTACCAGTCTCACCCTGCCTCTATGCACAGAGGCAGGTGGAGGTTGCTCCCAGGCCTGGAACCACAGAACCTGGCCCTGGTGCTAGTTGCTAGATAATTGAAATTATTATTTTATTCTCGCCCTAAGAACACAAAGGAAACATTTGTGAGTTTTTACCCTCTAGGATCTATTGCTCACTGCTTTAATTTCTCCTTTGTGCTGGCACTCATTCTGCTACTAACAGCTCTCATTGAGGTTTGATTAGTTCTTTCTGCTTCTCCTGGAGCTTCTCCAAGCACAAGGGTCAGGGACATATATAGAGATATATTGCTTTAAAAACCCAATAAGCTCAAGGAACAGATTTCTTGGAAACTTTCCCCATTCCAAACTTTACCCCTCCTCCTGCCCTTCACCCCCTGCTCTTTTTTCCTTTTTCATAAGGCTCCCTGTTATTTGGCCATGGTGCCAACTTGGCACCACAGCTCTCCCTGCTGCTGGATTTCCATAAGAAGACGGTATTTTTCACAGGGATTTAGATCTCAGCTGTATAAATTTGCTCAGAGCTGTAACTCAGCTTGCGGAGTCTCCACCGTGGAATTACATTTGAAAAGTGATGAAAATGGATGGATTACGGGAGATCCCTAAGTTACTTTGCTGGGTAAGGGTGCAATCTTGATGCTACTAAACCACCAGATTATAAAACATCAAGGAGAGCAGTAAATGACTCCATGGCTGTTTTCCTCCTTGGGTTTATGTGTCCAGCTCTGTCATATCAGTGCACTCAGTGAACAGCTATAGAATATAACTATAGATCTGGCACATACAGGTGCTTCTCTGTAATACTCTGCTGGTCCCAGGGAAGAAGCTCAGAAAGACACAGGTGGATCTCTGCATTCCACAGCACTCAATGGATTCCCATCCATGAACTTGTACCATTGCTTTCTGAGCTCATGGGTGACTTTAATCTCTGCAGCATCACATGGCAGAGAGTTGCACAGGTTAAATATATGATTGCATGCTTCTCTCTCTCTCTGTGTGTGTGTGAAGAAACACAATATTCTGGTTTGTTCAAAGCCTTCATCATCTTGACCGCCATAAGAAGGAGGTTAAAATGGGGCTGAATACATGGGGACTCAGCTCAGGACAGGCAAAAAGCCCCTGTGCCCTGGCCTTTGCTTCCCTCAGTCCTTGGCTGTCAACACACCCAAGCTCTTGAGCAGTGTAGAAACTCATCATGAGTGAGCTCAGGGCAAGACAAGCTGCAAACCCACTCAGATCTCTGCCTTCGGGGTGGTCTGCAGAAGGGAACAGTTTCCAGAGCTCTAAAACAATGGCTAATTAAAACAATAGCTGTTTATTTATATATATGCACATATATGCGTGCGTGTGTATATATATAAAAAGAACGTGGCTCCTAAAGAAATGCTCACAGGATGGGAGGCTTGTTTGTACAAATGAGGATGGCAGAGAGGGGGAGTGGGCCAGGAGGAGTGGAAGCAACGCCCCCAAAATGCCCAGCTGGAGAAGCCCCCCACGCAGGTAGAAAGCACCGGTGACACACTGCCTCGGGAAGCCAAACTCTGGGCCCTAGTGCATCAGAGACAGCCTCTTCTCAGGTTTTGGATGGCCACTCTCAGCCACCTGCCAGGTCCTTGGGGACAGGGATGGAGCAGCCATCTGCCCTGGGCTTTCAGGTCCTACCCTCTGCCATGCTCCTCAGCAGGCTCTGCCCAACTCATTACTGTCTGCAAGGAACTGATTTGGGGCTTCCTCATTTGCAGAGGGTCTTACCATGGGTTGTCCAACTCCTTTCTGGGGTCACCCAGCAACGAACACTTTTGCACACAAGTCTCCAGCACTGGCCCAGGGCACCCCAAAAGCCACGGCCATGACCAAGAAATCAAGTTAAGTGACCTGAATAGTGTCACTGAGGAGCACTGTGCAAAGACAAAGAGATGGACGATGAAGTCCTGACTTCTGAGGGTCCTTCATGAGTAAATCCCCAAGGTTATTAGGAAGATCTGAGCCTCGGGTCCTGTCCATGAGGTTTTGCACATTGCTCAGTCAACCCCTGGAATGAAATCACCCCCTGAGAACTTGGCAGCCAGTTGGGTACACACCCTTGATTGAAGTGGGGATGAGGGGACACCTCGTTGCTGATGGCAGGGGACATGCAGGGACAGGGAATTAGCTTGGTGCTGCATTCAGGGCAGGGGCTGCAAGAAGGGTGCACAGGACCCATCTACACCTTCCTCTGCTCAAAGGAGGGATAAAAGGCACAAATCAAGGCTTGGCATGAACTGGGGGTTCAGGAGGAGAGCATCCTCTTTTGGTCCCATCAGACAGCCCAAGTCGGGGGTTATTCATGCCTTGGAACTTTGGGGTCCCCAGAGGAACACTGCAAATCCCAGGAGGCAGCTGGGAGATGGCTCTGTGCAGAGCAGTGTGGTGGCGCTGGCCACGCCCTGTACCACTGGGGGCCACAGTTACACCCAATGCAGGGGAAGGAGGATGACCAGGCATGGGAGCAAAACAGCAGCTCCTGGAGCACCCCAGCATCCCACCTGTGCCTCTTTTCACCCCCACTCTCTCCATGGAAAAGGCCTGGCCCAGAAATAGGGCATATGGGCACAGCAGCCATGCTGGGAGGGGACAGTCTCTGGAAGCCAAGCCAAGTCCACAGCACAGGAAACCAGACATACTCCTTTTTTGCCCGTGGCAGGGCTGCCACACATTCCCATGGAAATTCAGGACTATTTCATGTTTGCGTCTGAAAGGACCCTTGATGCGTTTCAGGGAGAGGATCTCCAGGAGACCTAGATGGAGGCTGTTGCAGGGGCTGTCCCATCCCTGCCTCATTCCCAACAGTGAGCAGCAGCAATGTGTTGATCTGGGTGTTGTGTTCTCGCCACACTCTGACTGCGGGGCCGCTCGGCGGGGGCCACTTCATGCCCTTCCCTGGCTTTGAGCGTCTCCTCCCCATGTCATGTTCCCAGTGTCTTCAGCCCAGCACTGCGATTTCTCTGCCTAATGAGCCATTTATATATATTACAAGTGGTATGTTTGGCCTTCATCAGTCCAATTAGTGCATTCCTGGAGGGCTGGAATGGGGGGGGCTGGTGGCGGCTGTGTTTCCGTGTTGCCTGCTCCTCTGCTGCCGGCAGCAGACACCAAACTGCCGAGCCAAATTCCCCTTGGTGATTGTGGCGTTTTTTTAATCCACTGGCTGCAGGAGGCATCTCTGGAGCATCAATGCCCCCCTATCCCCAGCAGCCCATGCCTTGGGGCAGCCTTTCTGTCCTGCTGAGCCAGGGTATTCCAGCTTCTGCCTCAAAGAGGGAAAGCAGTGTGGGGCAGAGAGGGGCCCCACAGCTTGGGACACCACTTCCCTTACCCACAGCACCAGCTAAAATGCAGGGGGACAGAACCATAACCAGGGAGGCACTCCCATCTGCCTCCATCCAGAGGGGCAGAAATCTTAATGAGAGAATGAGGATGCAAGCACAAACAGGGAACACAGCAGAAGGCATTGGCAAGGGTAAATTTAAGGCACAAGGGTGTCGCTATATTTTATTTTTCAAAGGAGGATTCTTTCAGCGTATTTTTATAGGGAATTTCTCTATGGCAATTGATATTTCCCTCAGGGACACATCTTCTCTAGTGAAAACGTCGACATCGTGACCCCAGAGGGAGAAACTCCAAACAAACAACCAGGATTTAATTACCAGCCTGCTCGCTGGATGTAAATGATCCACAAAAAAAAGTATACAGTCCCCAGCAGAAGAAGCAAATATTAACCAGGGATGATGACCTCTCTGTTTAGTTTACTGCTGGAGGTCTGCCTCTGCTCCCTGTGGCTTGGGGCATGGGACCCGTCTCAGATAAGAGGACATGGATACCTTCAGTGAGGAAAGCACGGCTCTCCCGGGCCCCATCCTTCTGCTCCAGGGCTGTATCCAGGGATGCTGGGGGCAGTGTTGAGGTTGGCCCCATGGATCGAGCATTCTCGGGCCAAGACACAGGGCACTGGGAAGATTTTCCCGCACTTTGGTGATGCTGTGCTGCAGATCCTGGGGCTTAAGGAGAGGGATAGGAGCTCACACAGTGGCTCATGTATCCTGGCAGAGGTGACAGCCACCAGCCCCACACAGAGCAGCCGGCTGGAAATTCCTCCTTCCCGCAGATTTCCTTAAGAAAAAAGCATTTTCTGTGGAAAAGGCTGCATCCCACGTGTTTGCACATCCAAGTCTGTGTGTTGTGGCCAAATTGCCTTTTTCCATCCTTGGTGATAGCACTCCCGTTTTTCAGTCTGAAACACTATTTCAAAACAATTTTTCAGATTTAAAAGCAATTCTAAAGCAACACAGTATATTTCAAAGGGATTGAAACCAGATGGAGCCCAAATTACTTGTTTTCTTTTTTTTCCCCAGAATGCTGTTACCAAAAAAAAAAAAAAAAAATTCAATTGGGTTTTTGTCCCAAAGCGGGCCACGTGTTTTTTCTCCAAATTCTCAAAATTTATCATCGGAAAGTCTCTCTCTTTTCTGGCCAGCTCCAGCTTGTATGAGAGGATGGAAAATATCTGGAGGCAATGTCAAGGCATGCTGAGTTGCCATTTCCATGTTGGCTTTCCCTGGTGTGAACGAGTTTCCGCCTGTTTGTTCAGCTCTGGGAAATTTCCCTTTCAGACCCAGACTCTCCCCAGCCAGCACATCCTAAGGGTCTGCAGACAACAGGGATGCAGTCAGAGAACAGTCTTGCCTTACTGAGGCCACGCAAGCCAGGGATAGCATTCCAACACCTCCAGGAGCCCATGGGTCCCCAAGCAGATTACTGCTTTCCCCAGGCGTGTGCTGGGGGACTGCACACTTCATCACAGCCTCAATATCCATGGCTTGGCATGAACGGTGGCGGGCTGGCTGGTGGTGTTCATCACATTCCTCTGCTGAGGCTTATTCATATCTGAATCTCCTGAGGGAAAGCAGGCAGGGTGCTGGGAACTGCCTGGGAGAGGTCGTGGTTGAGATAGGGGTTGGTGATGGGATGTGTAGGAGAAGAAGATGAATCAATGCTGGAGAAAATGGCAAGGAAAAAGGAAAGGAGGGGCTTTCCAGGGGAAATTGGAGGGTTTTCTGCAGGGATTACATTGTTTTAAGACACAGGTGAGGCTGTGTTTTAAACAGATGCACATAGAGAGAACATGCTGACATGACAATAGGGCATGCTGGCTCATTGCTCCCCTTCTTTATCCCTCTGGATGCATGGTCAGAGTCCAAACAGTGCCTGGCACCACAGGTCTGGAGCCAGACAGGGACCCTGAGTGGCAGGGGCAGGACCAAGATTGTCCAAAGGCAGCACAGGGAACAGGAACACCATCCAACTCACAGCCGCTGCTTTGAAGTGGTGCAAAGCCAGTGGGCAGAGGCTCCTCTAGCCACCCTTCCAGCAGCACAGCCCCCATGCAGATGCCCTGCCTGGATCAGTGCTTGGGCCATGGGAAGGGGCGAGGGGGAGCATCTCAGGTACTGACAGCTCTGAATGGGAATGACACAGCCCAGGAGCTGATTTTCACAACTCTTCTTCTGCACCACCTGTCCACATCCTTACCCCATCTCCCAAATGGGCTCCCACCCTGCATCCTCCCCTTACACTCTCCCAGCTCCTCCCTACATCCTGAATGCTGCCTGCTCTTGACGTCTGCTTCAGAGGGTGATTCCAGGAAGAGCAGGCAGACCTGAGTCCCTGTGCACTTGCAGAACTCACTTAATTGCTTTACGGCACTAACAGCATCTCAAAGAGCTGGATCAGTGGGAGTGAGACCTGCCACGCTCTGAGCATCCCTGGAATTACTCTTGGCTGCAGGAGGTGGTGTGAATGCAATGGGAATGTCTGGAAAATGCTGTTTCAAAGAAAATGAGCTGGGAAGGGCGAAGGCAGCAGAATGATGAGAGGGATGGGTCTTGCAGGGTCCAGAGCTGCATCCTCAGGCTGCGGCCATCCAAGGCTGCCAGATGGGCAGCCTGTCCCACAGAGGCACTGGTCAGCTCTGGAAGGGGGCAGGCTGAGCAAGCACAGGCAAAGGCAGGAGCTGCTGGGTGAAGAGATGATTCCAATCCCAGCCTGACATCCGTGAGGAACACATGGCAGGCTCCCCAGGCTCACCCATTCTTTCTGCTGACAGATTGAAGCTGAGGACCAGGAACTGGCAATCTTCTGTGGCAGGGAGACGACAGACACAGAGCAGGCTCCTGGCCAGCAAGTGATCCTGTCCCCAGGGCCCTACATGGGGCTTACCTTCAGGTCCGACTTCTCCAATGAGGAACGCTTCACTGGCTTTGATGCCCATTACACGGCCGTGGGTAAGCAGAATTTGAACCTTCAGCATGAGCTTCCTAGGGTAGGGTAATGAAATTGCAAAGATCACATCCCAAGTCAGCCTTGGGGACCTTGGCAAGACAGGAGCTTGTGTGCAGCCCTTGGGCCATGTGGGACTTGCTGGGTGTTCATATGACCCACCATATGGGACAACTAATTTCTCAATGTTGTGGCAAATGACCCCATGAGGAGTGACATGTGGAGGACTGCAAGATGACCTCTCTGCCTTGTTATCATCATCCTAGATGTGGATGAGTGCCTGGAGAAGAGTGATGAGGAGCTGGCATGTGACCACTACTGCCACAACTACATCGGCGGGTACTACTGCTCCTGCAGGTTTGGGTACATCCTCCACTCCGACAACAGGACCTGCAAAGGTACCACCCAGGCACAGTTCAGACACAGGGATGGTCACACAGAGGGGTTCCTGAGCAGGCAACAGATCTACCAAACACAGCCAAAACTGCCTTTTTTTGCTTCCGGGAGGGATGAGGTGCCTGTTCCCTACAAATCAGTAGTCTGGGACTGTTTTTTCCCATGGGCTGTGCTCCTCAGCTAAACTCTATAGACCTCCTCAAGTCAGAGAAATTAAACGGTTTAGTCTGTGCTCTGAAACTGCATCATGTAGATTAGCTGGGATTAGCTCTCAGCCCAGAGCCTCTGTGCCAAAAGCATATTTGGAAGTTGGCTGTGTGAGATGCTCTATGCATGGACAAATATTTGGGTTCCATGGACCCACTCAACAGATTCCACTCCACTGGGAGAGCTCCTGAGTGTGGTCAGGATTGGGACATGACTGTCAGGGCCCTGACAAAGCCATGGCTGTGTTTCAGTGGAGTGCAGTGACAACCTCTATACCCAGAGGAGCGGGGTCATCACCAGTGCTGACTTCCCCAGCCCCTACCCCAAAAGCTCAGACTGCCTGTACCGTATCGAGCTGGAGGAGGGTTTCTTCATCACCCTGGACTTCGAGGACAGCTTTGACGTGGAAGACCACCCCGAGGTGACCTGTCCATATGATTACATCAAGGTGAGCTGGAGTCTGCACACTCCTCCTCTGCTGCTTGCCTTTCTTTTCCCCAGTGCCCTGGTGGGGGGACCAAATCGTCCCAGTCTAAACAAGTGATGTAGCTATCAGGAGCTCTGTGGTCTCTTGACCCCCTGTCTCTTATCACATCTGATTTTGACCCTTTCAGCCAACAGTGACCCTCTCTCTATTCGCATCCCCCCAACACATGGTTCTTAAGCCCCACTGACCACACTGCAGGCCTACCCATTAGTCTCAGGGATCAAAGAGCCTCCTCACACCATCCACTCGTCTTTTCCTCTTCAGATCAAAGCTGGCCAAAAGGAGTTTGGACCTTTCTGTGGAGAGAAGTCCCCAGGACGCATTGAAACCCAAACCAACAGTGTGCAGATCCTCTTCCACAGTGACAACTCCGGAGAGAACAGGGGCTGGAAGCTGTCGTACACAGCAATTGGTAAGGCCTGCTGCCTTCCACTGTTTGCTGGGCTTGGGAATAGGAAGGGTTTTATAAAGGTGGACACCTTGAGTTTGGTGGTCCATGATCCTGTCTCCAGAAAGGATCTGTTCCAGAAATTGCACAAGGAGAGGCATAAATAACACAGAGCCCTCCCTCCAAAGGATGCTTTTTCAGATGGGCCCTGAAACAAGATCATATTGCAAATTGGAGCAATTTTGGGCAGCATAATTGCACAGGCTACTGTTATTAGCTCCCAGATTCGTAATGCCCAAAGCCAAAGAATTACAGACTGGAGGAGAGAACTGGAGCCTGCATGTCTTCTAGAAGAGCCTGAATGAGCCATGCCAATGCAGATAGAGCAGGAGCAGGGCAGAGGTGCTCAGACTCTGCTACATGGGCTAGGTGGCAGAGCTGGGACTCTGCATTTCCTCTATTTGTTCCTCTGCATTTTGTTTTTCTTCATTTTCTTTTATTCAAAGGAAACCCATGCCCACCAGTGCAACCACCAATCAATGGGAAAATTGAGCCTTCTCAAGCCAAGTACACCTTCAAAGACCAGGTTGTCATCAGCTGCAACACTGGATACAAAGTGCTGAAGGTATGGGGAAGTGATGTGGAGCTGGGAATAGGGTGGGAAATGAAGGATCCTTCTGCTCAAAGCCATTGCATCTCTGGAAGAGCGAACACAACCCACACAACATCCTTACCCTCTTCCCAGAGGCAAGGAAAAAGCCTCCTCTGAGAGCCACCACCTTTCCTTTCCAAAGATGCAGAGGAAGAGAAGAGAGAGCACTTTCCTGAGCCACCCTTTCAGCATCTCTTCAGACCCAGCAAGCTCATTGAATGTCAGGCTTGGCACCTCTGCCAGAGGAAAAGTCAGCAAAAGGCCCGGGGAGTGCCAGGGTTTTCTCTGCTCCTCACTTTGATGAGCACTGGTTCAGCAGCCCCACAGAGGCCACTCTCCACTGACTGGGAGGTCCTTTGGGACAGCTTCAGTAAGTCACGGGAAGCACGATTTTGGCAAGCCCTCTTTGGGAAGCAGCTGAGAACCACAGGGAGTGTGGGTGACTGATGGAGTGGCTGTCTTCCCTCCAAACCAGTAGCTCACTGTGACTTCCAACATGGAGTTGGGTATTTCTCTGATATCCTTCTAGTCCCATTCTTCATGCAGAGCTGCCTCCTTATCCATCCCATCATCTAGAACAGGAATAAATTACTCCACTTCTTTTGCTTCAGCATGCCACCGAGTTACTGGCAACAAGAAAACTCTCTAAGTTTTTCATTATGATCTTATTGCAATTTTTAGTTCCTCTTTCAGGGCAGGCTGGATATAACTTGACTAAATCACTAAGAAATTCCCTTTTAATCAAGAGATTTATTTATTTATTTATTTTCCTTCAACATTAATAGGTGGGTTTTTTTTGTTGGCAACTTCTACACAGGATAACATGGAAAGTGACTCCTTCCAGATCGAGTGTCTGAAGGATGGGACGTGGAGTAACAAGATCCCTATCTGCAAAAGTAAGGACACCCTTCCCCACCCTGTCAATGTCCTTTTCCTGCTAAAATAATTTCATGCTAACGGGAGCTGCCCTGCCAGAGTGGAGTTCTTTACTCAGAGACACAAACCCAGCCAGAGAGGCTACGTAACCCTGCAAAGCTCTTTTGGCTTGTTCTTGGATAACGTAGTGGGGCTCAGTCCAAATACCACAAGCAGGAGATTGGTGCTCTTAATTTAGATTACTCATATAACGTGATTTGCGAGCCTTTTTTGCTGTCTCCCTGTCAAAGAAAGAGCAAACCTGGCTCTTGAGCACTGGCTCTGTCAGATAAATGTGGGACAATTTGGGATAATCCAAATCCTGGTCCAAATTTCCTTCCAAATGGAGGCTGTCAAGACCCAGGGCATTAGTCCCAGGTACTAGCCTAAACTTGGCACTGCTCAGCTAAGTGAAAGGGGAGAGAAAAGTTGTCCAAATATTAACAAACCATAAAATGGGAGAAAAGGGGAGAAGAAAATAAATGCCATTTGAAAGGCCATGTGATGATTTGCATCATCTCTTCTTTCATCTAACCCAGCTCCTCTCTCAGCTCAGGCTTGGGAGGTGTATCTGATAACACCTTTTCTATTTACCCCAAACCCCTCAGCCCTCAGGGAGGCTCTCACTGCTGCTCAGTCTGTTGTAAGGCTGGCCCAGAGAGGAGAAAAGAAGCAAACATGCTCAGAGAGTGTCCCAGGCCCTGCCAGGAGGCGCAGGAGGAGACGCTTTCTAGGGATGTTGGAATGCAGGCTCTCCTCATCTGGGCAGATCATTTTTCTTTTAAGAATATTGTGGATCTTACCTTAGAAGAGTGTTTCTAGAGTTTTAATTCATGTTTTCCCACTCAAAATGGAAATTGGGAGGCTCTGAGACCTGCTAAATAGATTCATATCTGAAAGAGCTCCTTAGAAAGTGTAGGGTCAGTGATGCCTCTGCCCTGCCAAGGAACTCCCCACTCCTACACTCTCATTGTCACAGTCTCACGTTGATTGTATCCAGATTGAACAGTGATCAGATAAAAATTTGCGTCATGTAAAAAATAGAATGAAATTCCAGGTAATATTTTTAAACCTCAGAAAGTTGGGGTTTTTGAGAAAATTTAAATTATTATCTTCGTTACTCCAGCTGGAATAATGATCACTTCTTGTGTAATATGACTCACTACAGTAAATTTCTAAGACTTTTTTGGAAAGCCTAGAAGCCCCTAAATGGGCAATTCAGCCCTCCAAGCTGCAAAGCCTCCCAGCTCCCCAGGATGTCTGTGAGAGGCAGGGCACAGGCAAAAATGGTTTCAGAAAGCAATGCAGAAAACAGGAAACTTCTCAGCCAGTGTGAATAAAATCCAACTCCATAGCCTGGAGAGCCTAAACACAAACCTATGACAGCTTCTCCAAGACAAGCTGCCCTGACCTAGCAGAGTGAGAGGGTCCCCAGCAGGGCCATGGCTCTGCTGGCATTCACAGCACCCTGGCACGACTCACTGAGCACTCATTAACGATTTCTGGTGTTTTGGGGGCTGGGTTTCCTGCATGTCTCTCTCTGCTCATCTACTAATTGGGCTTTCTCTCTCTGCTCTCCTCCTTCCCCTCTGCTTTCGGTGCAGCTGCAGATAGAGCCGACAACCAGACAGAGGGAAGAGCTGGCTTGGAGCAAGTGGCCGCGTGAGGCTGGCGCCGGCTGTGCCGCCCCGACGGGCAGCCTGTCTTGATGCCCCTCTCTGATCTGTCCAGTATCCAGGGCAGGCTCCCTTTGCCGCTGGCCTGGCTGCCAAATCCATCTCTGTGGCTTGTCTAACCGGCATGGCACTGTAACCCCCCTGCGCCTGGTGCTTTCTTAACTCCGTCTTGAGAAGGGGAAAGGAAACTGGAGATGAACACCCCATTCCCACTGTCATGCCTGGGGACCACATGCTGCTGCCAGCTCCTGGCATGTCCGTATCCCTCCCTCTCCGCAAGGATGCCTTGGCCACCTTGGCTTCCCCTCCAAGGTGGCTGTTGCACAAGGAGCGTGGCATGGCAACCATGGTTGGTTGGTTGGATTCAGTCTCCCACTGCCCTTCGTACCTGGCCCAGCATCACAAATAAGAAACACTCCTTCCTCTCCTTTCTCCAAGAGTCCTGGTGCCTTTCAGACCCTCCAGACAAGGAGGCCTGGAGAATGGGTTGGGATCACTAACCCTTTCCTGCAGGCACCAAGCCCTGGCACCAACACAGCAGGATGGATGTTCCTCCGCCTCCCCTTTGCTTCCCACTGCTGGCCTGGCAGAGGTGAGGATGGGCTGGCCTCATGCTGACCGCAGCTGAAAGAGGTCAGAGCCTGGTATCTGTCCCCAGGAGCCATGGGTATGCACCCTGGACTCCCTGAGGCATCAGAGGCTTCACTAGGAGGAATCTGGGATGTGGACCAGAGGCTGGGAGAGGAGAAAGTGTGTGTTGGGGAGCTCAGTCCGCTTCTGGTCCTACAAAGACAAAGATGCTAAATGGCCCCTTTCCTGAGGGAAAACTGTGGAAAGGCTTACAGAACAAATGCCCTCCCCTCACCAGCAGGACCTGGGACATGGGTGCGGCAACACCTCTCTGCGAGAGCCCATTCTCTAGGCATCAGGCTCACCCAGGCCTGGGGGACCCACAGGGTTGAGATGGGCTCTGCAGGCCAGTGGATGCTGCCCTGCAGCCATAAATAACCCCAGAGTAGAGGTGCCAGCCAGGATGGTCCCCTGACGTTCATGCTCTCCTTCCTGCAAGGGAACAGGCACCCAGAGTCTCCACCCATCCTGGCTGCACCCACACACTCATTCCATCACCTGCTGTCCCTCACAAGGCAAAGGGGACCCTGGTGAATAGTAAGCTGCAGCATTTTGCCATAAACCAGGCTTTTTTCACCCAAGCAATTAGGCAACCCAGAGCATTGGTACATATCCCTTGTTCCAGCTGCTACTTCTGGTGAATTCTCTCTTTGTTAGCCTGGATCACTTCATGAGGAGTTAGGACTCCTGTCCTCAGCCCCTTCACATCCTGGAGCACATGCAGACCCACATCCACAGAGGGTCATCCCTTATCCACAGGACCTGTTTCTGCAGTCACTCATCCCCTACTCAACTCCTCATCCTAAACATAGCAGAACCCAACTCCACAGCACTGCATTTCCTGGTAGGATCAGACCCTGGTTCCTGCCTTCCACTGGGGCAGGTCCCCCAGGATGTGGCAGGGGGAAGCTGCACAGCATTGCCTGAATGTTCTGTGACCTGCCCACATGGCATGGAGCTACAGCTCCAAAGGAGTGACTCTTGGCTTTGGAGCATGAACCCTCTTGCAGCCTGGGGTCCTTCCTGGTGTGTTTGGCACACACCCAATACAGGGGACAAGCTGGGAGGAGAGGCCGGGCAGGGCACTCTGAGTGATCTAGGGGAGAAAGGGGATCATGGACAGGCCACAGGGAAGGGCAGTGGCACCCTGGGAATTTTTATCCCTCCATCAGACCCTGCGCCAACACCAGGGATGGGTGAAGCAGAGCCAACGTTGCCGATGTCCTGGGTGCTTGAGCAGGTTGGATCTCACCGATACATGCTGGCATCATCCCTGCCTGCAGACCAGCCAAGCCACACTCTTAATGTCCTTCATCTCCTGCTGTCATAGGACAACCAGAACCAAGGGTTGTTCAGCCTGATGTGTAAATGCTTAATAGCACTGTTTGGTGAGCAAGACCAGAGCAGGAAGGACTGGACCGTGCTTTCAGCAAAGCCTTGTGCATAGAGGAGCACCCCTGATTCACAGCATAGGCTGGTGAATTACTGCCTACTTCTCCTTGCCCACTTCTAAGGGATGCAAAGATGTATTCTGAGACCATCTCACAACAGCTCTCACCTGTCAGAGCAGGCTTCTTATAGCAGGGAGATCTCACACTAAATGGAGGGGTTCCCGGGACTGGGGTCTCCACCAGCATGAGTGGCGCTGGCCCTACAGCCAGCAGAAGAGCCATGCCCATGCCATTTGCATGCCCTGTCTGTGAAGGGTAGGCGTGGGATGGTTTCACAGAACCAGGCTGTCCTGTCTGAGAGAGTGTTCTGTTGCTGTCTGAGGCCATGGCAGGGCTACACCTCCTGCAGTGCCCTAGAGAAAGGGGATACAGAACTATATGGGCCCATGCTCTGCCACACAGGACCACTGTCACATGCCAAAGCCCAGCACTACCTGCCTGCTGGTTGTCTGGATACCCCAAGAAACAGCACAGGGTTCAACCTCCCTTCTGTGTTGGGTTTCAGTTGCTGACTGCAAAGCGCCACCGGAGCTGGAGCATGGCTTTGTCACCTACTCCACCAGGAACAACCTGACCACCTACCGAGCAGCCATCCAGTACCACTGCCAGCACCCCTACTACCACATGGCCCCCAACAGCACGGGTGAGCAGTGGGGCCAGGCCACGTCCCCACAGCACAGCGCAGGTGGGCGCGTGGCCATGCACGTGTGCGTTTGCAAGCGGGGGGAGCTTGGGGTGGCTGCTCCGGGGTGCTCTGCAAACAGCTGGCTGCAGATGTAGCCTACACACACCGTACCCTGCGTTTGCACTGCCTGGACTGTCAGACTGGACACATCCTGCCCCTCAGTGAGGTAGGATGGAGTTGGCCCTGCCTCGTGCTCTGCCTGAGTGTTTCACAGCCTTGGCAGAGCAGTGTGGGTGTTCCACGTTATACCTTCTCACCCTGCCATTTGCTCCCTGCAGATTATGAAATTATGGAAAAGTGAAAGGAGCTACTGCTGGAGAGAGCACCAGATCCAGCAGCCTCAGTAAGGGCTCTGCAAGGCTCCTCATCCCAGCACCCAAATGTTCAGTGTAGCCAAAGCTGAACAAATAGCAGTGGGATCATATCAGACTGGGTTTTCCCCTCAGTCCCCCTAGTCCACAACCACAGAAAACCCACAAGGTACTTTGACAAGAACCACAGGTCTCTGCACCCTTCAGACTCAGCTCTGGGCAGCAGAAAGGGTGTGTACACACCCCAGACCATCTTTCTCCTCCTCCCTCAGCAAGCAAAGCCAAAGGAATTCCTCACATTCCTGTCTCCCTGCTTGTATCTCCCGCTGGCCCTGGGCATCTGGTCCCAGCATCCCGTATGCATTAGCAGAACTGGCACTGGGTATATTTATGTGGAGGCAGCCTCCAGCAGAGGCTGAAGGCACAGCACAGCCCTCCAGACAGCTCAAGGCAGTGAAACTGAGGATGGTGGCATGTCCCCTGCATGGAAGACAGAGAGCTTTAAAAGGGAGGTCACCTGAAAAAGGGTTCTCAGGGTCCTGACAGCTGGGCACCTTTCCTCATTGCAAAGGACACTCCCTCATGCCAGTACCACAGACGAGCTAACACTTTGCTCTCTTCCAGCCACCTACACGTGTGACGCATCAGGGGTGTGGAGGAGCGAGGAGCTGGGGACCAAGCTGCCGTCCTGCCGACCAGGTACTGGTGCTGGGGCAGCTGGTTCCCCTTGCTCAGCAAGGGGTGCAGAGCAGGGACATGCAGGGAGGGAATCAGGGAGGGAACGCTGCCATGCCTGACCAGATTTGATGCTTCCCTAGGCAGGGACCATGCTCCATGCTGACCGTGTCACATGACTTGGCTATTCGTATCCAACTGCCACAGTGAATGGCCAGAGAAGGGGTAGGGACAGAGTCTTTCTGCTATCCCAGCTGGTCCAGATGGTCAGGGTGCAATGGTGGCACTGGGCAGCAGTGATGAGGGCATGTGTCCCTGGTAGTTTAGGGCAGCCATGGGGTCACAGCCATTCTGGCTGTCAGGGCTCCCCAAGCTCCTCATTCCAGCAGACAAAGAAGCCAGCAGTCCCAGGGCAGAGCCCACTGTCCATGTTCAGCTCCCAGCATCCCTGGAGATGGCTCCAGCCAAGGGCAGAGCATTACCTGGCTGTCAACTCCCATAGGCAGTGTGTAGACATCCAGTAGCAATTATCACCTCTTTCAGCCTTGCAGAAAAACTCAGCTACTTTTGCATGGAAGGAAAATCCTAAGTCTTTGAGCAGTGGCAGAAGTGTTTGCAGCCAGCAAGTTTCTAGGCCAGGCGCCCACTCGGGATTAAGCAAAAGTCTCTGGGATGTTTGCTGGCCGTAGCTAAGAGTGGGGCCAGGTCTGGCTGGCAGGTCAGGGGCCTGGAGGCAGTTTGGGTGTGGATTATGATCCGATGTGCAGGGAAGGCTCTCCAGAGAGGTGCAGGGATCTAGCTGCCATGCAGCAGCTGCAGCTGCAACCACCCCAGGGTCCGGAGACTGGCTCAGCCCCATGGAGGGTTTCTGCTCTCCAGCCATGCTGAGCCACTGCAAGTCCAGAGGAAGGACCCCTGAGATTCCCTGCATCCCACAAAACTCCAGAAAATTCCAGAAAAACTCCTGGACTGTGGCTGCTCTTTTTGTGGCAGCTGCTCCCTGAATCTCTGCTTGATGTTTCAGCCTGAGCTAATTTGAGCTGGGAGCATATGGGGACAGCTTTTGGGGCCATAGCTGCTTTCATGGGCCATTTCCAGGCCTTTTGATTAGTGGCAGGAGTCAGAGAGACTTCAGGAAAATGGAAAATCCCAGAGAGAGGGTGACGCTCTCCTGAGATCGGCGTCTGCAGGCAGCAGCTGGCCAGCTGTTCTTCAGATCTTCCCCCATGTCTCACGCACCTCCCCATCAATAGAAACCTCTATTCCAGGCCACTCCATGCCTGCCTCTGCCATCAGTGGGAGCATTTGCAGCCTGGTCAGCATTTTTGATATGTAATTTAATAGAATAAATATTTGGCTGGATGCACTTCCTCTAAAACCATCTCCTTGGGACGACCATCAGCTTCAGTACAGCAGACCATCTGGGCTGGGACACAGGAATTCTTTTCCTGAGTGTGTTTTCTATTCCTTTCAGCACTGGGAAAGGCAGGGGTGTGGAGCACATGCAGAGACACTCACCATGCTCCTTCTCTGCTAGAGTCACATTTTTCCTAGAGACAGATCCCAGTCACAACAAATCCACATTAGCAGCTCCCAGTGCTCCTGCACTGGTTCCAAGGCTGATTCTCAGCCTCAATCCCATCAGCCTGAGAGGTCAGATCCTCTTTTTGTGAGGCTTTGCATCCTCCCCTCACAATACAGGTGGCATCAAGGCAGAGGCCTGGCACTTTCCCTTGAGGATATGGGTTCTCTTTGCAGACTCAGGGAGATGAGACCAGCACCTGAGCTGCTGCGATTCAGGACTCTTCCAGATGTAGAAGGACAAGCCTAAATTGACTCCCACAACCTCCTGGTGACATCAGCACCCACAAGCCAGCTTGGAGTCCCCTTCCACAGGGCTGCCAGAGGCATGAATCAGCCCCCCTCACCACCAACCATGTCCCAAGGTTTAAGTTCCACAGGGACAGGATTGTTCCTGCCCACCCTGTCCAAACGTCCTAGACCCACCTTCAGCATCCTGAGTCCCTCCTCTTTCTCATGCTGTGTCACAGTGCCTGGATAAAGCTCCTGGAGGCAAACCAGTCAGCACATCAGGGCTCTTCAGGCATTAATTCTGGGTCTGTTGAAGAGCTGAGAAGAGGGGTTCTGGTTTGGCTGCCAGAATTGTGGTGAGGAGGTGCAGGAGTAATGCCTATGGTGCTAGGCAACATGGCTGAGCCCTTTTCCGCCACAGCTTCTCTGGGAGAGCAAATGCCATGGCCATGAGAACACAGACCTCATGACAGGTCTCAGAGCAAGGGGTGAGACTGGGCTGATGTCAAGCTCCAATCCTCCCACTAGCATTCCCCTGAGTTTCTTGGCACACTGAGCAGGAGCCAGGCAATTGGCTGAAAGGTCTGGGAAGGGCTGAGCAACCTCAAAGGTCACAGTGAGGCTGCAGATTTACTCATTTGGTCTTTCTGCTTTTGAAGTGGTATGGATCCAGCCAAATCCCTACAGAAACTACAAAAGACAGTGTTTGGTTTGAAGATAACCAGCCACGTGGCATAAAACAGGGATATCCCTTTTCATTTGTTCCCCAGATAAGTAAACTGGGAGTAACTGCCCTATCCTTTCTGTCCCCAGTGTGTGGCCGGCCAGCTCGTCCTCTGCCTGGGATCATCAAGCGCATCATCGGTGGGCGGAACGCAGAGCCTGGTTTCTTCCCTTGGCAGGCCCTGATTGTGGTGGAGGACATGTCCCGGGTGCCCAACGACAAGTGGTTTGGCAGTGGGGCCCTGCTCTCAGACTCCTGGGTGCTGACGGCCGCCCATGTGCTCCGTTCCCAGCGGCGGGACAAGACTGTCATCCCTGTCTCCAAGGAGCACGTCACTGTCTATCTGGCCCTTCATGACGTGAGGAACAAGATGGATGCCGTCAACCGGACAGTGGAGAGGATCATCCTCCACGAGGAGTTTGACATCCAGAACTACAATCATGACATCGCTCTGGTCAAGCTGAAGGAGAAGGTGACCATGGGGAAGTATGTCATGCCCATCTGTCTGCCCCAGCTTGAGCATGAGCTGGAGGGACCTCACCCCAACACGCTGGGACTGGTGGCTGGCTGGGGTATCTCCAACCCCAACATCACAGTGGACGAGATCATCAGCTCGGGCATGAGGACCCTGTCTGACATCCTGCAGTACGTCAAGCTGCCAGTGGTGCTGCACGCTGAGTGCAAGACCAGCTACGAGTCGCGGTCAGGGAACTACAGTGTGACCGAGAACATGTTCTGTGCCGGCTACTATGAAGGTGGGAAGGACACTTGTTTGGGAGACAGCGGGGGAGCCTTTGTCATCCAGGACCCGGGAACCCGGAGGTGGGTGGCCCAAGGGCTGGTCTCATGGGGTGGCCCAGAGGAGTGCGGCAGCAAGCAAGTGTATGGTGTGTACACCAAGGTCTCTAACTACGTGGACTGGGTGGAGAAGAAAACAGGCTCCTCAGAGAGATGGACATTTCTGGACCCCGAGCCAGAGAGATGAGTGACTAAGCAGCCTGCTGCCACCGCGGCTCCCTTTCTTGTTGTTGTTATTGTTTAATGTGCTCCAGACTTTGGTCTTTCGCAAGCAACAGCCACGATACTCCACTCATGCCAAGCCTTTGCCAGCCCTCCAGGTCATTTGTTTCACTTGGTCCCGCATCCCTTCACTTGCATTCTTAGGAAATGCTTGCTAGGGAGCTGGGGGAAGGGAGCAAAAGGCAAGATCTCAGCTGGCGTCCTCAGCTTGTGCTGCCCATCTGCAAACCTCACCCACACTCCAGGGAGCCGCCCTCCAAGCCAGGAAAAAGGCACAGCAATTGAAGCAGCATTTCCTTGACACCAAAGCTTTGTGCCATGCACAGGGAATTGCCCCTAGCTCTGTCACTCTCTGGTCAAATCTTCGCATCAGAAGATGCAACTATAGAGACTATGGACAGCGCAGGAAAACCCATCTGGGCAGGCCTGAACCTCACAGGTCCCCCACACTTTCTGTGCAAGGAGTAGTGAGAGAGTCCTGAGGGGTTACTATTATTTTTGTTTGCAAACAAACATCCCTGCCTGGTGGCATCTCAGGTGATGCCCACCTGGCCCCAAGGATGTGAGGATGCATCATAATCAACAGTTAGCCCTAAACTTCAACCTTAAACTTCAGCCAGCACCAGCCCAAATGGTCTGCCTGTGTCCCACCATGTGGGATGAATGACCCACAGAGGACACAGAGACAGAGAGCGGGGTTTGGACTCAGCATCACAATCACCTGCAGCCACCAAAACTTCTCCAACCCTCTATCATTTCAAGCCTTCTCCAGTCACACCCCCAGACTAGCTCTGTGGTTTCCAGCCGCAGTAGGCCTCCCAAGGAAAGTTTTTCAACACATGAGACAGCATCACTTTGGCTGTACCTAAGCAGTTCTTTTCAGCACAATCATTTCAGATAGAACATCCTTCCTTCGGCTTTCACCTCTTTCTCAGGGGCCTGGTTAGTCCTGCATGGCAGTTTATTCATTCTTGCAAGAACCTAGTCCATTTTAACTGCTTTTAAGGCCATTGATTTAGCTGATTTACAGGTTACCAATGGTGTTCAGCATTTGTTCATGGCTCTTGTGGCCTATTCCAGGTGTCCAAATCATTTTAGACTGACCCAAACTCACCAAACACAGCAGAAGTATTCATATCTCACCAGCTTCCCTCCATGGCCCATGCAGACAAATAAGCCCAGCCAAGGAACAAGGTCAGGTGAGCTTACCCTCTTTCCTTGGGGATACCGTCTCCTTTGCCAGCAAAGCCCTCCTAGAGCTGTAAGCAACATGAAAAATTGCTTGCTGTTCTCTCTGTGTGCCTGTAGCCTCCTTACGGCCTCTCCACCTCCTCCTCCTTTGCTTTTGCCATGAAAGGAAGAAGCCAACAGTGGATGAGCCACTCTGACATTTTGTTATTATCCAAAAAGCCATTTGTAGAGCATGTTGAGGAGCAGAAGACCTAAGGAAGGTCAATCTTGCAGACATACTACAAACTGTACTCTTGGCTATGTCATGTAACTGCAAGGTATTTTCTAATATATATATATATTTCTTTTTTTTTTATACTACATTCTGTAAAATATCTAATGTCATGTAAGGATGGTTCTCTGCAGTCTTCCTCCTGAGAACAAAATAAAACTTTTATATGTACTGAGTTTGTGCCCTGAGACTTTTATTCCAAGAAGAACATGGTCAAGGCTGGTTGCTAGTCTCTGCCATGCACACCTCCTCTCCCAGGTGGATTCTCACAGCATCCCTCACTCCGACGGCTGCTCAGCCACGGCCCGCACAGCTTCATGGGCTGAGACAGTCCCTGAGTAGCCCTGAATACAAATCACAAAAAAGGACGACAGATGAGATTCTGCCCTTCAATTATTTATAGCCTGAGCACATCACTGAAGGGACAATGGCAGGAAGAGAGGGCAGCAACCTGCATGCTGAGAATAGTAATTAAATCTGAGTTCAATTGCCATGGGGAAAAAATAACAGGTGATTTTTGCTTTAAAAGGAGTGAAAAATCAGCCCATCCCCAGTAGCTGTTGGACTGAGAGAGTTTGTCTTCTTCACAGCAGAGGCTCTGCAGCAAGCTCAGATGTGAGCTGAGGCAGGTACAAAGTTCTGCCGGACATCTCTGTATCACAGGCTGTGAAAATCTAGCCATTGGAGAGAGCTTAAAATCACGGGCACTGTTTCGTACTATGTGCCTGGATCCAAGTCTGGGAGCTGAGTTATTGATCCCTATTTTCCTACGGTACAGAACTGAAAAACAGTGCCAGGCTCCTCTGCATTGATGGCAGGGAGGAGGGTGATGGGTCTGGCTCGCTCATGGGTCTGCTGACATGAGCAGAGACATTGAGGGTAAAGGAGAGGAGAGAGCAAAAGCAAAATCAAAGCATGGTCCTCTGAGCATTAAACCATCTGTAGGATCTGAGCCCAGACAGCTCTGGGGCACATTAAAAAATATTGCTGCCCTACAACAGATAACTCA
Organism: Cephalopterus ornatus; assembly: GCA_013396775.1. Classification (NCBI taxonomy): domain Eukaryota; kingdom Metazoa; phylum Chordata; class Aves; order Passeriformes; family Cotingidae; genus Cephalopterus; species Cephalopterus ornatus. Next base: position 134,136 of record VZRE01008772.1, read on the forward strand.
TAAATACAGACTCTCCTCCACCTGCGGTTGATAGCTCTGCCGGGAAATCTCCAGCACAACCCAGCCCTCATCCCCTGCTCACCAAGCTGCTGCTGCCAAGTGCCAACCCCTCGTGCCCCTCAGGCGCTTCAGTGATTACAGGGTGGGCTGGCAACAGGCAGCCAAGGAGAAAAGTGGGAGCAACAATGGGCTTTGCTTTTGCTGGCACCTCACAACCTACCAGAGTGGTGAGAGCTTCTCTCCAGGGAGACAGGCGCGGAGACAGCAATTTATCAGTCTGGCTGTGTGGCCAGCAAAACATCCCTGAAGAAGTTTTACCACCCCTGGCTGCATGTGAGTGCCAGGCGTGAGCTGAGAGTTGGCTGCAGCAGAGTCCAATCTCAAACAGACCAGGGGGACAGCCAGGACCTACACAGGACCCACAGAGAGAGGGAGCATCCTTCTTCCCTCAGCCACCTTCCACTGTTCCCATGCCAGCTGGGGGCCTGGACACTGCTCACACACCTTAGGGGCTGCGCCGAGCTGTGAGGGCTTGCTCTGTACTCCAGAAGTGCCAAGAGCCACAGAAAGAAGCAGTCTGAGGACAGTTTGCTGAGAAACAAGTGGGAGATGGGCACAGCTGCATGATGGAGAGGGGTATCCTGGAAAGGACCCCAAAAATGAGACCATGGCTGAGAAACCTGTATATGCACAGGTGGCTCTGAGTATTGGGGAGGGGATGAAGGGGCTGCATGATGGAGGGGGCATGCTCACACAGCATGAGGAGACAGGCAGGCAATTAGGCAGAGGCAAGGAGGGGATCAGGACAAAAGCAGTATATTTACATAAGGATGTGGATGGGGAGCACAGCGAGTGTGCAGAAGACTTGCAGGGGAGCAAGGGATGGGTCTGCCCTTTTGAAAGAGCAGAGAGACTCAAGCAAGAAAATAAGGACCCCCGCAGGGATGTAATCTCCACCAGAGTTGACTTCTCGGGCACAGGCAAGGGAGTAGCCCCTCAGCAGCTGGGTGGCTGGGGAGGCTGCAGACAGCTAGACATGATGACTGGGGCTGGGAAAACCTCAGCATGGAAAGAAGAGGGCTATTGGCAATGGCAGAAAGAAACTTGGCCATGTCTCTGCTTCATGACATAACGCCGGCGGGGAGAGGGCGGGAAGCTCCCATCACAGGAGGGGAGTTGGCCCAGGCTGCAGGATCAGCCTCCTCCTCCTCCCCAGCAGAGACACTCATCCACAGACCAATTCCATTCCCACCTAGGACAGGCTTTGGGGGGACTATGCTACAGGGAAACAGCTGGTCACAGAAACAGGAGGGAGGGCATCCCCCACCTAGGGAATGCTGTCCCGTCCCAGTGCTGTCGGCTCACTGGTCCCAGTGCTTTCCAACGCAGTACCGGAGATCTGCAGCTCCATCTGGTGGCTCTATGGCCAGGGCTGCTGAGGCGGCGGAGGAGATAAGGTGCTGGGGAAGGGGGAAAGTTGGGGGGACAAGCAGAATGGAACACTCAATCAAATCCACACGGCCCATGGATCACACAGGGTTTTCTTGTTATGTACACTTTTTTTTAACCAATAGCCTGCAGGTTGCATATGTGAAAATACAGGAGAATCTTACACCAGCAGAAAAAGCAAACCTACGGTGAGCACAGTAAAGGGCCCTGCAGGACACAGCAGGGAGGAGGGGAGCGGAGTGCATCTCAGAAGCTGCACAGACAGGGATTTACCTCGCCCAGCCCCATACCCCAGCATGATCCGGGTGGAGGTCGAAGAGGATGACAGCCTAGGCTGCCCCCATGCTCAGTGCCCTCACCTTGCCAAGCCTTATTCTTCCACTATCTGCATCCAGCCCCAGGGCAGGATTTCAGGAGTGAGATCCTTGTCCACCTTCAGGTCCCACATCCTCTGGCTTCACTTCCTCTATCAGGTCATAAAATATCTCCCTCCAGTTGTCTATCTGCATTGTTCCATCTCTTCTAAGGGCCAGGCTTGCTGTACAGGCACAGGGGGAGTGCTCCCGCTGCAGCCTGCCCCAGAGAGCCAAAGCCTGAGCACAGGAAAGGAATCCAAATGGAGTATTGCCCACAGTGTCAGTTCTTCTCCAGTTTCTGTGTGTCTTTTCCCACATGCAATGACTGGCAAGGGGCAATGGGTCCCTGGTCCTGCCCTTGTGCTGCCCACAAGGCACAGTGCACCAGGGATGGAGTGGGAGGACAGTCTTGCCTAACACAAAAAACTCAGTCAACCAAAACACACAAAGAGGAAGAAACAAAAGCAAGCATTTCTGCAAGAAGGTTAATCTGAGTGCTCCCTGCCACAGGTGATTTGAGATTTATTTATGGGGTCAGGAAAGCAATCAAGCTGTTTATATGAAAAAGAAATACAAGAGAGGCTCTAAAATTTGAGTCATGAAGATCATACCAATCTCTGTTACCTCACTTCTGATTTTCCCCACCACTTGCTCACCCCAGGTCCTCAGAGAAGATAGCCTTTAGTAGCCATGGTTGTATTTAAGGCTTATGATGTGCAGACTACAGGCTATTTCAAAACTTTTTCAAGCTGTTGTGATTTAAGTCCAGACAGCAGCTAAGTACCACACAGTCTCTCAGTACAACCACCTTGCCCCTGTTGGATGGGGAGGAGAATCGGAAAAGGGTAAAATCTATTAGTTAAGTATATAATAATTGAAACAAAGTAAATACAATAATAGCAATAATAGTCATGAACAGAGAGACAATAAAGAGACATAAAACTTAATAAGGATAAGTAATGCACACCACAATTGCTCTCCACCCACTGACCAATGCCCAGTCCATCTCCCAAGAGCAATTGGCACCTCCTGGCCAACTACTCCCCCACTTATTCACTGAGCAGGACATTCTACAGTATGGAATATCCTTTTGGCCAGTTTGGGCAAGGTATCCTGAGCATGCTCCCTCCCGGCTCCTTGTGCTTGCTGGCAGAGCATGGGAAACTGAAAAGTCCTTGACTTAGGGTAAGCCCTACTTGAAACAACCGAAATATCAGTATGTTATCAACATTATTATTCCCATATTAAATCCAAAGTACAACATTGCAACAGCTACTAGAAAGAAAACTATCTCCATCCCAGCTGAAATGAGGACACAAGCACTTACAGACCAACTTCACCTCATTTTTCTGGGCCAAAGTCATGGCCAGAGGACATCTTGTCCCCACGGGTAAGTTCTGCAGGAGCCCAGGAGCTCCCCCCCAGGAAAGGTAAGACTCTGAGGGGTGTCTGACTGCAGGAGGAAAACAGGTTTTCTCCCAACTTTATGATGTCCACCAGGTCCCTAGAGCCCTGCAGAGCAAAGCAGCAGTAGACAAGAGTCAGTATCCTCTCCTTTGCCCAAACCCTGTAGCCCAGTAAGTGCAATTTCCCCATGATTAACCCAATTAGGCAGAGACTTTGGACTTGCCGCCACAGCCTCCTTGTTCTTGCCCACTTTGGGCACCCTTTGCCTCCACTACTCCACTACAGGGTACCCAGCCTGGCAGGGGGTTGTATCTGCCAGGGTGTTTTTCAGAGCCCTAGTCATAAAATTCTGGGATGGCTTGGGTCAGAAGGGACCTTAAAGATCATCTCATTCCTGGGCAGAGACACCTTCCCTTAGACCAGGTTACTCAAAACTTTATCTAACCCAGCCTTGAATATTTCCAGGGATGGGACATCCACAGCTTCTTTGGGCAATCTGTTCCAGTGCTCACTACCCTCACAGCAAAGAATTTCTTCCTGATATCTAATCTAAATCTACTCTCTCTCAGTTTAAAATCATTACCCCTTGTCCTATCACTACGCTGCCTGCAAAAGAGTCCCTCTGTGAAAGCTCAGCACCCAGATGTTTCTTGATGACAAAGCAATTTCTGGGCCCCTGGTGACACAATGGACATCTTCTGGGGCACAGGGCCGGGGCACAGGGCCAGGGCACATGGTACACAGCTCATAGGAGGGAGTGCCACCATCCATGGGCACCAGGTCCCTGTGACTCTGCTGCAAACCTCTATCTCTGAGGTGCCCCTCAGCTGCTTTGGGTGCCCAGTTCCATCAAGGCCAAAGACAGGGGAGACTAAGGATGTGCCTCTCTGGAAGCTGAGCTCAGATAGTGGATAAAGGCAGCACCATCTTCTCTCCAAGCTGCTCACACAGACTTAGAAAAGGCTTTAGAAAAATTAAAAAGTACAAGTGCATCTTTAGGCTGAGGATAAAGGGTTTGTTTCATTCTTGCATGTAATAAACCTCATCCTTTGCATGGGGTAGCTCAGAGTCATCCTCATACAGAACATATTCCATAAGAAAGCATCACACCCACCAGCTTCCCAGAGGCTTTGGGACAAGGTGCCTGTCTGAGGCACCTTGATGTGTTCCCATGCCACCAGAAGCCAGGCAAGCCTAGCTGAGCCATAAGTCAGGCCTGACCTTGGGCATCCAATTTTCCAGGCACTCCATCAGCTCCCCTGGCCATCACCTCAGCTCCTCTTTGCAATCCCCAGGTCCCACTACATCCTGGTGAAATAAACTGCAAAGAAAATAATTATTGCCAAAACAAAGAGCAAAGAGCTGCCAATGCAGCAGTAGCGTTTCCAGGGGAAGTTGCTATTGCAGGGTGAGGAGCAGTGGGTCGAGGCTCTGTGGGGCCCTGAGCCCTGGCATTTCAGGGACTTCTTGCAAATGCCAAGCCTGCAGGCCTCGCAGTGGGCACTGTCGTGCGGCCCCATCAAAGGTATATCCACCGCGACTTCCAGGAGGTCAGAGGACTGCACAGGCTCGTTGTAGAAATACTGGAGGATCTTTACCACCAGATTGTGCAGAATCCTCTCCACAGACTCCAGGCTGAACTCAGGATACTCCAGCTGGGGGTTAGGGCAGCGCCTGCATTCCTGACGAAAGACTCGCATCCGTACTGTGCCCCGGCCTGGGCACTGCCACATGTGGAACAGAATGAGCACTTTGGCCGACGTCCATTTATGACAGCACTGGGAGCACTGAAATCTGTCAGGGCACAGATGAGACCAATTCATCCCAGGCTCCCCATACTGAGCCAGAGGCTTCCCACTCAGCCAGTAACGACCAAGGAAGCCATGGCTCCTGCAAGCTTTACACTGAACTGTCCTCCCCGTAACAGCACGATGCCAGGCTGGGGAGTTCACCACAGATGTGAGCTGAGGGCTGGCCCCAGCATTAAAGATCTTAGCAGCCAGGCTGTCTGTTGGGATCCTTTCCCCATTGCCAAGAGCACGGGGCCTTGGGGTGGGAAACATCAGGACCCTATTTGGGACCCCAGCCCCTCACCCATGCCAGCTCATCACAGCTCAGCAGAAAGCCAACATCAAGCCCAAGACTGGATAAGATTAAAAAAAAAAAGTAAAATAGAAAGAAGGTGTGGGTGGAGGCTGCTGTGCAGGTGAGGATCTTGAGGAGTCTAGAAGTGTGCAACCCACAGCTCTTCGTCTTGCACAATCCAGGCTAGCAACAAAGGTCTCCATTTTCTGCCACCTGAGCAGGATGTCTGATCAATGCCCAGGGTGGAAATGTTTGGGATGGGGCTTCTCATCAGCAATGCAGAGCCACAGCCTCTCTCTGCTCTGAGACCTCACAGCCTGGTGCAGGTGCAGGTATCACTGCATGTCCCAGTAGAGAGTGGTTCTCACTGTCTTCATCCTCTGGGTCCAAACCCAGAAGATTTGGCTCTAGTTTGATGTAACTACCCCTGCTCACTGGAGGAGCTCTTGCATCTTGACACCAACATGGAGAAATTCTGGCCAAATACCAGCTGCCCTTTGGCCCTGTGGAGGCTGCTGCACTCTTCTCCCCTCCAATTATCATGTTTTCCAGTTTTGCAATAACCTACTAAGCTTTGAACAAAAATGGGAAAACCCCTTCCAGCCTCGTCCACCTCCAAACTGCCCCTTTTGTGTCAAAACCTGTTTCCTACAAGCAAACTTCGAAACAGGAAAAGATCCATATGGCAGCACATCAACCCTTTTCCCACCCCAACGGGGACCGAGTCAGCAGTCCCCTACCTCCCAAGAGCACGGCGCTGCACAAACTCCTTCCAGTCAGGACTGAGGGCCTGTGCCTGCAGGGTGTCATCCTCCTGAAGTGTCCACTGCTCTGTTACGTGCATTTCTGCAAGCTTCTCTTCGAACATGTCCTGCCAGGTCATCATGGTTCCACCTGGGGCTGTGGAAGAGGCAGTGACCATGCTTGCAGGTCAAGCTTGTGGCTTCTGAGGGCTAATGCACATGTGCAACTGTCTTTCCCCCAAGCTTTTCCTCTTTGTACAATGTCTTTGTGCTTGAAGAAGGGAACCTTTGCTCCCATGAAAGCAGCACCGCCCCCTCCCGATCTCTGAGTCAACAGTCCCTGCTGACACTGCACCAGGCCCTGGCCAGGTAAAATATCCCCCAAAGCAAGGACACGTGGGTTTCATCAAGATCCACACATTAACCCCTGACCCTGGAGGGCCATGCTGTCATGATGCTGCTCTGTCCATAGGCAGAGAGGTTTAAAACAAAACCCCCTGCCAGGCTGCCCATGCCGATCACTCTTGTGGCGGTGGGGTGAAGTGACAGAGATTGTGCCCAGCTTAGAAATAATGGAAGTGAAACCCCCACAGGACTCAGCAGCTGATAAAGCTGCAGGTAACCTTCTCTCTCTCAATAGCTGCCACTAACCATGGGCTATTTTTACCAACTTTCAGCCAACTCAAGCAGAAAAAGGCCTGACATGAAACTGCGGGGTGGAAAGTTAGAGAGGACAGCATGGCATGTAAAACCAAAAGAGGTGAGGTATGCTCTGAGCTGAGAGCACCCAGGGAAGGTATAAACAGCAGGGCTGGGACTGCTTGCAGCCCTCTGCATCCCAGCTCACCCCTCTCTGGGTGCAAAGGTCCCCCAGGAAATGCCGTGAAGAGCAATGCAGGACAGGGAGCAGGTTAAATAAGATGTCAAATGAAAACTGATCTTGAGTTAGAGAAAGATCTGCTGCTTGAAAAGCAGGCTCAGCTCCAGGCAGTCAATGTAGGTAAGTCCCAGCAACCACAGGTTGGCAGCGAGACTCTGATCTTTGCTGCTGGAAGGGAAAAATGGCAAGTCGTTTGTACCAAGATCCCTCCAACACCTTCACAATGTGTGCTGCCAGTCCTGTGAGAGCAGAGGGACATAACGAGGTCCCAGGGGAGACCACATCTTCAGCTTTGAGGTTCTTTCCTGTTTTGAGGTCCTTCCACTCTTAATTACCCCTTGATGCTATCATCCGGAGCAGGACTAGGAGGAAGGAAAGAGCGTTCTTGGAAGCAGAGGAGCCAAGGATCCTTCAGGATCCTTGTGAAGAGGTAAAAAGCCCTAACCTGTGGATGGGACCTGAGTCACTCTCTTCCCAAGAGCCCTGCTATGGGTACAAGGGACCCTGCTTGGGCTGGGGCAGCGAACTACAAGCAGGACAGTGAAGGAGGGGTCATCCCACCACCCTTTCCAGTGCTCACAGGTGGGGACCAGGGAACATCCCTGGCTCAGGGCTGGTGCATGGGAGGAAGAGAGGAAGTAGCAGATCTCCTTGGCCTCCTCTCACTCCTTTCCAAATGGACCCCATTTCTATAGGTTCACTATAGAAGATTCCTTCATGCATCCTGCCAGCGAGGGGTCTCCAGGGCTGCAAATCTTGTGGTGCAGAAAGTGGGAGCTAAGCAGCATCAAGGCTGGCCTTACAGTGGGCACCATGGCCCAGTATGACATGGGGACCCAGCAGCAGCACCAGGGTACCAGGATGAGGCCCCCATCCTGCAGCATCTGCCTGCCCCCTTGGACCTCTCTGTGTTATTGTCCAAGATTTACTCTGTAGCGGCTTGACTGCAAGAAAAACACAGGCAGACTTGCCTGTGTTCAACCCCAAACACACTGATCACTTCATCTGTAGGGTCTGTGCTTTCAGCCCAGCTCTTCCTCCCTGAGACGGCTGCCACAGGGCAGAGGGATGCTCCCAATGGGACAGGCACCACTCCCCATGCTTCCCTCTCCAGGGGTCAAAATGCTGCCTCTCAGATACAGGGTTCAGCAGGTATCCAGTGGCACTCCTGGCACAGGGATGGGTCCCTGTCTCCAAAACCCAGCTGTGATGGAAACCAGTCCCCTGTTACATCATGGCAATACAACTCAAATCACAACTCAAAATGTGCCGAGCCCTCACAGTCATCTCTGAGACAGAGCTGGGTGCTGGTCCCTCTATTAAAGCTTTTGACTTGCTTTTACTAAAGGGACTTTCCCAGAACCACCCCCAGACCTGAAACTGCTTTGACGTCCTGTTCTATTTCACACACACCTCCCGGCTCTGCCCAAGCACCTTGCTGCTTTTGAAACCGAAGCTGCTGCCTCAGGGAGCAGCCCAGCCTCAACAGAGAGCAGGGATGAGCCCTGTCCTGGACACAGAATGACCCCACTAGGCTGACAGCCCTTGCTGCAGACAGACCCTGACAATCCTCTCCATCCTGGAATGTGGTCATGGGTCCTTCATGGGATGTGTGAAGGAAGCACACAAGGTGCACCTTTTGTGGTAATTTCCCTGCTGCTTTCATACAGCCTGAAATTATTTTTTACTTCAGCTCCCACCCGTGGGTCAGCAGCCCCTGCGGAAGAGGCAAGGTTTCCCAAAGTTCTTTCTCCTCCTCTTCATCTCTCAGTGTGTATCAGCCTCCCTGTCCCCCAGGACTCCAGCCCAGGCCCATGAGGACTTTCATTGTCCCATGCGTACCCCATCCTTGCTGGGACATCCATTCCTTCTTTTGGGATGGGTCACCCTATACACAGGTGGCTCCATCTTGCCAGCAGTCCCTAGGAGGGGCAGAAAGGGACATTCAACCCCCGTCCCCAGGCAGGACTGCAGAGAGGGACATCCCCTCAGCAGTGGGGATGTTGTGTTCATGGGCATGGCAAGGTTTGCAGGACAGATGGACTGACATCTGAGCAACAGGGCAGAACCCTAAACCGCTTGCTTCATACCAGGGCTTTTTCCCACTCTCAAGACTTCCATCATATATTCCTGCATTGAACACACCCAATTCTTTTCCATCAGTCATTCTTTCAGGACATTTTCTCCAGGTCATCAGGGTAAATTTGATTTCTAACCCTCCTCTCAAATAGCCCCTACACCCTCCCTCAATAGCATCTTGCCTTCATGTGAGCCATGCTTCCACAGAAAATTAGTTTGATGTGTCTGCTGTCGTGAGCTATTGATAACTGCTCATGGGATATAGCTTCTTGGGAAGCCATCCACCCAGAGTGGCAGAATTTTCCATTTCCCCAATTTGTTTATGAGAATGTCACATAAGACAGAACAAAGATAGCATCACTCCCGATTTCCTTGAGGTACCCAGCCTGTCGCCCTAATGAAGAGAAAACGAGGTTGGTTTGACACATGTTCCTGCTAAATGTGTGATCTCAGCCACAGCACTGCCCTGTCAGTGTTACCGCTTGGTGGCCTTACTAATTTATTCCAGAGTTTTTCTGGGTACCAAGGCAGGCTGACTCATCTAGAGTTTCACGGATCTTCTTTTTTCCCCTCCTTGAAGCAGATGGTGGATTGGGCAACCATATCCTCCTGGGACACAGCTCTCTGTGCCTCAGTCCCCCTCCGACCTTGCCACTGCTGACATTGAATGGTTGTCACCCTGTTGTGGTAAAACACACCACCTCTAGGGACAAGCAATAGCTGCAGGTTCCCTTCCAGGCTAGACTGCCTCCACATTCAAGCCCTTGGAGAAGAAGGGTCCACCTGTCCCAGGGTGGATTTGAGGGAAGGAGTATCAGGTCCTCTGAAAATGGGGGTATGCCCAAGCCAGATTTTACAGAGGGCACATTGCCCCATCACCCTGGACTTCTGGGATGGAGTGGGATGTTGAGTGATGGGGAGACATTTAATGGAGCAGGCGGATGCGAAGATGTCGGCAGGTATCAGTCCACATGGATTTGGGATACCTGACTTTCAGGTGAGCCTTGTGATGGTCCCTCCAGTCATAAGGAGAGAGCTCAGCACCCTCCGATAAGGCTCTGCCCCAGTTCCATGGACTTTGGTCTTGGGGTAGTGGAGTGGGCAGGCACAGGGCTCATGCCTGACCCTCTGAGCCCCCATGTGTCAGGATCTGGCCTGCCAGCACCCTCCTTGAGTATCACATCCCAGCAAAGGAAAGAAGAGAGAGAAGAAACTCTGGAGGCAACTCAAAGCAAAACTAGAGAAAGCAAAATGAGGGCGGCAGGAGGAAACGCAGATATCCTACAAGGCCACAGCAGGTTGGTGACAGACAGGGCAAGGCTTTTGGTGGGACAGGACAGAGATGCTGTGGCCTGAACCCCTCAGGACACATCAGGGCTGTGCAAAGCTGGTCATGGTTAGGGACCCCAGGCAGCCTGCCCAACAGCCCATCCCTCCCATGACCAATGACGCCACTCAGTAGCTCACCCCAGCCTGTCTCTTCCGGGACTGACTGCTTCCCAGCAAGTCAAGGCCATGGCAATGCTTCCACACCACAGTGCCAAACAGACCAGTGCCATCCGCAGACCACCTCATTAACCCAGGGGCCAAATAAACCATATACCTGCTGCAGGACCTCAAGCCTAACCTCTTTGAAACCATAACACATCTCCAAGACCTCCCAGTGATGAGGATAGTGCTCACCTGAAAATGATCTTACTGTTCTATGTCCTGACCTTTCCTCCACCCAGCATCTGCAATGCCTTGTTTTTCAGGAACAGCACTTTGCTGCTCCATGGCACAGCTCTCCTCAAAGACACTGCTGTAAGTGTCTCTCCATCTTCATCTGCCTGCCCAGTTTTCTTGATATATGGTTTGTAAGTTCAGGGTTCTTTAAGGGAAACAGGTCCTTTTTTAGGGGTGCTTTTTCACATGTTGTTCCCAACCATCTTTATTCAAGGCTGGGGTATATAAGGAGCCAGGCTTGCTCCGAAGCATCATGTAAGAGGGTTTGTTTGCTTAGGTATAGCTCAGGCGTGTGAGGTCACACATCCAAGCTTCCTGCAGATGCTGACGGGGATCAGTCTCAGGTCTCACAGAGAGGTCTGGCCACGCTCCGTCATCAAGACCTCAGGATGGGACCAGGGATGAGGTTCTCCAGAGGTCCCAGCTGGTGTGTGGTCCCAGCTGGTGTGTGGTCTCAGGGAGCTGACAAAGCATTTTGGCACTGACGTTCGTGACAGCCACTCCTCAGGGGAGTGCTGGGTGTCCGCAGTCAGAAGCAGTTGCTCTGACTGCCAGACCAGAATGTGCAGGAAATGCAGCAGCTTCAGCACCCACCCCCACCCCCTTGGCTGCACCCAGGTCCCAGTACGGGAGAAGCTGTGGCACATGGATGGAGGGGCTGGGGAGATACGTGTCTGCAGGGGGGTGAGTGTATTTGGTAACAGTAACTGTGCAAATCCGGGGGTGTGCACACAAATTTGCATGGGGAGTTGCTTGCACGTCTCTGTGTTCATGAGCATTTGTGTGTGCTTGCACATGAGTGTGCATGGCCAGGCTGGAGATGCTTGCTCTGGGGGGATATAGAGTGGAAAAAATTGGACACACACACACACACACCCCCCTACCCCGGCTGCTGTGCACTTGTGAGCTTTGTGCAATGGGGAAGAAGTTGCTGGGAGCATTCTCCATTCCTCACATCACTATGCCAAGGCGTATGAGCTGGGCTGACCCAAACCTATACCCTATCTCCTCTGGAATTTTAGGAGTTATTCCCAGTGATGACACATCTGAGAACACAGAGTCAGGTCCAGGTGCTATTTAATTTTTCAGGGCCTTGTTCTTTTCCCTCTTGCACTGATGTAAGCCACCATTTACTCAAAATGGGATGGAGGACCAGTCTGGAGCCCTGTTCTTACTCTGTCAGTAGCCAGTGACTCTCAGGTCCAGGGCTTAGTCCCAGTGGCCATGATCCTGCAGGGAACAAGGTCAAAATCCAGAGCCAAGTGATCAGGTCTGCCTAACCACTCTTCAGCAAACCTCCCCTCCACAGCCTAAACCAACGACCACTGAAACCCTGCCACCCACAGCCCTTCAGAGCCAACAAAGCAGCTGTGGCAGAAAGAATGTGCCCTAAAACCACACCAGACCCATCACAGCCCAGTGTCTTCTTGATGTGGGCAGGGAAAGCCAAAGGACTTGAAGGTGTCAACTCAGCCCCCTCAAAAAAACTGACACAAATCTTTGCATCCTAGGTGGAAATGAGTTTACTTGAGTCTTTCCCTAATTTGGAGTGGAGAAAAGGGGCATAAACCTGCCAGTCAGTGCAAATACCAGGCAGCCAATTGATATATGGGTGCAGTGGTGGGCAAATCCAGGAGGGCTGTGATTGGGAGGGAGGGGCAGCAGAAGGAGGTATGTAGGATGGTGGAGTTGGGAAAGCCAGAACTGGGGACTTCTCGGGACAGGAGGTAAAATACCTTCTTCCAGATCCTGCACAGTGACTCCAGGAAGACCAAACTACCACCACCAGGCTGGAGGGAGAGTCAGAACTGCACGTGTCTGCTCTCCTGGCTTACACAGAAACACAAAAGAACAGCTCCTGCACACAAACACACTCGACATCCCATTCCCAAGCAAGATGCTAGGGTGTGGGGCCTGACACCCATCTCAAGGCACTGCTTGGTTTGCGGATGCCCAGTTGGGGGTTGAAACCTGCATCCCACCTGGAGCTCATCGCAGCCCTGTTCCTGCTCTGGCTAGCACAGCCAGTACCGTGCCCAGTGCAGGGGAGTATAGCTCATGTCTCTGCCAGTGCTGGGCACCCTGTGCTCCAAACAGGGATGGGAGATGGTGTCTGGCAGCCTGGGGCATCCCCACCACTCACCCCAAACATCCCCATAGCCCAGCCTTCCTCCCTGCAAGGGGCAGGATTGCAGCAAGGCTGACGGGGATCGGAGGGGCAAAGGCACTGACACAAGCTGGATATTCTCCCACCCCAAATGTCAGAGGGAGATGCTTTTGCTACACCTCCAACCCCACCAGACAGCTTGAGAGCCTCCAGGCAGCTGCAGACCACAATACACCAAGAGAGGAAGGGACTCAGCCCCAACAGCTCCTGGAGGAGTCATAGCTGCAGCCAGGGGGTGCAGGAAGGGCTCAAGATCCGGAACCTCTGCTGCCTGAGAGGCAGATCGGAAAATATGAAGCAGGGCCCACTGGCCCACCCTCTCACCGGTGTTGTGTCTGACAGGAAAGCCAAAACCAAAACTGCTGACTGAGCTCCCACTTCTCGCCCACTGTGGCTGCCTCCTGCCTTGGTTTTCCGGGCCCTGCCGGCCACAGCAGATCTCTGACAGAGCCGCTGGGGCAAAGAAGCAGGACTTCTGCTGGCAAAAAGGCCCAATGGGCTGAACCGTGCATTGGCCTGAGTCAATGTCTTGGGAGTTACAGCACTGCCCATGGAGGCTACTGGGAGTCTTCAGCAGCACCAGGGACAAAGGGAGGCCACCATATCCAGTGTATCACCCTGAGGAAAGATGAAAGACATCCCAAATGGATGTTTTATGCCATCTGGTCCCCTCTGAAAGTTTCCCATGGACTTTCCAGTCCCAACAAAGGACAAGATGTGGTGCCTGGCTTACCTCACCTCTTCCCCCAGCACCCAGGTTGGGTCCCACAAGGCTTACTGGAAGTAAGTGAAGAAACCTGCTGACGGTGCTGCCGAAGCGTGAGATGCAAGTGACTCTTCTCTGTTTTCACTGGTTTTCACAGTCTCCTGGTAGGTCTCTGCTGCCTTCAAAGCCACTCCTTACTGGGGTTTCTCCCCTCTTGAGCAGCTGTCATTTCTTTCCGCTTTGGTTTCTGGCAGGCAGCACAGCCCTGGTACCTCTTTCAAGAGGGAAAGTGGAAGTTTGAAGCCAGAAAGCTGCACCGAGCACCATGCTGTGAGCTTTGCCCTGGGTGATGGCAGCCAGACCCCGGGCATAGCAAGCATGTTCATCCCCATGGGCTGGGTGAGTGCCCCAGGATGAGCCTGGTAAGGGTGGGGTCTGGGTTTGCAGCTGCGCCTGGGTGACCAGCTCAGACAGGGGCAGGAGAAAAAAAGAGCATCAGCCTCTTAAATAATTAAGAGCAGCTTTGTGGAAGAGCAGCTTGCGTATCTCACGGAGAGACCCAGGAACCACAACAGATGCTGCCACCTCCCAGCTCTCGCCTGCACTGCAAGAGCCGTTATTTGCCTGCCCACGCACTTGCCATGACAAGTGAACAAACTCCCCACATGCAAAACCCTTTATTCACCGCCCTGGCCAGATCCGACTGCCACCTGTGGTCAGAGAGACATAGGGATAGATTTTCCCTCTTGGAGAGAAGGAAAGTGCCTGGAAAAAGGAGGAAAACCATCTGCCCACTTCCCAGGGGTTTCTTTAAATAGCAGAACACAAGGCAGCCTCTGTTCTGAGCAAGGAGAAGCCCTCAGCCCTGGGTTTCCATGAGCGGCATCTCACAGGATCCACTCCAGCTCTGGCCTCCAGCATTACCTCCAACAGTCATGCTTTGCTAGCTGGATCAGACCTGGGGAAGGGAAGCAGCAGGGCCACTCCACAGAGCCCTAGGCAGAGGTAGAAAACTGAGGCATGACTTAAATCACCTTTGGGACAGACCTTTTGGTGTCACTGCTTTGTCCCAGCCCATCCTCCCTGCCTTGAGAGAAGAGGCAGCACATGGAGCCCAGCAGGGACCTTCCTCATCCTGTAGTACTCACTCCACGGACATGATAACACCATGGCCAGGACTGTCTGATAGCAACTCCAGCAGCAGCATCTCTGTTATTTTAGTCCTGGTATGCTGGATTTTTCCCAACTGCAAACTGCAGTAGGAGCAAGGGACCGGGGCAGCGTGTTCATGCCCACACCCTGGTGAGGAGGGACCCTGATCCTCAGAAGGGCTGTGAGTGCAACTGTCGAGTCCTCTCATCCTGGCGTTTCTTCCCCCGCTCCGGTGTGACGGGTTTCTCCTCTGGGAAAATGATGGTGGCATATTCCGTCTGGTCAACTGGTTGGGTCTCGGGGAGCACATGGGTGCACTGATCCCTCTGAAACTCCAGCACACCATAGTCCACAGTGGATACGGACACCACCTGAGGCTTCTCTTCTTTCTGCAAGGAAACCCCGCTGTGGTGATTCAACATCCAGAGGTACCTGCCATCCCCAGCACAAGCCCCCTTTTTTACAGCAAGTGCCAGAATCAGCTCTGAGGCATCCCAGGAGGGTAAGAGAGATACAAAGCAGAAAGATGCACAGACCTGGGATAGCATGTGCCCAGAGAAACCAGATCTTGAGCTTTGAGGTCACTACAAAGCCAGGTGCATCTCAGCTCTCTGCCTCTGCAGGCAGGCTGGGTTCTCTCTCTGTCCTGCAGTGGAAGGCAGGGGTGTGCTAGAAGCCCTTTTCCCACCTCTCCATTGGGCTTGAAGATGGCACAGTATACGTGAGAAGAGCCGGGGGTGGGTTTGCTCAGCCCAGAGAAGAGAGAGAGCAGGGGAACCTACTCCTTGCCTTCAGCTACCAAATTAATGGAGTAGGAGGGAAGATGGAGACAGATCCCTCCTGGAGGTGCTTGGCAAAAGGGAGAAGAAAACAGGGCACTAAATGCAGCAAAATAAATTCTAGCTTAATATATTGGGGGGAAACATTCTCCCATTTTCTACAGCAATGCAATCCACTGTCAAAGATAGCCCTGCTTTGATGAAGGGTTGCACTAGAGAGTCTCATCCTCTCTGAGGCAGTTTTTTTGATTTTGTGATGGGACTGTTCTGCTGCAGGTGCAGAAAAGCAGTTGTAGCTGTGCAGTTGTAGCTGTGCAGATCAAGCAGCAGCAGAGAAGACAGGAGAAGTAAGATGCTTGTGAAGGGCTGATAAAGGGAGGCGCTGCACCCTGCTCACCCCAGCGATGCCACAATGCTCCCCTGCAGCACGGCAGGGCGACAGAGGCGGAAGACTCACCACTGGCATGTTTTCACTTGGTGGTTTCTGCACATCTGCAAAGTAACACACTTGGTTAGAAGAGGCTTGTTTACCACAACAGCATGAACTGACCCAGCCCCCTGTCTTAGAGAGCACTGGACACGACAATCATTTCCTTCTCTGCTCAGGATCTAACACCATGAGCATTACGAGGACAAGTGAGATGCCAGCCCACAGTCTAGAGTTTAATTTGAATTCATGGAATGCAGGGGAGCCCTCTGTGAGAGCCCATGGGGTGCCTGTGGAGTGGCTGAGGTGATGCCCTATGCTGCAGAAGGGTGATAATGAGATGCTCCAAAGGTGCCTGGGCAAGGGGCATGGGAGGAGGGACTCGTGCAGCATTAAGGCACCACACCAACAAGTGGTGTAGAGCCACTGCACATGGTCTGGGGGCTCTACAACAGACAAGCAGGGCTCAAAGCACCCATCTCCCCTAGGCATGGAGATAACTGTCCCATAGGGATATGTCACAGCAGAGTTTAGCACATTGAACCAGCCCATGCACCCCAAGCAGCTGCAGACATCTGGCTGATCCCTAGTCCCAGGCTGGGTTTGCACGGCCCCCAGGGGGATCATACCTCCTCTCCTGTATGTGATGGTGAGGTAGCCAAAGATCAGCAGCAGAACAACCCCGGCCAGCAGCAGGATGCCCAGAAGCATGGCCTTGATGTGGTCTGAGGAGTTGCCTTCCTCTATCTCTGGCTCCTCAGTGGGATTCATCTCAGGGGCTGCTGCAATAGCCATTCAAAAACAACAGGTCAGGAGTGGAAAATGGTCTCTGTAGTTCTTGTGAAAGGCAACAGAGGAATAAGGGGGTTGTCCTCAGAACAGGCTCAGTTCCAGACAGGCTGCCACAGCCCCAACATCTCTCCAGGGCCCCTCATTTTGGGCTGACATGGGAGGTGTTTTGGATGCGTCCCATTCCTTCCCATTGCATGTGGTGAAGATGATCCCACACCTCTGAGAGTTGGGGTGCAGAGGGCCAGGGCTCCATTCTGCACCTGCAGGCAGTCCTGTGGCATGACTTCATGCTCAGCAGAGCCCCATGGAGGACACAGCTTCCCCAGGCCTCCCTGCCATGTGCACATTCTGAGACCAATACACCACCAGCTCTCGCATTGGGAAGAGATGTTGTGGAAGACAGTGACTTTTGCAGAGTTTTTCCTTTTTATGAAAGGCCAGCTTGAGCCCCACAAAGCCCCTCTGCTGTCAAGCAAGGGTATGGCAGACACTGCAGCAAGATCTCAGTCTCACACACCATGAGACCATCAGATCCTCACAGAGCATGATTTTGCAATGTCAGTATCTACTCCAACACTGGCTGTTCGAGGCATCTGAGCCCTGGTCATCACCCCAAACACAATTCCTGTCCCCAAAGGAGCTGCTTAAGGATGAAGGCAGTTCCCTACACTGGTCTCAGGCCTCCATCAATGTGTAAGAACTGCTTCTCCCCACAGCATTACTGGGGATACAGCCACAGCAGGATGGAGACCTCCTGCATCAGGACTACATCCGGATGCAGTGTTCACAGGGAAGTCAGCCTGTGTTCCTGGACCTCAACCCTGAATGCAAAGGAGAGGGGAAAGGGCACGGCTGTGCTGTCCTGACCCATGTCAGATCCTCCACCAGCAGGGTACTGCCTGCCTTAAGCCCTGGAGCTACAACATGCTACCCATCAGCTCAGCCCCAAGCCTGACCTGTAACCATCAGCTGGGACCGGCTGCTCTCCATCACTTTATCGGGTTCGAAGAAGGTGATCAGTCCACAGTAGTAGGAGCCTGAGTCATTCTGGTGGAGGTTCAGGATCTCGATCTTGAAGACAGGAGTGTGGTTGGTGAGCCGGTACTTCTCCGTCTCCATCCTGGGGTTGTTTTGGCTGATCTCAGCTATTTTTCGGGCTTGGCTGTGGTTGATCTCCTTGTACCAGTTGAGGCTGTACTCTGAGCCAGAGTCACTCTCCATGGAGATATTGCAGGCAAAGGTGGCTATGCCACCTTCATGGAAAGTTAACACTGATGGGAAGATAGTCACTGTTTGGGAGAGAGGAAACAAGGAGCAGATGTGGTTACAGCAGATACAGATCTCAGAAACAGTCATACCTCCTGTGCAGGAGCCAGGGATGCAAGCCCAGTCCACTTCATCACTCTGGGTCACAGGGAGGTACATCAGTCCATGCCTCTTCCCTCCTGAATATGTGCCTGCTGGCTGGAGGAGGACCCTCAGAGTTAGTAACTGTACTGCAAAGTGGTTTCAGCAGAGCAAGTTGTGCTCTGGGCTACCTGAAATTAGCACAGAACACCTGTACTGCAGAAAACAAACTTTGCGGGTTGTATTATTTTTAAATCTACGCTATATTTTGATGTCTGAGTCATCCTTTTTCCAGCTGATGCTGACTCTGAAAATGAGCAGAGGGACTGAGTCCTGGGTCGGGGCAGTGCCTTGCGGTGCAGCTCATTTCATGCCTGGCTGCCTGCTGGGATGCTCTGGCTCTCCCCACTGCACCATGCTTGGACCTCAGAGCAGGCAGGGGATGCCCATGGCACAGTATTTGCTGTCTCCAGCCTGAGATCACCTAACAGGGCAGAGCAACCTAGAGCTTATGGTGCCATCCCATTCCAGCTGCCTGTCCCCAGACAGAGGGCAGACAGCTACAGCCACAGGCCTCCTAGCCCTCAGCACCCTGCTGCTTCACCACATTGCCCTTCCTGTTATGCTGGCAGGTTCAACCCCTCTGGGCAGTGGGGATGCTGCGAACACAGGCCAGGCACACAATGTCCCAGCTCAGCTGGTCCCATACAGAAGAATACGGCCGTTGCATTAATTTCGGTTCAGAGCAATAAAAAGTGGGAAGAGGCATTTTTCTCATGGGTTACCCATCCAAGTGATTCAAACCACCAAGGCTTTGAAAAGCCTCTGTCATTAAGAAATTTACCTTCCCTTTTCAGAAATCAACACCAATAGCAGCCCCAGAGCTTGCAGGCAGAGCCAGAAAGTCCCTTCTGTCCCTCCAGCTCTGGCCTGGGGCTGAAGGATCACGATCTCAGTGTCACCAACCAGAAAATTAACCTGGACGATTCCTTGAATAGATACAAGATCAGATGGAAAACTGGGCTGAGAAATGAAGGATGAAACAAAACAAGGAGGAGGGAGGGAGAGAAGTGCCCCAGTTCCCACCAGCGGCACCAGCTGTGGCAGTGCCCACACTAAGAGACGGAATTTTTGAAGGTTTTGTATTTTTGATTTGCAGCTTTTGAATTTTGCAATGTTTTGTGTTTAACGGGAAATATTTGGCAGGTTCAGGGCTTTGCCTTCTACCATTGCTGGTGCCAACAATGAATGGAGGACATCTGAAAGTAAACGTTGGGTTTACATGTTTCCCTGCATCTTCCCAGCACCAGAGGTAACATCTGCTCCAAGGAACGCCCAGCCCTGTGCCCACCATCAGGACAGAAAACACACAAATCTGCCAAAGAAAGAATCAGGCTGGGAGGAAGGGGGAACACAGCTTCACCAGGGCACAGACTGAAGCCATGACAGACAGAGCAAAAAACAGCAGACCCCACGTGGCACTGGCAAACCCACCAAACCCCAACTACGGTCATTGTGCCACAACACAGCTCTGGTGTCAGCACTGTGGGCTGCGTCCCCCTCCCCATCTGTTAAACCTGTTTCTGCCTCAAGCATCCCCATTTCCTTTGTTTCAGGCACACGTACCCAAAAGCTTTGGGGTCTCTGCCTTCTTGATGCTAGATTCTTAGTTAGTTAGACTGGCCTTTAGACATTTTCCAAGAGCTATGAATGACACGGGCCACGCCAGCGAGCACGCCACACTCCAGTACCTACCTCTGCGGCAGCCGGCCAGCATGGGCCCGTAGCAGAGCAGGACAGTGCAGAGGACAGCCAGGGCCACCTCCATGCTGCCCCACGTCGTCTTTGAGGCACCTGGAGCCACGGCGAGGCGGTGGGTCCGCTGCCCAGCCAGGCGTGATGTGCTGTGCCGTATGTGCCGTTCTGGCCCCGGCTCCCTCCGCGCTTCCTTCCCCACAGCGGCAGCTTGTTCTCTGTCGTACACTGCGAGGGCTGGATGCAAATGAAACGTGCCCATCTCTCCCCCAGAGGGAAACCCGGGCTGCCTCCCGCCCCCAGCTTCCTCCCCTCGGAGGCAGGGATCAGCTGAGCCACACTTGGCCTCTTCCCCTCCTTGCTTTCCCACGCAGGCAACCAGCTACCAAGCAGCAGGGTCAGGCACCTCTGAGCCTGAACTGTTTTTGGGGAAATCTTCCAGGGATGGAGCAGGCAGGGGCCACAAGGGGCAGGTCCTCAGCTCCAAGCCTGGCACATAAGTAAAAGCTGTCTTGGGTTCTCAGGCACCCATAGTTGGTCCCAACAGGTGCCCAAGGCAGTGCGGTGTTGGGGGACATGTGGCACTGGGTAGATAGGGAAGGTATGGGTAGCCATGGGACACCTATTGCTAGGCTGCTCCCACTGAGATGGGATGGGAGAAGAGGGAAAAGGAGGAAGAGAAGGAGAATGAGAAGGAGGAGGAGAAAGGATAAGGACAAGGACAAGGACAAGGTTAAGGTTTGCCTCCTCCAGGGTGTTTTTTCACGACAGATTTGAAGAGAGCAAAGGCAGGTGCCCAGGGTTAGGGTGCTGTTACTGGGGTGACATTTGCAGAAGACTTCTGTAATTTTTCTGCCGTCGATGTTCCCCGCTCACCACACTGACTAATACTCGCATAGGAAATAACCAGCGGTGAAAGCAGCTCCTCCACTTCTCTTGAACACAGCCTCGGTGCCTCGCAATTTTGGAAAGTGTCAGGGGAAAATTAATAATTGGGGTGAAGAATGTGATTCTAATGACGATTTCATTATTTTCCAGGCTTTCAGAAATGAGCTGCAGGGCTGGGGCTTGCTCACCTCTCACTTTCAAACATGGCCCTGGCAGGTGAGTGGGCTAGGGGAGCCATCCCTAATTTCATAGAATCATAGAATCATTAAGATTGGAAAGATCTCTAAGATCTTCAAGTTCAACCATTATCCTAACACTACTGTGATGGTCAAATTGGGATGGCCAAGGAGGGGGTTCTGAACTGGGGCAAACAGGGTGGGTGGCTCAATCCAGCCTGTCCTGGGTCTTCTTTTCCAGTCTCCTCCTGGCATTGCAGCATCATTCCTTTCTCATAAGCTGCTGGCCCTGCTTGGGCTGCAGAGCAAGGCTGGGAGCTGTGCCCACCTTGTCACCTCTCCATGCCACCTGGACAGAGGCCACCGCACAGCCTGGATGGGTAGCAAAGGGGAGCACTCTCCAGCATGTGCAAGGGTGCAGGTGGGTTTTGAGGTGGACCTCACCTCTTCTTTCACAATTTCCTCCATTCCCACTCAAAAAACCCTGACTAAACTAAACTAAACTAAACTGAACTTCAGGAAATACGGAAGCTCACAGCAAGGAGGCTTTTCTACCTTGAGGCTTTATATCCCCAAATGCTGATACCAGGCATCTGGCCCAGGTGGGGGAAGGCTTGTTTGGCACTTGCCACATGTTTTGATTTCTAAAGGGAGAAGATGTGATGGGTTTCACTGCCAAGATCACAGCTTTTTGAGGCAGGGATCAGCAGGAAAAACTGGCTCATCCTCCCCGCCCCATGAGGCAGCAACAGAGGGCTCTGATTAAAATCATAGCACAAATTGCTCAAACTTTCCAGTGCACGCTTGAAATGCATGTAAGCCGGTACCCGAGGCAGGGAGGCTGCCACGTCCATGAGAAACCAACAATGGTTAGATGCACTTTTTTCTGAGAAGAAAAAAATAAAAGCGATGAAAAGAATAAAAGAAAAGATCAGTCTTGCTGTTAGGAAGCCGCTGCAGATGAAAGCGAGGTGAGCAGCGGTGCAGTGCCCCAGCCCAGCATGTACCCCAGGTGTCAGCATCGTAGAGGAGCCCAGCCCCAGCCCCACAGCAGCCACCAGGCTTCAAGAAGGCTTTGCACCCTGCCAGCACCCTGCCAGACCAACACAGTTCCTGCTGGCTCTTTCCCCAGGTTCTCCAGCATGAAGGAAAACAGCCTGGCTCAAACTGTGCTGCAGCACCCCATCGTGCTGGTAAATCCCCTCCAGCCCAATGGGTTGGGGGTTTGCTGAAAGGACCACTTTCTGTGAGCTGGAATATAGTAAATTGCATGGGACAGTCCTTTGCTATTTGGCCACCAAAAGAGGAAAAGAAGGTCTAAAAAGGAAGGAGAAAGAGGAATAAGTGAGAAAGGAGTTTATTCTTTAAAACTAAGAGAGAGTAAGCAAGCACATCATACCACTTCATAGGAGCACAAATGTCCTTTTTTTCCCCAACAAGAAGGTGGCCCAATGTGTCGGTGAGAGTCCCACTAATGCATCTGGGACCCAGAGGAGGCTCCAGTCTCTTATAGCCACCACTGTCAGGGCACACAGCTATCACCAGAGTCAAAAGACAGAGGGTCAGACCCAATATGGATTATGAGCATCTGGGGTATTTAAGGAGCACTGAAAATTTGGAAGATGAGAAAGAAAGCTGTGATCAAACACCTCAGATAAGCTGATTGCAGTCAAAAGCTAAATGACCTTGAAGTCCAGGGAAAGCAAAGCTTCCCAAATGAAATGGGGAACACAGGTTACCACAAAAAGATGCTCACAAAAAGAAACCCACAGGTTCCAAAGATCCTTCCCCCAACATTTTAACTGAATTCACATCTGTGGGTCTGACCCAGTCGGGAGGCGAATGGCTGGGGCAAAAAGAGGAAACGGTTAATAGCGTTTGCAGATAAACATGCAAGAGTGTTGAGGTCTTTCAGATACTTCTTACAAATTAGGAAGGTCTCTGCAAATTATTTGCATGAGGAACAGCACCTGACCCTGTGGGGACAGGCAACAGCCTGTGGGTGTGAGTAAGCAGCAGTAAGCAGTGAGTAAGCAGAGGGATGGAACAGAGGCACAAAACTGTTCCTTTAGCGAGCGGAAACCTGCAGGGCCTGGGCAGAGCTGTGGTAACTGTGATGGGAAGGTGCCACATGGGTATGGCATGGGGCCACCATCACCTTCAGCATGGCAGTAAGGTGCTGCTCCTACTGGCAGGCAGAGCCCAGTGGTACTAAGGACTCTGATGGTCCATCTCTAGCAAGAGGTGCTGCTAAAGTCTGTTGAAATCAGGAGGTGCTGCTGCTCAAGAACTCATCAACCCATCCGTGCTCAGAGCAGTTTGGGGCAGGACCTGGCACCAGTTGGGATATGCCCGTACATCCCAAGCAAAACTGCAGCAGCTGTACCCTCTGCCTCCTGGTGCAACCTCACACCTCCTGTACCCGAGGGGCACCTCCAGTCATCCCCAGCCTTGTCACAGGTGATGGCCCCCTCCAGCACCTCGATCCTGGCAGCAGCACACTCTGCACCGGCACTGGCTGTGCCTTCACATTGTTTCCATTCGGAGCTGGGTGAAGTGCACAGGGACCTTTCTCAGCCACGTCATCCACTGCACGCAGGAAGGATCATGGAGATCGCGGCATCGAGATAAACTGTGGGGTAAGCAGAATGTTAGTTCCTCAGGAGGGGCTGTGTCACATGCAGCCTTCCTCAGGACAGACAGCAGCTGCAGGCAGGGAAAAGAGCACAGGGGTATGACAGGAGGAGGATATCACGGAGCAAGAATTGTAGGCCTTTCTGGAGGATTTAAGAAGTTCCTGGAGGAAAGGACCAAGGCTGGGACCTCCTCCCTGATGGCTGGGATGTATGGCCCGGAGGCAGGAAGAGAGTACAAGGCCTGGCAGCAACACACAGGCAAAAATCGGGGGAACAGGCTTTGCAACAGCAATGAGTCCAGGCTGTGTTCTCCTCTACCTGCACCCACTGTCCCTGAGCAGCTGGCCACTCCCAGCAAGGCTCCTGGGACTGGGACATCATCACAGCTCCCGTCCAGCTGAGACCAGGGTCTGGCAGACATGTCTCTGGGCACAGGGACCTCTCTGCCCTGTTGGCACCCACAGCTGCTCCAGCCCACTGAGTCCTGGGTGATGGTGCACACAGGGGCTGCAGCTGCTGGTTTGGGGCAGGATGGGGGCATCGGGGAAGCACATAAGAGAGGCCAGTCCATCTTACCTCACTCTCTCCCTGTCAGACCTCCCACCTCACCCCAGGCAGCAGCCTCATCAAACACTTTATTTACAGAATCACAGACTCATTTAGGTTGGAAGAGACCTCTGAGATCATGAAGTCCAATCTATGACCAAACACCACAATGACAACTAGACCACAGTACTAAGTGCCACGTCCAGTCGTTCCTTAAACACTTCCAGAGACAGTGACTCCACCGCCTCTCTGGGCAGCCCATTTCAAAGTTTAATCACCCTTTCTGTGAAGAAATTCCTCGTAATGTCCAACCTGAACCTCCTGTAGGGCAGCTTAAGACTGTGTCCTCTCATCCTGTCACTAGTTGCCTGAGAGAAGAGCCTGACCCCCACTCGGCTACAACCTCCTCTCAGGGAATTGTAGAGAGTGATAAGGTCACCTCTGAGCCTCCTCTTCTCCAGCCAAACACCCCCAGCTCCCTCAGCGGCTGCTCATAGGACTTGTGCTCCAGACCCTTCACCAGCTTCATTGCCCTTCTCCAAACACGCTCCAGCACCTCAGTGCCTTCCACCCAAATATGTTACCATTCATACAACTATTAAAATAGTTTACAATCATCACAGCAGTTATTTACCATTTATTTACCAATCACTTTATTGGGCAAGTTTTTGAATCGCAAAAATTAGTCAAAATAATTTGGGGGGGCTTTGGGTGGTGGGGTTTTTTTTGTTTGTTTGTTTGTTTGATTGGTTTGGTTTTGGTTTTTTTGTTCGGGGGTTTTTTGGGGTTTTTTTTTTGGCCGGGTTTTTTTTTGTTTGTTTGTTTGTTTCTTTGTTTGTTTTGAGGGGGTTGTGCTTTTGTTTTGGGTTTTGTTTGTTTGCTTTGGGGGTTGTTTGTTTGTTCGTTTGTTGTTGTTGTTGTTTAACAAAGGTAGGAAACACCCTCTGGCCGGCGCGCCCGCCCGCCCCGACGCCGCTCCCCCGCCATGGCGGTGAGGCGGCGCTGAGGCGGCGCGGGCGGGCGGTGGGAGCGGCGGAAGCGGCTGGGGTTGTCCCGGTAACCCGACGCCGGGAAGGCTGCGGGGGCCGCGGCCATGGGCGAGCTGGGCCCGGACGATGGGGCCGGCAACACCTACAGCCTTAGACCCGGCCTCCAGCACCGGTGAGCCGGGGAAGCGGGGCGGGAAGGGGGNTCGGAGAGGGGCTCCCTGGGCAGGAGGGGCTGTGGGGGTCTGCTGGGAGTGGCGGAGGCCCGAGGGTTTGGGAGATGGGGGGGCACTGGGCTCCCTGACCAACTTTGACGCGCGCTCGGGTGGGATGCTGCTGGAGGGGCAACTTCCAACGGGGCTGGTTTCACACCTTTTCATGGGTGTTTGGCTTTTGGCAGGGCTGGTTAAGTATCTCCGTCTTAGCAGGGGTTTTTTCCCCCGTGGTTTTTGATTTGTCATTTTTTCTTTAATATGTGAAAGCTACATTTTCCCACGTGGGGTTGTGTATGTTTCTACATGTTGTGTGAACTTTCAGGGCTTTCTGTTGCTGCTTTTTTTTTTCCCTGATAGATTTAAATCGTCCACAGTAAAAGAATGCATCCATGCGATACTGAAGGAGAAGCTGGCCAATGTACAGTACGACCCAGAGGAAATGCCCGAGCTTACAAAGTCCTTATCAGAGACAATAAAAGACAGACTGAAAGGTAAGGTCTGCTGGAGAAGTAATTTCTTTTCTCACTGTGTCCTCTCCCTTTTGACGAAATCTCTCCTTCCTCCTTTATTCTTGAAACCTATTCCTTTCCTGTTGACTGACTTAAGTCTACTGTTATGAAACAATCTGTCCTATATATACACGTTCCTCGCCTGCAGAACTGGAGATACAATTCAAGCAGACAAGATCTGTTTTCATGTAGCTTAGCTGCTGTGGGATGTCAGTCTTGGAGGGGCTGCAGGGTGAAGAAGCTGCATTAGGGAGAAGAAAGAAATGATGCTTCATTGCTTCTTGCTTCCATAAACAGAACCATTCCTGCTTTTTTTCTGCTGCGAGTTAGATCAGAGTTGGGTCAGAGTGGAGTAGCAGGGAGATCAGAACAAGGCTCGGAGGCACAGGGAAGAGGGAGAGAGGAGCAGTCAGGCAAGGAGGAGTGTGACTACAGCCTTAGAGCACTGGAAGAAGGTTGTAGTGGTGCTGCACAGAATGCCCTCCAACCTTTTGGAGTTCAAGAAGGAAACTGCAAGCTCCAGCAGGTGTTTCCTGAGTTCTGTGCTGGGACAAGTACGTGGATGGGTGTGCTGGCACAGCCACTTTTTTTTTTAGCTTTCCTCCTGGGGACAGGCTGGTGCTCCATCTGCTGGGCTGGCCTGACACAGTGCAGTGGCATGGCCGGATTGTCACCCTTGGCAGGTGCCGTGGATTGATGCTTCTCCCAGACTGGCACATCTGCTCCAAAGCCAGCAGCAGCTGTAGGCCCAGCACGTGTTGATGCCAAGCTCATATGCACAGGGCTTGGCTGCAGTAATACGTAAACACAGTTGCAGCAGCCTGAAGCAAGGCTGGCCCGGTGTGGCTTCTGTATCAGCTGATATCTCTGATAAGCATTGACGTGGTGGATGTTATAACAGACTCAGCCTGTTGTGGTCAATCCTCCAGTGGAAACAATGTGCCAGAGTCTTCCCAGGACACTGCTTTGTTGAAGACAGGCATTAGGATCCATATTTGATTTTAAACATGACTGTTCTGATTTGGCTTCTGGATCATTGCCATGGCCTGATTGGATCTGGTCTGTGCCCCGGAGGTGTTTCTTTACTATTGTAAAACAATTGCATATCTCTGCAGACACGTGACACAGACCCACATAAGCTTTTATGGGGCCTTTTTTGCCACTCAGAAGCAAAGGAAACACCCATGTGGCAGAAGAATCCCTACAATACCTTTGCATCAGAACAGTTTTAAAAGAAGACAATTTTTTTCCATTTGGGTTTTGTCCACAGCAGCCTTTTTTTACATTCTTTCCATGTGGTCAGCTGTTGAAAGTTGTCAAAGCAGAATGTTGACATATAGTGTGGCTTCTCAGGGGTGTCTTCTGCCTTAGATGCATCTTTTGATAAATGCCAGCTACCCTGTTCATCCTTTAACTCCACTAAAACAATGCTACTTTGTAGAGGAAAATGAAGCCACAAGGCAGTCTGTCCACTTGGCTACTTGCATGGGCTTGTAGAGGACACTTGCCTTGTAGCCAGAAATCTTTAGCATTCAGGGTCCTGTTTTGGGCTTATATTTTAAACAAATTGTTGCGCTCTCTATTATTTTTTTCTCTCTCTCCAGAGGAGGGATTTGACAGGTACAAAATGGTGGTGCAGGTTGTGATTGGAGAACAGAGAGGAGAAGGAGTGAAGTAAGTTTTCTAATTGTCTTTCTATCATGTTTGTTGGGTTTGGGTGTGGTTTTTTTCTTTGGAAGCTGCTTCCAGCTTCCCTAGGTACAAAGATCTCTCTGCAGATGATAAAGTGGAAAGCACTTTCTTTTTTCTTTAAGTGGCACTTAAGGGCTTCGGTTGTGGCTGATTGAATTAGTCAGTGATAATGGCCTCTGTGATGGTTCTTAGCAACCTGAAATGCTGAGAAGCATTGGTGAGGAGTGTTGCAGAAGCATTTTATTTTGTATTCATTATGAACTAGGGCACACACCCTATCCATTCCCAAGGCCCTGCTGGAGCACAAGAGCCATGGTAACTCACTTCTGTCTAAAGCCAGATTTCCATAAGCACTTCATTTACATTTAATCATCCCAGGTAGGCATTTTTCAGAAGTTTAAATATATATAATCCCCCTGCACTACTGTCATGGGAACCAAGCCTAGATTCCCATGTGGGTGCTGAGCACTTGCAGTCAGCTCCAGATGCCTCAATCAGACAAAAGAATTCCTCTTGGCTGCAGGAGTGGGCTGTAGCTTTCCATTACTACTGGGTAGGGAGAAGACAAGAGAACAGCCCACAAGGTTTATGTGCTTTATCTGCTGGGCTTATCTTTATTATTGTTCCTGGTACTCCAGCAGAAGATAAGTGCAGCAGAGCTGCCTCAGTGTTTTGGGGGTCAGAGAGAAACATTTGTACCTGCTGCCCAGGCTCTTGTCAGGAATGTCCAGCTGCAGGCAGACTGCTCCAGAAGCACCATACCAGCGTGAACAGTTCAGTGAGGTGGAAATGTGAAGCCCAGCAACACAGGCTGACAGAACAATTGGGGAAATTCTCTGGTTTGCAACAGGCAGGAGGCAATATTGACGAATGGTAACCAACACCCTTAATGCAAAGTACTGGGTAACCAGGGTGTTCCAGAGGCAGGGTGGAATACTGTACAGCAAAAAAAACAAAAAAACAGAATAACCTTGAGGACTAAGGTAATAGAAGAGATGAAATTCAGCAATCTTAGAAAGTAAGTCATACACGTAGGGACTGGGAACAACATGGTGTGCCACAAACAGGAATCCCATCAGCTAAGACTGACTGGGGCAGGCAGGGAGTGAGACATTTGCAGGAGAGAGGGGAATGTCAATGACATTAGACAAGGCAGCAGCGAGGTCTCATCTGTAATACCCTGTTACGGTCCGGTTACTTGTCCTCAGGGTAAGGCTTGGACTGAAGCAGGTGTAGAAGTCCAGCAGGATGTTCAGGGAACAGAAGGTATAGATACGAAAGGACTAGAAGAGCTTAGCTCGTGGTCTAGTAACACGGCGTCTGCCAAGGAATACGATAGCTCCCTATAAATAAGTTAGGAGTATGTCCCATGAGAGTGCAGGAGGTGAAGGACAAGGACAAATAAGCTAAATCAGCCACCGATACACGTAGGCCAGAAGTCAAAGATTCTTACGCAGCATACCAGTGAGGTTCAAGCTCTGCTGCACAGGGGAGGTGGCAGGGTTGACAGGTGATGAGCTTGAATATGGAGCTTGAGCCACATACAGAGGGGATTATAGCATGTGGTATTCAGCAGTGGAGATTTAGGCTTGGGATTCAGGAGAACACTTCCCAATTCCTTTATCTTTAAAGGAAGCTCAGTTTGGTTTTTGAGGAAAGTATCTGTGATCACTTGGGTCCTCACACGTGAACTCTGGGTAATGTCTCCGCTCTGGCTCCTTTGTTTAGCATGGCCGCGCGATGTTTCTGGGACGCTGACACTGACAGCTGTGCTCACGACGTGTTCATGAATGTAAGTAACAGCCGGATTCCCATGGGAAGTGTAAGGCTACTTGATTTTGTATGAGAGCTAGAGAGACCTTAAATACGGAGGACAAAAAAACCCGCAACCAGTAGAAGGAAGGAACCAAAACTATTAAAACAGTATGATTTATGTCCTCATTCACATAACATACTTAGATATAATATCCAACATAGTAAAACTTCTCTCCTGAGTAGGCCACACAGTACTGCACAAAAGTCAGTATAGTCACACCATTTTACAGGTGGGGAGAGGAAGCACAAGAGACAAAGTCTTTTCTCTGTGCTTTGCTGAACTGCAGTCATGGAGCATGGCTGAAATCCAGGACTGAGTAGAAGTTGAGGTTTTATTTCATTATTTTTTTATTTTGAACTGACAGCTAAACACCTGAGGGAGTGTGGATGGAGGAAAGTGAGGCACTTCTGGCATTCAGATGCACTGACCTGGGTTACACCAAAAGTGAGGTGAACAAAAGACAGAAAGTTGCAATATATTACAAAGCAAGGTTATGCTCTGGTCTGAATGTTCCCTGAGGTTTTCCCATTCCACTAGGCTAGCAAAGAGATTGCCTTGACTAATATGGAGCTTTTCTCTTTTCCCCAGGACAGCCTGTTTTGTGTGGTAGCTGCATTTGGCTGCTTCTACTACTGAAGGTGGCAAACATTGCACAGAGGGACAGAGTTGGAGGAGAAAGCTTTGCTTTGGGGTATTTTTTGTTAAAGTGCACTAAAGCATCATGTTCTTACTTCAGTACTTAAGAAAATAACAGCTCTACAAAGCACGTCCTACACCTGGTCTACACACTACAACATTCCTTCTTCCTTGTGGATATTGATAGAGCTTTAAGCACAATATTATTATGTCCTTTATTTAAATGGCCCTTTGTTTTTTATGTAGTATGTTGGTTTTGTCCTAAAAGTGTGTTGTTTCTAAGACAAACTAAACTTTTGTCTTGAAAGGGTTCTGTTACTTTTATTTTTATGAAATTAATTAAATATTTACAAGAAAAGAAACATAATAAATCTATGTATTTAATATTTCTTCTCCTGTGACGTTTTCTCCCATTCTACAAGATGCACTAGCCTGGATGGCTTGTCTGCACTACTCATATGAGTGTTTTCTGAGGATTCTTTGTAAATTAACCCATAAAGCTGACCTCTTATTCTGGTTATCAAGATTTGTTTCTGTGACTCCTATAACAATTGGGCTATGAGTCCCAACTGTGTCACATGAGGTGGTATTAATTGATAGGAAGACAAGGTATTTAGGACATTAGGTCAGGCCAGCAGCCTGCACACTCCAAGACTGCCAAAACTCCTCGCTGCTGTAACTTCTCTTTGGTTTGGTGCACCCAGGGACATTGTGAATGATCGTTGTGCCTTGCCCTCTTCAGCAGATACTGCAGTGCTCTCTCAATCTCTGCCTCTCTGCTTTGGGATATAAGGGTGGGTATTCACAATAAAATTTGTTAGGACTCCAGCATTGGAAAGGCTGCTGTAGATCTGCAGAAGAGTGCTAAAGCTTCTCATTTCCCCCAGAGTTAGAGGACCAGGTTGGTTTCTGAGAGGGTGGGTGCCACCAGAGAGCACCTTGGATGCCCATCGGAAGGTGGGATGAGTTGTTCCGTGGTGATGCCTGTTCTCTGTGTGCTGACCAAGCAAGCACAGCTGAACCATTCCAGTGACATGAAATGGCTTTTAGCATGCTGAAGTGGGGTGAGGTGAACCCTGAATCCCACCCTCACCAACTGTTAGAGCAGAACACACTCTCCCGGTGCAGCTCTTGGAAGTTGGGGAAGTAAAAAATTATGATGCATCTTCTAAAATCCCTCTTTGGGCTACAGTGCCAGAGACCACACTGCTGGGTCTCTATTACATTTGTTTGAAAGTGGCCTCCTCTCCTTTTCCTCTGATGGGAGATGGAGGGTGACTTCCCTGATTTCTTTGCTGCTGCCTGTGGCTGTCACCCAGAGGAACCTGCCCAGAGATGTGACAGCACTGCTTAGTTTGTGCACAACCCAGGAGTGTGAGTTTTGGGGACCAGCAAAACCCCACACACAACAACACTTTCCAGGAGATGGTATATATGACCTCAGACTCATTTTGACACTTTTATCAAGTCATGGCTATTAAATCACTATATTTCACCTTGCGCTTGCTCCATTTTGGAGGGTGTTAATGGCTGCTTCACAAAGGTGTTGTACAAAGCAGGTAAGCGGGTTTGCGTCTGTGATCATTCAACCTCACCACCCTTGGCTGTTGCATGGGACAGGGATGCTGTATTTTCCCAAGCTGCTGCTGAAGCACTGGACGCTGGTGTCCTGCATCGCTGGGATGGGCAGGAGGACCCCAGGCTGTGTGGCCATGCAGGGCTGCCCTGAAGTCACCATGGCCTAGGGCAGCCAGGGCTGCACTGAGGATGCTTTGCTCCCTCCTTCCAGAACCCCTGGAATTTACACTGAACAGACTGAGGGGAGACCTCATCACAGTCTACACCTTCCTCGTGAGGGGAAGGGGAGGGGTAGCACTGATCTCTTCTCTGTGGTGACCAGTGACGGAACCCGCGGGAATGGCATGAATGGCATGAAGAGTAGGGAGCTTTACGTTGGATACTAGGAAAGGTTCTTCACCCAGAGGATGGTCGGGCACTGGAACAGGCTCCCCAGGGCAGTGTCACAGCACCACGCCTGCCAGAGCTCAAGAAGCGTTTGGACAAGGCTCTCAGGCAAATGACGTGATTCTTGGAGCTGCCCGGTGCGCGGCCAGGAGGCGGACTTGGCTGACCCTTGTGGCCCCCTTCCAACTCAGGATATTCCGTGACACGGAGNGGGCCCGCCGCAAGCCGGAACGCAGGTTCCAAGGCGCGGTTTCCCGGGACGCGGCTTTCCGGGGCTAGGGCGGCCGCTTCCCGTCGTTCCGGGGCCGACGCTCCGCCCGCGCCCCGTTGGCGTCGGTGGGAGCGGGGCGGGGCCGGACCGGCCGGGCCGGGCTGGGCTGGGCCGGGCTGGGCTGGGCGGCGGAGCGGCGGCGGAGCGCGGGGAAGGGGGAGTCCGGCCGGAGCGGGGGCTGGCACTGGCACTGGCACTGAGGGGGCTGTGGGGGGCTCTGGGTACAGGGACAGGGACAGCGCGGGGCCTGTCACGGGGGCGCGGGTTTGGCTTGGCGGCACATGAGGGCACCGCTGCGGAGCCGCTCAGGAG
>VZRE01008772.1:166666-205270 GCA_013396775.1 Cephalopterus ornatus
CCCGGAGCGCTCTCCCCGCGGGGTGGCCGTGGCACAGGCGGGAGGTGCTGGCCGCCCGGGACATGGGGCACTGGCTTTGGGCAGGAGGGCAGTGTCTGCTGGGGGTGGTCGCGGTGCCAGGCTTCGTGGGGGCTTGGGCAGGGGCTGGGTCTCGGGCGTGATCCTCGGGGCTGCTCCTCGGGGGTGGCTGAGAGGAGACAGCAGCAGACGTTGTGGGAAACTTTTGGAGTACACCCACAGGGTTTCGCGCAAGGGGGCTTTGGGGAACGTGCCCCGACCTAGAGGACACAGTCACGGCCTAGAGAGGACAATGAGGAGGTGGCCCTGGCTGCGGCGAAGGAAGGTGTGACCCAGCTGCTACGCAGCCACACGTCCTCTCTAACCCGCTTTTGGTGTCCACCAAAGCCGTGGCTGCGCTCATTAATGGGTTTGTACTTAGACTTTAAAGTCCTCGGGAATTCTGAGAGCTGCGATGCTCCTCCGTAGCCCTCGCTGGCTGTGGAGGGAGGTGCAAGATGCTGAGGTGGCCTTCCCTGTGTCCCCACCCTGTGCTGCTGCAGCACCAGGACCCTGGTGAGCAGCTGGCAAGGGCTGGGGTGGTCAGGAACAGGTACCACTGGGTTTTCATCTTCAGGATTCATGGGCCTGAAGACAGCTATGGTATTTGCTTTTGAAATTCAGATGACAAGTACCCATGTTTTATTTCCTGAAGGAGTTTGCTGTATGGACATAATTATTAAAATTCATGACTTGGAAGTTTCTCACTCCAAGATCTAATTGGGATGTAACTGTCTTGAAATCATTGTGGAAAGAGCCACAAACAGTAACTGTTGCAGCAAGGAATTGGTATTGATGTGTAAAACTACAAAAGGAAGTTTACACCTGAAGTCTCAAAAGCTCACAATGGAGAAGCTGGGACAGAATGACCACCCATTCTCGTACTTTATTGTCCCCAGAGCAGGCTCCAGATCTCCAATATTCTGCATAAACCCTACTTCTTCTGCTTCACTACCCACAGCAGAGACTGTTGCATGGTGGGACACTCAGTGCCTTGCATTATGGTATACCCAGAAGGGCTGTGAATTCACAGAGAAGGTCTTGCCAGCAGTTTTTCTTTTCTATGTGTGTATTAGTTCACAGCACTGCAAGGTAATCACGCTGCACTCTTTTCAGTTGTGGTGGTGTTATGAAGAATTGTCTTAAGCCACAGGGGACTTTGTTGGTGAGAAGCAGCATCTTTTTATCGATTGCAGGATACAGGTACCAGAGCTTGTTCGTTCTCGGGTTCTGCTTGAGAAAATGCTATCAGCCTGCCTAGATCAGTAGGAGAGGTGAGGCCTGAGAGGTTGTTTTAGCTGGTGTAGCAAATGTCTGGATGCTGTTGGACTAATGTGTGGCACTGGCTGAACTGGAATCCCTTTTACACGTTCACATGTCTGTGAATATGCTGCAGGATAGCTGTTTATCCAGAGAAGCTGAAGCAGACTTCGTTTTATGTGTAGACAGGACTCTGCCAGATCCTGCAGTAACCTTTACAAGGGGCTCAAGGACTTAGACCACGTAGATAGAGCAGATGCTGACTATGGGCAGCATCACAGTGTCTCTGGAGGTGAACAGGGTGGGTCACAGCCAGCAGCACTCTGTTTCCAGGCAGATGCTCTGAGTCTGAAGACTGGCACAGAGGTGGGCAAGGCAAGCCTGGGCGGGGCATGAAGTTGCCTTGGAGATTGGGCAAGATTTTTAAACACTGATTGAAAAGAGATCCATGATGAGTCTTTTGCCATTAACCTCTTCCAAGTCTTTCTGTCTACAACAGATCTCTACTGGGATACATGCCAGTAAGGTTACTTGTAAACTGGGCGTTGGAGGTGGGGAAGAACAGGGGGGAAAAGGATCCTCTTTGACCCATGACTGAGGAATGTGGAGGAATACAGGGACTCTTTGGTACATTATAGCCTGGCAAGGGTATTATCTGAAGTGACAGGACTTCTTCTTTTTCCCTGAGGCTCCTGCTTACATGCTGTCCATGTGTCAAGGCAATTCTCTGCAGACAGCTGGCAGAGTGCAAAGTTTAGTAGTATTGCCTGCAGATGAGTCAGCAGAAGAGAAATAGCTGGTTCCTGTAAAGTGCAATGATCTTGTAGGCAAAGCAGCACATGACAGTCACATCTGACTGTGCCAACGCCTCCCAGGTTTGGAGGGACGACAGAGCAGCCTTGGAGCAGGCAGTGCCACCCAGGGAGCTGTGGGTGTCCCAGGGCCTCACTGGTCCCGCTGCCAGTCTTGTGCTTGGGTCCACAGTAGGAATTGCAGCAGCCTGGACTGGAGCATTTATCCAGTCGTTGCAGTCTGCTCTTGTTTTGCACAGGCTTTCAGTTTAAGTAGCAGGATTTGTTTTGCTTTGGCATGTAAAGCTGCAAGTGAAAAGCAAAAGAAGTGGCAGAAGAAATCGTGCTGCTGATGTAACTTTTCAGATAATATTCTTCAAGAAGTTCTTTGGGACATCAAAACGGAATGCGGGTGGGCCAGGTCCTCATGCCATCAGTGTGCTCAGGGTGCAGAAAGATCTGATCTGCTTCTCCAGTGTAGTATGAGGCAGGAGTTCTCTGACACCACCATAGCTAAAAAACATCAGTGCTGTCCATGAAGATTAATTGAAATAAGGCTTTGGCTAAGCCAGAAGATTTGCCGTGCCTATTCCGACCTTTTCCACCTGCCAGAGGTATTAACTTTGATGTTGTGATTTAATTCCAGCTTTGATGATGGTATAGTTAATTCACAATAAGGGAGAAGTTTTAAATTCCTTCCCTGCTTATATATCTTCTTCCTTGGTGGTAATCAGTGCTTTTCCTTTTTCCCTCACAGAAGTGGCTGCATTTCGGTGGGATTCAGTGATTCCCTGACAGGGAGAGTGACTCTTCTCCTGTCTGGCAGTCAACTGCTCCTCGCAGAGCCCGTACAGATCTCTGTCTCTCTCAGTGAGCCAGCTGGCAGGTGATGCAAGGCCCTTCTTTGGTATGGGATATGCATCAAAGAAATGAGTTTAAGAAGCAAAGCCCTTAGTGTTTTGTAAAGTGGTGCAGTGACTGTGATTTGCCCCAAATGGGACACTTCCAACCTTGCTCCTTGCGAGCAGTTTCCCATATTCAGCCATGGACTCACTAATGCAGGAGAGCAATGCCTTAAAATAGAACAATGTTAATATTTTACAGCAGGGCTCTTTCTTCTCGTTATGCTTGGTTTCTATCTTGGAGTGTTCAGAATGAGCTTTGAGAGTTATCTTGTCTTTCCTCTTCCCCATCTGCTGTAAATGTAATTAATTTTAGAACAGGCAGTGTTTTATGCATTTGGGGAAGCAAAGATGTGTCCTCATGTGTTAGGCTCAGCTACAGATGCTGGATCCCATTGTTAGTAATTGTTTAGGTTGCTATTTTAGTCACTTGGGTCAGAATGAAACATTCTAAGATTAGCAGCTTTATCGCAGTAAGGTGTGTTGTGGTTCTGGAAATGTGTTCCAGGTTTTTATGAAGACAGCTTTGGTGCTGGGAGGACTTCCCAGAAATGCACTAGCCACAGCATAGAGGTTTTAAAGTTCCAAGGAGTGGTAAAATTATTGTTTAATTTCTGCATTAATTTGAGTAATTAACAGAGCTGCATCACTCAGGTGCCCAGCCCAGCTCTCCAGACGTTGCAGAGGCTTCTTCAGCAACACCTAACCTGTAAGATCAGAGCAGATAAAGTATGTTTATCCCATTCTTTACGCGGGTTTCTCACTCAGTATATCAGGTAGGGCTGCTGCTGCTGTGTGGCTGGTACTGTCTCACCACTGCTGCTTATATAATGGAAAGCCAGTAATAGAATATCTGAAGTTGGAATCCATTCGCTTATGTTATTGTTTGCCATCATTTGACTACGAATACCCTGAGAGGTGGAAAAGTTAGTTAGAGTGGAGGAGAGCAGGTCGTTGGGTGTGGGAGGGGCTGGAAGAAGCTGTTGAAGTTTTCTCCTGGGCTGGGAGAGTGCTGCTGTACATCAGCCTAAAGGGCGGTGTTGCCCTGTGCTGTCACCTGCAGTCTTTGTCTGGCCGTGAGCTCTGCACCCAGCAGGAAGGTGATGGTGATAATTCAGCATAGAAGTTGCTTGCTCTGGTGGGCTGGGCTGGCATGGGAAGAGCTTCACTTGGTTGTGTGTAGGGGCTGCTGTGTCCGTATTTCAGCACCAAAACCTCTGCCAGTGCTTTTAATGTTTTGCTGGGCAGTGGCTCAGAATGCCTGCGTTTGGCATGTGAACTAGCTGTTTAATTCTCTCCGAAGGGAAGGAAAGGGAGTGGTCAGAGACCAACAGGGGACTTGAAGCACAGTGAAATTATTTTGACCAAATAACAAGAAAAGCTGCTGCTGTTTCCCCCCACTGTTTCCATGAACGCTGGGGTTACTTGAGCCAGGGGCAGATGTTTGCTGCTTTTTGTGAACTGCCTGGTTTCTGCTGGGACCGTGGTGGTGAAGTAAATGACTGATACAGTGTGCTTGCAAGGTGACACCCTGCAAAATCTAAGAATGACTTGTATCATACCCTGTGTTTTCACTGAGGCACTTTGGAATCTGCTGCATTTATAGCACTGATCTTGCCTGAAAATTAAAGGTTTAGTTAAGTATTTGAAGACTTGAAGCCAGGGTTGCAAACTCTTTTTTGCCTGAGGTTGCTTTTGCATCCTCCCATATGTTTGTTGTTAGGAAATGGTAAATTAATTACTGGAATGGGGGAAACTTGGCAAGCTTGACTCACAAGCACTACGGAGTGAGTGCTGGATGGGTCACGCAGTTCTGAAGTGTCCTTGTGGCTGCTCTTCACTGTCGCTTTTATCTCCTTCACAGTGTTTTTTTGGCTCCCCACACACCTAAGATTCTCTTTTCTTGTTCTTAGTGTATTGTAGCAGGTCTAGCAGGGATGCTTAGGTGCATGTAGCCCCAGCCCAGTTCAGCTGTGTTTGGCTCTAACCCTGTCCCTAAGGTGTTGTCTTGCTGGTGCTCAGTGGGGAGTGTGGGATGTTCATGTGTTGTTTAACTGTGTTGGACTCCTTACTTTGGAACATTCCTTAACCTGGAGTCATTTGTGCTTGAGTAAGTCTGATCACTAATTCTGCTTCTTAACAACTCTTCCACAAAGCACACCTTTCTTGGCTGCTAACAGCAGAGCTTTGCCAGTGGCCCTTAGTGAAGACAGTCCCAGCTCATTCCAAGCAGGAACATTTAGCAGAGCCCCTTTGCTGAGGAAAAGGGTGGTATTCAGAGGGGCATCTGCCCTTTCTCATACCTTGCACTTGCCCCACCTAGCACATTCCAGCACACCCATAGCACGTGGGTGGGGAGACGTTTTAAATTCCACACTGCTCTTATTATTAGGGGGTTGAGGCACGCACATAAGGATCATTCCTTGGTGGAGGGGTCATGCTGCTCTCAGGAGCAGCAGGCCAGAAGTGCCATTTGCTGTGCTGGAGAGGTGCACACTGCAAGTGAGCAAGAGACATAATGCTGCTCTTTAGTTTTTGCAAATACACCACCCATTTCTAAATCCTGCAGCAGCTGAAAAGGGAATATTTGCTGCTGTGCCTTCCTATAAACCCGTAGTTTTGCTTCAGCTGTGTGAAGCTGGGCTTTCTAATACTCCAGAGCCCCTTTGGAATGGTATGGTGACTCCAGTTCAGAAGCACAGATAACTTACTTCCACATAGCTGTTACAGTTTCTGTCCCAAATTGGTGGTCTATCTGTCTGTTCATCACAAAAGCAGTTCAGCTCTACCACCACTAATGACAACCTGGTACATAAAGTGCCAGAAGTCAGTGTGCCCAAATGTGGTGTCAGCAGCTGCTTCACCATCTGCTGACTCACCACTGCGGTGGGGACAGGGGACGAGAGGGGAGCATGGTGGCAGCCATCCCAAGGTGAGCTGTCCCCACTGGGGAGCTGCAGCTTGGTCTTACACAAACAACAAAGCAAACAACCAGCCAGCTAGTCGTTTAAGTTCTGACCCCTTCCCTCACCCTTACCCTTCTGCTTAGGCCTGCTCCTTCCTCTCTTGAGGTTTCTACAGGGATGCAGCACACCCAGCCAGCTGTCTTGGGGGTGTAAAGGGTAAAGAATCCAAATGAGAGCTGGGGGAGGGCTGAATGTGGACTGAGTGTGCCATAATCCTTAGGTTGCTTTTCAGATGTGAGAGTAATATAATTAGCCTTGTAGTAATGATTTATAATTTGTATTGCAACTCTTGTTTCAGTTTGTCTCCAGCCAGCTGACTGCTGCATGCTTCTCTCTGCAGAACAGCTCTGAGTTGCATTAAATGATTCAGTATTCCCACCAGGCACTGTTTGTCAAGCCTTGGCAGCTGATGCCAAATACAACTGGCTAAGCCCCTTGTGAGGTGGCTGTGTCTTTGCACTGACCTTCTGTACACTGTGCCTGCTGTTGACTGATTCTGCTTTGGAAGAACTGACAAAAATCTCTTTTCTTTTTTTTTTCTTTTTGGTTTGGTTTTTTTGCCCCTCCTTCATTTTGTTCCAGTTCTTACTAGACGTGCTTGGCAAGATGGAGCCGCCGACCTCCTCCAGGCTGAATTCCCGAAAGAGAAGAAAAGATGGATCTGGTCCTAATGGGGCATCGGAGCTGGATGGAATCCCTCCAAAAATGTCCCGACGCTCACTCGTAAGTAAGCAAATATGAATTTTAGGAGTGTGTGTAGATTAGAACATTGAGCTGTGCTGGTTTGTGTGTGGACACAGAAAACAAGGGGGGGCAGAGGAGAAGAAGCACATGACAGTAGCTATCCTTCTTGCAAATCCAGTTTGAAATCTTCCTTTGTTCATACTAATAACATACTTACAACGTGGGCTTAAATTAGGTCTGAGGCAATCACTAAGCTGCTTTTGTGATGTGTCCGGCTTGTCACTTAAGCTGAAGTGGAACAGGC
Organism: Cephalopterus ornatus; assembly: GCA_013396775.1. Taxonomy (NCBI): domain Eukaryota; kingdom Metazoa; phylum Chordata; class Aves; order Passeriformes; family Cotingidae; genus Cephalopterus; species Cephalopterus ornatus. The sequence continues at coordinate 173,631 of VZRE01008772.1, forward strand.
ATGCATACAGAGATCCATGGAGGAGTAGCAGGTCACTTCTGAGAGGTGTGTTTTGAGTGACCGAGTGGGAGGGAGAAATACTCCAAACAAGCACATGGAACTGCAGGAGGGTCTGAAGTCTGAAAGCACTCACAGGAGTAATCTGTTGAATCCATGCTCTGAAGCACTGGGAAGATCACTGTTTGATTCTCTTGGTCTGGAGAAAGACTGCATTTGTGCTCCTGGTACTTCAGGATTGTTCAGGAGCAATAAAAATAAAAGCACAAACAACTGAAAGGTTGATCTCTCCTAGATCAACCTTGGGACAGCTTTAGCAAGCTAAAGCCAGAGGGATCTCTTCTAAGGGGGTCTGGGCCAGTTAATGCCAATGTAAAGGGCTGACTTTAACTTGTTCTTGCCACAGTACTGCGACAATGGGCTTTTTACAGTTCTCCTGGAGCTGTCCCATGCATCACGTGTGCTCTGGTTGTTCTTTCCTTATCTCTGTCAAAGGCCAGCTGCCATCTCTGCCATGTCACACTGGGGTCATAGTCCTTAGCAAAATAGGGCGATGTGTTGCAGCTTTCTTCCTCAATGGCAACATTTTGCTCTTCAGGACCTTCAGCCCTGTCCCACGGCATTGGTGGTAATGAAGTAAGAGCAGTGCCAACAGTGAGAACTGGGGAGGCAAGCATTGCTTGGGCTGTTATGTGACTTATCCCACAGAGCCTTTGTATCCTTGACTGTTGTCAGACCCACCCCATCTCTCTTAAAGACCCCATGTCTTTTCAGTAAGGAAAGAGAAATGTGCAGGTTATTATTCCATGGGAGTCACTTGCTCTTCAAGTTGGTGTCTGTCCTGTATCAGAAATAAAGCATCTGTCTACAAATAGCTCAAGACAAGTGATATCTAGCCACTTTCTAAGCTTCCTGCCTGTTTTTTAGCCACAGGGCAAACACAGATCTCCTGATGAAAGATTTCTTTTTTTTTTCCTTTCATTTGCAAAAGTTTTATTTATTATAGCAAGAGTAATAGTGTTGCCTAACTGTGAGATTACCTTGAAGCCTTTACCACTCCCAGCTAAGCAGCTGGCTGGCAGAATGTTCCCTGAAGCAGCGGGGCTCAGCAGCAGATGGTGGTAACAAACTTGCTGACACATAAGCCTGTTGTACTGTGCACGCCAGGTTGGGTTCTGACCCTCCCAGGCCCTGCAGAGGAAGGGCAAGACACTGGCAGGACCTTTTGAGAACATTTCTCTGTGTTCCTCTGATAATTTTGATAGGGCTTTTTTATGCTTTTATTGCTAGCTTCATATCAGGTGTGTGCCAACCACACTACAAAGAATCTGGTTTTATTCACAAATCCCAGATATAATGGCAGTGAAGAAAGGAGAGGCCTGCAGGCCTTACCTGACAGTGAGGATCCTGGCAGAGGAGGTTGTGTGTGAAACACGGAGCCTCAGTAAGTTAAAGGAGATATTCAGCAGCATCAGTTTGCTTGAATGTAGTGGTCACTGGTTGTTTTCCTGTGCTCTTCTCTATTAGCACTCTAATGAGGAATGACATTAGCAATAATAGCAGCGGTTTTTCTGGTTGCAGTGGTGCTGGGCACCATGGCAAGATTCTGCAGGGGGATAGGAAGCCAGAGAGAAAACTGCTGATAAGACTTTTGCAGCTTGTAGGTGTTATTGATCTGTAAGCTTGTTTCCTAGTGTTCTGACTGTCCATTGCTGCCCCACACCTTCTAGCTAGAAGGAAATCGATCAGTTGTTTTGTTAGGGGAAGGGCAGATGTTTTGTTTCCATTCAGAGCAGACCAGAAATGGTGCCTGGACTTCAGCTGTTGGTTAAATGTACTGCTGTGGTCAAGCTAGGAAGTTAGAGGAGTTTTCTTGAAGCAGCTGGAGTATTCTGCCACAGATTGAGGTCAGTCCCTCACTGTGTTTGGCTCAGAAATGGTGAATGTAATATAGTATGACAATACACACATTAGTGCTGCTGTTAGTATCGCTCTTCTGCTTGCTCATATACTTAAATCAAGGAGCTCTTACAATTTGTATGTCATGGCACAAGCACTCAGACACAGCAGAGTGATGGTCTTGCCAGAGTGGGCATAGCTGGAGCTGCGACAGCGAGGTTTGAAGCTTGGCTTGTGCTGCTGTGAAGTGCTGTGTGTCCAAAGTTCGGGTTTAGCAGCTGCAGATCTGAGCCTCCAGTTTTCTTGAGTCCAGTATAACTGCTCTCTTCTAAACTCTACATTGCTTTCTCTCTTACTCTCTAAACTCGGGCTAATCACCCTGCAGGGCTGTTTTGAGGTTTTTCACTAACTAGTCTTTTTGTACACACGTCTGAATTGTGCAGAGACGCAGTGAGTCACTCAGTGGCTAGGACACTGCCGTGGCAGTGCTGCTGCTTTGAACTGCCCTCACCTTTGCATTCTCACAGCGAAACTTCCCTGGCTGTTTAGGGACTGAGGGAACCGGCTCCGTTTTCAGATGAAGTGGAAATTGACTACAGCAAGCCGTACATCAGAGTAACCTATGAAGAAGCAATGAGAGGGACCCCTTGTAAGTAAAAAAACAGACTGGTAGGAGATTGTATAAATGTTGGGGTTTTGGGGGGTGGGTGTGATTGTGATATCTCTGAGACCGAAACAACCTTGTGTGTTGGACCAGATTTGCAGCCAATGACTTAGTTAGTGCTTTGGTGATTAGATAACTGTTCCCATGTGAAATTGGGCCTGTCAGTACAACTGAAATTCAAGCTCGTATGCGTGAGGAGCTATACCTTCACCAGTAAGAGCATTTGAAGCAACAGGTATTTGTTTTAACTCTTCCTGTGCCACTGACAGCTATAGAGTAATATCAGAGCTGAACATTTTCTGTACTACTTTGTCTGCGGTAGCTTGAAGTTAAGCACTTTAAAAGTCATCTTTTCTGAAAGTTGAAGTAGGCAAGTGAAAAAAAATAGGTATCTGAATGTCCCATTCTAGCCTGGATTTGAATTAAAGTCAGTATCATTAAACACAGTTGGCCAGCCTCACAACAACGTGGGAGAAATACTGTTCTCTTTGCAAGTGCAAAGCAAAGGCAGAGGCAGGACTGACTCCTGAAGGATGACTGTCCTGTCCTGCTAAACAGAGTGTGCAGATAGTGCTGTCTTATTTGGCCTCTCTGTTATAGCTACAGAGACAATAAAAATGCTGCACTTCTATCTACCTGACTGCTGCTGACAGATGAGCCAGCTCAGATTGAGAACTGGCAGTGGTTTCCTGCCAGAGGTTCTGGAAATCCAGTGTATTTCACAGTCCACATTAATTTCCCAGCTGAAAGTCTCCAGAGCCTGCACAAAGGTCTCTGGATTTCAACAGTTGTAGGTTTTCTGCCTGCTAGGACTGAAATACACTGCATGCTTCCTTGTTGCTGTTTATGTCTGTGCTCAGGAACTGTAGCAGGTACATAGGAAAGGAAAGGATGTCCCAGCCAATTTCCAGAATGTGATTGTACATTCATAAAGGCCTGCCAGGACCAGCCCTCTTTTGGCATACAGAAAGCTTTTGCAGTTGCATATCTCCAGATCCTTGTCTCTTCAGAGCCTCCTGGCATCTTCAGACTGAGGTCGTAGAATCACTAAAAAGTAGTTGCAAGAGGCTGTCCTCAAACTGACTCTTCTGCTTAGGTTGAACTTGACAACCCTGACCTTTGCATCAACTTCTCTTCCTGCTGCCTCCCAGGCTCTGTCTCTGGGTACCTTCAGGGCCCTGCCCAAAGCCCTGGGGTCTCAGCAATCCTGCTAGGTCTTATCTCTGCCCTGTCCTCACTGCAGCTTTGGTGTGCTTCTGCTTAGACCACTTCACTGAGTCTGTCTGCCTGAACTAGGCTAGAGAGCAGCAGGCTGTTCCCAAGTGTGTCAGATACAAAGACTGTGGCTTTTTGTTACCAGCAGCAAAAGGACTGGAATCCTGTGTAGTCCCAAGACCAGAAGTCAGGGAGCCTCCCACTATTACATGGCAGGGCTAGGCTATCTCACTGTACCTCTGTGCTAACCTCAAAGAGCTGAGCTACAATTTCCCCTTGCAGAAGCAGCCTGAGGAAAGATTTGTTCCTCCTTATTTATCTATGGATTTAGCTGCTAATGCCAGAAGTCCAGCAGAATTGTGTCTGCTTTTCTTTGAGTAGTCCAGCTGGGGTTTTGGATAGAGCCACGTGGTCTAGGGGAGCCAATGATGCTGGTGGGGAATTAGAACAGTCTGGTTCCTCAACCAGACTGATAGCTGTGGCAGCAGGCTGCAGAGGGGGATTCGGTAAAGGTCTTGAGATGCCATCCTGGCAGGCAGGAGGAAGTCAGGCACCTATGAAACATTCGGGCCAGTTCCCCTCTGGTAGTTCACTGCTGTGAAAAAAGTTAATTCTGCATTTGGATTTCCACAGAAGGGCAATGTTCATGGTTTGCTTTTCCTTAGGTCTCCCTTTATCTTGTTAGGGTGATATATGGTAGGCTTTCAGTCTGTCTTGGAATGTAATTGTGTTTCAGCTCAGATGCATTTGTTTCCATGTGGGAAGACAGAGACAGCCATTTCTCTTCACAAATCTGTCCTGGCTGTGGCACTGTGTTCTGTAACACCTCCATGAGTTTAAGCAGGTCCTCAAATGCAGGCATGAGCAGCAGCAGCTGCTTCAGGAAGGCATCTTCACAACTGTCTTTCTGTCCCTTTGGCACAGTGGATCGTCCCGTCAGAGTTTATGCCGATGGAATATTTGACTTGTTTCACTCTGGACATGCCCGGGCCTTGATGCAAGCAAAGAACCTCTTCCCAAACACATACCTCATTGTTGGAGGTAAGGAGTGACCTTGTTGACTTTGGCTGTTGCAGGAGTACAGTTTACCTGTGTCTGTGGTTGTGCATACAGGGCTTTTGTCTTTCTGGCCTCAGTGGCTCTCACTGCAGCTGGTTGTCCCAAATGTTGCTGGAGTCTTACTGCAGTATGTTGAGGGTTGGATATGTCTGGAGAAAGATTCCCTGTACCAGGTGAGCGCTTCAGGAAAAGATTTTTGGTCATGCAGCTCTAATTTGACCCTTCTATTTTGTGACAGATACGGGTGAGTTGCACATCTGAGTGTCAAAACGTATTAGGGATAATTGAGCATTTGACTCTTGAATAAGACAGCTAAAGAATGAGTAACAGTCCCTCTGTGGCTGCTTGAGCTTTGTGTCATTTATATTGCTCTGCAAGTCACTTCCCAGCTCCAGCTCCCTCTTGGGGATTGCTTATGGCGATTGCTTAATGCCAAACAGATCCCCGTAGGAGCATGGAGATCGAAGTGGTTTCTTGGGCATGTGCCTGGACACATGGGAGTCAGTGAGGCCCCATTTCTCCAAATAGAAGTTCACCGATTTGGCTGTTAGGTCATAAGTCTTTAGATGATGCCAGAAATATCCTGCTGAGTGCCTGAGGGGATCTAACAGAGGTGTTTTAGCCAGGCCTCCTTCAAGAATATAAGGGGAAAATGGATATCCTTCTGCCTGCTGCAGTACACGGGCCTCTGTCCAGGCAGTGCCTCTGTGCCCCTCAGGCAATGCATGTTGAGAGCTGACCCCTGGTCAGGGTGTGTAGTGATGCTAAAGTCTGAGAGCTGAGAATATCTTTAACTAGTTTTCTTTACTCCCATTAGCTTCCTGAAGCAAAATTAAACTCTGATCCTGCAATAGAACGATCATTACATCCTTGAGTGCTTTGTTTCCTTATCACAGTTTCATCACTGCTGAGGGCATTTTTATAGTGGTACCTCTGCATTTTTTTGTGCGCACTACAGTAGTGTCTGGAAGGGGAAGGCAGGGAGGAGAGCTGAAACAGTTGTTCCAACTACAAAAATGCTCTGAGCTTAGAAATCCTGAAAGTGGAATGACGTCCCCCTGTACATAAACATTGTAAAACAAGCAGAAAAATAACTTCAGGACGAACTATTGACATGTTAAAGTATCAAGGAGTATAACCACGCTCTCTCCCTCTTGGAGACTGGTGAGGAGGTGGAGGGCAATGAGCTGCTCCCCTTGTACCAGTACTGAGACAAGAGGCCGTAGCCTAAGAGAACATGAGCTCCAATCTGGGAACAGTCTCAGCCACTCTTTATCATCTGTTTGTCTAGAACATAAATACATCTAATACCAATGAGACTGGTAATGCTCTGTTTACTTTTGAGTCTGATAATCAAATAAAACTCCCTCCTGGATACCTTATGTTGCAGATTATGAAGAGTTGTTAATTTACTTTCTCATAGAACGTAATAATTAAGCTAACTTGATTTCCTGTGAATTCACCCTGTGTTTTAATACAACTTTCCAAGAACTCGACTGTGTTATGGTATTTTATGAAATTGGAAGTTTAGGCAGTGGAGTTTTTTGTGGACTTCAGATTCCAAGCCTGAGACTTCCATAGGCTTAAAAGCCTAGTAGGCTTCCAGGTGCCGTTTCATACAGGAGAATTGCCTTCTGCATTGGCTAGTTTTCTTGATAAGTATTGTAAGCTCTAGGGACTGCCCCAGCTTGGGCAGAAATTCCCCAAACAGCCTGCCCAGAATTGCTCAGGAGTTTAGTGCCCTGTACTGCTCCCGATTTCTGGTGCTTTGTGGCTGGAAGAGCTGGGTTTGGAAGTGCCAGTGCCAGCCTCAGCCAGCAGGGATGTGTGCAAGGTTCTTTTACTGTAAAGCACCGGGGTACGTACCTCAGGCTCACTCTTGTCTGCCTGTTTCTCCAGTCTGCAGTGATGAGCTGACCCATAACTTCAAGGGCTTCACGGTAATGAATGAGAATGAGCGGTATGATGCTGTGCAGCACTGTCGCTATGTGGACGAAGTGGTGAGAAACGCACCGTGGACGCTCACGCCCGAGTTCTTGGCAGAGCACAGGGTAATTTGTGGTATCTGATCTGTTTGGAACTTTGATTAGCGTCTTTGCTCACAGCAAGAATTCATCCTTGGAGGTGACCTCTGCCTGAGCAAGCTCTTTCTGTTGAAACTCCTTGAATATAGAATGTGCTGGCTTATGGGAATCGAGTGGGTTTTTTGGGAGACTAGAAGCATTTGCTGAGCTGGCAGGTAATGTTAAAATAAGGTAGAGATTGTGACATGGTGAAGAGGTCTCAGAGGATTCTTGCTGTTCCAGGAGAAGTTGGTGCTGTGTAGAGATAGGTGTGAAATGCAATAGGGAGAGGATAACATGGGTTGGAAGGGATTTCTGGGGAGTGTCTGGTCCAACTCCATGCTTACAGCAGGAGCAGCTTAGATTTTCATGAGCTTCCCTGCAGCGGGGGACCAGGCAAGCTGCCTTAAGAGTCTTTTATCAGGTGGTGAGATAAAGTGAAAGGAATCTCTAACATCTGTTGAACTGCTTTGAGAGGTGAAGGAGTCTCCAAGGGAGACTTGTTGTCATAAACAAACCATTTCTCTGTGGAGCTTAAAACAGCTGTGTCCTTGTTCTCGGCCTTTCCTTGCCTCTCTGGCATGTGCTTACAATTGATATGCAATTGCCAGTGAGAACTTGGGACTGCTCAGTGTTGCTTTGTAAGAGGAAAGTGTCTTGCTGTTCTCTTTCGCACCCCTGCGTGGAGGTGTTGAGCCGAAAATTACCAACCTTTGACAGAAGCAGGAGACCTGCACATTCAAGATAAAATGTTGACTCGCTTTCTTAATTTTCAGATCGACTTTGTTGCACACGATGACATCCCCTATTCCTCTGCTGGCAGTGATGATGTCTATAAGCATATAAAAGAGGCAGGTGGGTCTGAGTCAGATTCCCCAGGGCTTCCTGTCAAAGATCTGCGGTAGTTTCTCCTGTGCCTGTGTATGGGAGGACTATTTATGCCTGGGGAAGTGGCAGTGCCCCTCTGGGAGCAAGGTCTGCCCAGAAGGCTCTGAGCGCAGGAAAAGGCAGCTTTAGGCCCTATTTCATATCACTAGGACTGTCCCATGTCCCAGGCCACGCATGGCTCAGCATTAATTCCTAATTCCAATCTAGCTGTGATTGAATTAACTGCCACCTTTTGAAAACATACTACAGTTTGATTTACAGATTCTTACAAATGGGGAATTTCATAAGCTTAGCAAAGGGGCTTGTCTAACTGTTTGCTGTAAAATTCACTGGGGGTGCAGCTTTCTTATATCTATCCAAACTTAGCCCTCACAGCATGTTATATTCCACCCACTAAATTGTAGGGCCCCTTGTCCTGTCCTTGTCCCCACACTATTCTATATGCAGTGGGTTATGATCAATAGTCTTTATACCAGCTAAAGTGATGAACTTTTCATTAGAATACCTGTTACTTTGACAGGGTTTTGACATGCTTTGGTCTTACTTAGGTCTTCCTTAGAGTTCCTGAAAGGAGGACTCTGGTATTGTACATTTGAGGAGACAAAGATGTGGTGATGGGAGGACAGTCAGGAAAGGAGCTCTTAACAGGAGAGATTATTTCCTAATAGAGGTGGCAGCAGCTTTTTTCCATGTGTCTTGCTACAGCTGTCCTGGGTCCTTTTCCCCAACTTTAGGCATGTTTGCACCCACTCAGAGGACCGAGGGGATCTCAACGTCAGATATCATCACACGGATCGTGCGGGACTATGACGTTTATGTCAGACGGAACCTGCAGCGGGGCTACACGGCTAAAGAGCTCAATGTCAGCTTCATAAACGTGAGTTGAAGGGGGTCTCACCACACACCGCAGAGTTTGAAGATGCTGAGTCTTGTCTAGTGATAGCACAGTCCTGCCACATGCCAGTAAAAAGGCCTGTCTGCAGAGCTAAGCATTTGCACCAAACCAGTGTCCTTGGAGTAGAAGTTAGACGACTTCTGCCCCTGAAATCACCTCAGGGACCCACCCAGAGAAACTGGAGATTTGCTAATACTGCTCCATTGTCGGAGATATCCTGGTGACATTTTACCTGTTGAAAGAGCAGGAGAGAGGGTGTGTGGCGAAATGGGTGTTTTCTTGAATTGAATTAAATTGTTTTTGGCAGCAGCTGCTGTCTCATCTCTCTCCTATTCACTCAGCCACCTTCTTAAGGTCATTTGTTAGGCTAAAATCTGATCCTGTTCCCACTGTTCTGTTCTCTTCCTGGAGCTGCAGGAGTAGTAGTAAGTGCTTGGGTAGAACAGAAAGACATGCCCTGATCCTCTGCTGAGCAGCTCTAGCCCACAAACAAAATACATGGCAGAAGACACTTCTGATGTTGGAAATAAAGTAGTAAACATTTTTTTATCACTCAGATACCATGCCTGTGAACAACAATGAAAGAGGAGAAGTAACGGCTGCTTGGCCTCTCTTTGGCATGTAACTCTGCCTCTGTTTAAAAACACCCAGCAAAAAGTCTGGTGCTGTTGTGATATGCAGAGAGACCTACAGCAGGTCACTCAAATCTAATCTGTATGTTGTATAAATATTTCCTTCTTCCATGCACTCCTATTAGATAATGCTTATCTCTGGCTTTAGTCTTGCTCTGTGTGCTGTGCCAGCGCCTGCCACAAAGTGTCTCACAGCCCCACTGTGTCTGCCATTTAGTCTAGGGAAGAAGTGTCATGGAAATGAAGGAGAAGTGTCACCAGACTAATGGAGATGCTGAGTCTTAAGCAGCAGTTCAATGTAGTAACACAGAGCAGAAGTGGTCACCACTCAGATCTGGTGAGCTGTGTTCTGATCCACCACTTACTGTGCAGGAGAAGAAATACCACCTCCAGGAACGCGTGGATAAGGTGAAAAAGAGGGTGAAGGATGTAGAGGAGAAGTCAAAGGAATTTGTCCAGAAAGTGGAGGAGAAGAGTATTGATCTCATCCAGAAGTGGGAAGAGAAGTCCCGAGAGTTCATCGGCAATTTCTTGGAGATGTTTGGTCCAGAAGGCGCATTGGTAAGGAGGTGCTCTGGGAAAAGGGGATCTCGGAGAGATCAGTGCTCATTGTAGGGCTTCTGCAGAGTCTGCAGAGCAAAGGTTTAGGGTTTAATTGGGGTGCTCAGTGTGCTGCCTGTCTCCAGACAAGTTGTCCGAGGCTTGGGCAGCCTGTTTTCAGGGGGCCCTCACCATTGCCAACTAGATAACGCCAGTTATGGTTGTAGGTGAAAAGTTCCTCTGTCCCACGACCTGGCCTGTCAACTCCAGCTTGTGCCCTGCAGGCCACTGAGCTGCCAAGAGGATGACAGTCACTTTGTCACGGGCTTGAGATGAGTCTGAAGCTACTTGTTTATGCCAGGTTTTCCTGTGCTGCTGGGTAAATATCACAGGCACTTCATGTTAGAAGTGCTTGAAAATGTATGGTGATTATTCTGAGTGCAGTTTCCAAAGCCCAGAGTGATGCTGGGGCTTTTTCTGCTCTTACATTACACGAAGTATTGAAGGAACACAACTCTTGCTGCACAAGCTGTAAGTAGTGTTCATTTCCATGACTGTTTAAACTGTGCTAACTGTCTTCCTGCTTCCATCACTAGAAACATATGCTGAAGGAGGGCAAGGGCCGGATGCTGCAGGCCATCAGCCCGAAGCAGAGTCCCAGCAGTAGCCCCACACATGACCGCTCCCCATCTCCCTCCTTCCGCTGGCCCTTTTCCACCAAGACTCCTCCTTCCTCACCTGCCAACCGCTCCAGGAACGAGTCTGCAGTCACCTATGACATCAGTGAGGATGAAGAGGATTAAGCTGCTTGCCAGGATTTGCTGTGAAGTGCTAATCACAGAATCCTAAGTCCAGACCCAGTGGGGAACTCTAAATGAGCAAGAGAGCCATAGGAACAGGGCTGACGGTGAGCACAGGGCCTTGGAGGTACCCGTTGCTCTTAGCAAGGGCTGCTGCCTGGAAGCACATTCAAACCTCTTCTCCCTTCTTCTCCCCAAATCCCCTTTTTATTGTTTACGTTCTAGTGGTTTCCAGGGTGAAGATGGCTTTTATATTTTAAAAAAATACTTGTTAAAAGCGCAAAGAATAGCACTCAACCGTGGCTTTTGTTTTGGTTTCTTTTCCCTTGTTAAACCTCCAGGCAAGAGGGAGAGTGGGAAGATCCATCTGTCTCTTCTTTCCTTCAGCTCCCCTGTCTTATCCCCTCCACTCCCAGGCAGTATCTGTGCCACTGCCAAACGAAAGACCCCTCAGTTCCTCAACCAGCATGACCTCGAGAGCACTCACAAAGCAGTGGTGTACAAGGCTTCTAGGAAAGAGGGACCTCCCTGCTGGGCCGGAGCAATAGGAATCTATCCAGCAGACCCTGTAGTGCTCACATGCGTCTAAACTGAGCTTCCCAGCGTGTCACAGTGAGAGTGTGCTGGGTAGGGGTACCAGCTTGGCACGCAGGAGTTACACCCGGGAAGGACTCGTGGCACACCCCATAAAGCACACAGCATTCACAGCTCCAAATTGTACAGGGGCTGCATGGAAAGGGCCTGTCCAGCTAACCTCAACAAGACTGCTAAAATTGAACCCTCAGTTGCTGTTGGAGAGAAGAGAATGAATCTTTGCTTCAGGGCACTTGCTGTCTGTGCGTTTCCTCGGGTGTGTGAGAGCCCATGTAGGAAATGAATGTGTGTACTCTTTTGAGAAGTTCGTTGTCCCAGTCTGTGGTGTGTTATACGTGTCACTGTCTGTCCAGACGGCCTCTCAGCACTGTGCTCTGTGCGTGTTTGTGTTTCAGTTGCTGTGCTCTAAGGGCTGGCGCAGTCCTTTACACTGGTGCTGTGAAGTCACTGTTCTAAGGACAAAGCAGCCAGTTTACTGTCTCTGTTGGTGTGTGCAGCTAGACAGATGAAGGGCACGTTTTACCCCCATGAAGGGTCCCAGTTCATGTGACAGTTACCTGGTTTGTGCAGCACATGCACAAATTGGTGCAGGCTCATCTGATCCTTGAGGCAGGTCAGAAAGAGCATCAGAGTGCTGCAGCTTTTTAAGTCTTTAAACGTGTAATGCTCGTTTGAATCCATGGTCCAGTTGTGCCTGCTGTCGTGTCTGTGATAACACTGAGCTTTGTGGGCTGCAGCTCCCCGAGGGCACTCGCCCTCCCGTGCCTGAGCAGAGCATGTCGATGCACTGCCCCACGGCCAGCGCTGGAGGGACTGGCCTTGCTATGTAGCTGTGGAGCTCCTGCTCGCTTTTCAGGTTTGCCTGTGATTCCGCGGTCTCTGGGTGGAGCTGCTGGGCCGAGTTGCCTGTATCCTGCGGTGCTGGGAGCAGAGGACAGCTCAGAGTCCGGTCAGCAGTGCTGCAGGGAGGTCTCCAGATTGGGATGTGAGGTTTGGGAAGCAGCAAGTGCAAGGAGGAAACTCATCATGTGCTGCCACAAGCTCTGCATGATGAGATGTTTCCCAGGGTACATGGTGGCCCTGTGGTATGAACAGGCTGCAGCTTCTTTCCAGCTTTTATCTTGCTGGTCCTTTGTCATGCTGCCCAAAGGGCTTGACAGAGACTGTTCTGTTGAGTTCAAAACCAGTATGGGAAAAGATATTTTGGGGATCCCTAATCTTCCACTTGGGCTTCTTTCAGCAGGGATGTGTGTGGCTGTGGGAGCATGGCTGGCTGATATGGATTTTAAGCTGTAAAGAGCAAATGATGGTCACTTGGTAGAAGCCAGTTGTTAATCCTCTGGTTTATGAGTGGTAGAGCACTTACTTTTTGTCACCCACATTGTCTCTTCCCTCATCTTCCCCACCTTCCCTTCCTCACCCTTCCCTCAGTATGGGTGTTGTATTGCTTTCCTGAGCCGGATCACAAAGGCCAGGCTGCTTTAGAGCCTTACTACTGTTTAAAACACAAGTTATGCAACAGTGTTCTGAAAATTTGGATAACGGTGTTTTGGATGGTGGCTTGTTCTGCAGGGACGTTAACGTATTTGGTCTCTCTGCAAAACCTGGGGTGCTTGGTAAGAAGCCAGCCATGGTTTTACATGTAGCTTGGAATAACAGAGCTGTTTCTTGTAACCAATAATCCCTGCTTCCTCCTTGCACTGAAATTAAATTGGATACTCGAATCCCAGTCTAGTTTTTTTTTCCTTTTTTTTTTTTAACTTTGTTGTTTTGTTTTCTCCTGGATCGCTGGACCAGTCGTCTCCAGCACTGTCATGTCCTATCAAGAATAGGACATTGATCTTTCAGCAACACATGTGACCAAGTTTCCCAGGATCATCTTGTTCCCCACAGATATACCAAGTGCTGCTGCTTCATGGCTGCCCTGCACACCCCTAAACCATCCTTCAGTCTTCAAAAGAAGCATCCAGAAGAGACATGCTTGAATTAAGCATGAAGTAAGAGGTACAGTGGGAAAATAAAACTTTACTAGCATGCAGTGAAGAACGTGTGGAGTTTGATGCTGCTAAATCCAGAGTCTACTCCTGCGAGACAGCCCTACCTCACTTCCTCTGTAGATCTGGTATAAGCCCCTAGGAGGGGATTTTCTGATGGCAAAGAACAGCAGCAGCAGAATAGAGCTGAAAGGTGCCAAGGATGCTGGTAGGGACAAGAGCATCAGAGGGTGCTGCAATTTTTTAGGATTTTAAATACGTGATCTGTTTATTTGAAATATGTTTATTTGAAAACATGGGCCTGTCTGTAATGAACACTTGGAAGTCAAAAGATTACCCAGTGGTTTCTGCAAGTTGCAATTGCTCCTGATGTCTGTCCCCACCTCTGTTATAAGTGTAGAGCAGATACTGGTACTGGGGCAAGGCTGGTTAAGTCAGCATTAACTACTTGCCTGTGTTACAAAAGCTCATCGAGGCTTCTTCTTTTGCCTGGCTCCAGGCTGGCAGATGTGGATGCTCCCTCTGTGCTCTCGGGAGCAGCCACTGCCAAGGAGAATGTGCCCTAGGGACAGGCCAGACCCATCCAGAGGTCTTGGGAGAAATCACCGTCACCCTGGCCTTGCCTTGGCTCTGGGACCCCAGCCAGCAGCGCCCAGAGGTCATTGCCACAGCTGGATGTTGGGCACCCCATGATGGTCCCATGCCATGGCCGTGCTGCTCTGGACTTCATCCTCCTTCCCCTCTATGGAGTCATCTCCCACCCAATCTGGGCAGAGATAATATGAACCCAGTCACCAACACAAGACTCAAGTACAAATTCCATCTTTACTCAGTGCTAGACAAGAGCCTCCATGCTGGAGGTGGCTTCACGGACCCCCTTGGCTTGTGGCTTTCAGGATTCAGACCCTTTCACTCGGTCCCAAGATGCTTTTTCCCCTTCTGCCTCCTCTGCTGCCAGCAGCTTCCCAGGGCCAGGGGAGGAGATGGTTGTACAGAGCAGACCAGCCTCTTGCCCCACTCTGCCCCTTGGCACCCCAGTTTCTCCCTCCCCCTCACACCTTGACGTCAGTGCCTGTGGGTACGAAGCCAACAGGCTGGTAGCCTGGCTTGTCATCCTGTTTGCGGTAGTACATCCGTGTCAGCACTGCCAGGATGAAGGTCTGCGGGATCACCATCTGCAAGTTCATCTCTGGAAAAGCAGAAGGATCATTTGAAGCTGCCACCTTTCACCACGCCCCCTCCCCACGCTGTGGCGTGTGACAGAGGGGCTTGGCCAGGAGCACACGATGCCGTTCCCCCCTCTCCCGACTTACGCTGTGATCTGGCCTTGGAGGAGAAGGGCGGTGAGCAGGCAATGCTGCCGCTGTTGGCCAGGATGCTGAAGATGGCGGGCTGCAGCGCCGTCAGAAGGAGGAGGAGCTGCGACCATCAACACCACAGGTGGTGGGGGCTGCACCACTTCCAGGATCCCACCCTTCACCTTTCCCACTGTCCCACAGCCAGACTGGGTTCTCTCCCAGCGGCAGCTCCTCTCCCACCATCTTTCCCCGTGCCGCCTCATCCTGTCTGTGCTGCAGGAGGGGGCTGGGCAGGACAGGGGCTCACCTGGAAGCAGGTGAACTTGCCCCGGATGTTCTGCTCAGCCAGGTGCTGCCGGGCCTGCCGGAAAAGGATGCCCAGGGCCCACAGCCCGAAGATGGTGGAGGCGCCAACCAAGGTGTTGATCCAGAGGGCCACACTCTCTGCCGAAATCTGTAGGGGCATCACACAGAATATATTCCTGGGCTGACAAAGCTGCTGGGAAAGGTTGAGGGCAGGTGGAGGCTCCCTGTCTAGGACATCGCCCTGCCCATCCCTGTGCCCTGGCACTCACGTCAGCAGGGTTATAATTCCCATCGGCATGCAGGACCAACCCCAGGAAGACAGCGACTGCCCTGCAGAAGGCATACTGGAAAGTCCCCAGCATCATCAGTTTAAATGTTTTCCTGGCATCGGGAGAAAGACCAATAGCACACTGAGGTTCCCAAGCCCCTGCCCAGGGACTTCTCTTCCAGCCCAGCAGAAGCAGGAGCTGAAAGCCCTCTCCAGGGGCAGGGGTTTATCCCAGCTCTCCCTCACCTGTTCATGGTGATTTTGGGCAGACAAGGGCAGCAGCAGCAGCAGGGCCCAGTGCTGACCACCATGGGCACATCCTTCAGGGTGCTGAGCACTGCCTCCTTCCCCCCAAAGCCCTCCACCATGACCTTCATCATAAGGCAGAAGCAGATGGCAAAGTACCTGAGGAGGAGGAGGAGGAACAAAAGTCAAGCTCCATGGGCTCCACAGTGCCCCTGCCCTGGGGTGAGTGATACTCACGCCGTGGTAGCCATCTCCACCACCATCATCGAGCGCGGGAACCACAGTCCAAAGCAGCTGAGCACAGACACAACCTGGGGAAATGTGAGCTTGGCACACTGACACTCCCCCCTCCTGTGGGCTGGCACCCCTTGGGTGGCCCTGGCCCCCCCAGAGTGATGCCCCCCACCACCCCCACACCGCAGCTCACCGTAGGGGCTGAGCTGCACCAACGAAGCGTCTTCATCTTAATGGGGCAGCGGATCTTGCGGGTGAGGTAGAAAGCCTGTTCCACAAAGATCACGACCGACAGCAACGTCATGATGGTGCAGAGGCCCATGATGGCGAGTTGGGCCATGTCCAGCTCTGCCAGGGAGGGGGGAGAAGCCATCTTCATCCTGTCCTGTCCCTCCTGGGGCCACTACTGCAGAGAGCTGCCCCCTGGCCCACCACTCCACAGGTTTGGGAAGCTCTGTGCCACACCCTGCACATGTCTGGCTGTGCCAAAGCTGGCACGTCTGACCTGCTGCTCTCTGTCCCATGTCACCTGCCCCAGTGCTGGCCCTTCCTGGGCCATCCCCATCCCTGCAGGCAGGACTGTGGGAAGCTAAGACCCTGGCATCACCATGCTGCCTCCCCCTTCCTTGGGGCTGCTCCTTGCTTGCAGCTGCCACAGCCACCCTACCATCTTCATCCCTTGTTGCTCCCGCCAGCAACAAGAGGAGGGTGTCCCCAACCCTGTTCCCCCACCTACGGTGCAGCAGCTGCCAGGAGGTGGGCGGCAGGGAGAAGCAGGCTGCCGGCACACTGTAGTTCCTGATCAGCATCTCCACCAAAGTGCGGGAGAACCTGTGGAGCAGAAGGGAGTGCTGCACAGGGCCACAAGGACATGGGGACACCCAGCCCTGAAGGGTCCCTGCAGTCCCCTGGCTGACTTGCCTCACCCACAAACAGCTCCCTTTCTTGACAAATGGAATAATCTGAAATTCTGCTGCAAAATGTTAGATTTGTCTGGCTGAAAAGCAGCGTGGGGGTCTCCAGCACCCACCTGGGGTCATCTGCCAGCTCGAAGGTGGGATCCATCCTGCTCTGCCCTCACCGGCTCTGTCCCAGTGTCTGTGGGGCTCCTTGTCACCGCCTGCCTCAGCTCCCCTTGCCGGCCCACGGGGTCAGAGTCCCCAGGGCAGGGAATGCGGGCGGACGCCGCGCCTTGTTCCAGTTTAACCAGAGCCTCCAGTGCTCCCCTCCCTCTCCTGCTGCTGCAGCCACCCATTGGTGTCTCAGCCCACAGAGAGCCTCGGCCGCCCGGTTATCGACCCAGGGTGCCGGGAAGGCGGCTGCCACCCGTGCCGGCACTCCTGCATGTCCCAGGGCACCGGTGCTGGGGTGACACTGCTGCATATCCCCAAGAGTAGCCCAGAGATGGGCTGGTGGTGCCATGGAGGGTCCAGGATGTGTCCTTCTGTTCCCTCAGCAGTCGTGGCGGGGTAGGAGGTGATACCGCGGGGCAGTGGGAAGCCTGCCAGCTCCTGCACAGCTGTGTGGGCCCTGTGAGGAGTTCGAGGTGGTTCAGCTCCAGCAGCCCCGGGGCTGAGCCCTGCAGGGAGCAGCTCCCACGGCACTAGGGGGCAGGGCTGGCCCAGTGCTCAGCCCTGGCTCAGCACCCTGGCCCCTGGGGACAGTAGCAGCACCCTGGCCTGAGGAGGGGGACAGCGGGCTAGAGGTGGCACACTGAGTAGGGAGCTGAGGTGTTAGGAGCAGTGTACCCTTGTCTTAGAGGGATCTCAGCATCCTCATGGGTCCCAGGGGTGCCCACAGCTCCAGGTGTCCTCCTAGCACCCCAAAGAAAATGAGTACTGGTTTGTACTGGGTCCCTTTGGAGCCCTCCACCCTTTGCCCTTCTGGCAGTGGGCTCCTGCTGAAGCCAGAGTAGCACCGGAACCCCAAATGGGTGCCCTGCATCTTGCTGTGGGAGCAGGATGCTGCCATTTTCATGGAAATGGAGTGGTGAGGTGGGGGGATGCCTCAGTTGCTATGGGAATGGGATGAGGAGAGGACAGTGTTGCTGTGGGGGCTCTGTGCATGTTAGAGGTGCTGTGCACACCTGGCCCTCCCCTTCCCTCAGCCCCATTAACCAAGCCCCATATCCCTGTCCCTACACACTGTACATGCCCCCTATCCTGCCCTATATGCTGTACCCCCATACTAACCTGGCACACTGCACGCTGCACACCCAGCCCTGTGCACTCACACACACACACTCACACACACACACACACACACACACTTACCCCCACCTTGCACAAGCAGACCCCTTGCAGGGGGTGGCCAAAATCCTGGGTGCTCCTGGACCCCACGAGGTGCAGGAGCCCTATGGAGGCCCCCCCAACCAGCACCCCTGTGCCACACCAGTATCACCAGCATTGCCTACATCTGAAGAGACATGTCAACTCCTGTGATGTCTGTTGTGCCAGCCTCTGGCGGTCACTGCTATGCCATGGCAGTCCTGCTCTCCTGCCTCATCTACCTGGTGCTTGTCTTTCTGTGGTCCATAACCACAGGCATGATCTGCACGTATCCGTGGCCCCAAGGAAGCAGAGCCCTGTCCCAGCACGCACGCACACTGTGCTGCACACAGCCTGTGCAGGAGCCTGTTCCCCTGCCTGCACGCAGCCCCGGGGCCAGCACCACCCATGGGTGCCCACTGCACAGGGGCACATGGTGGTCCCCTTGCCCAGCACACCTGGGTCTGTCTGTCCCTGACTCTGCTTCAGCACCATCATGACCCTCCTCACCACTGAGGTAGTACCAAAGCATGACTGAGCCCGGGGTCCCCTGCGTTCCCCAAGCACAGCACATCCTGAGGTGCCAGGTATAGCTGTGGGGCATGGAGCATCCTGCCAACCTGAGATGGGGATGCAGGCCATGACTGGATCCCAAGCCCAGAGCAGGGGGCTGCCCTACATATTGATGCTCTGCATGAGCTGGTCCCCCACACGCACGCAAGGAGGTTTTCATCGTTGCACGTGCTCCCCTCTCCATCCTCTCTTGGTGCTGGATGCACCAGTGACTCCAGCAGCACTGACCCACCTCCACCAAGCTCCCAGCCCCATCAGCCTGCCCAAGACCATCCCACCCTGCATGGGGCCAGGACACATCCACACACCATCACACCATCCTGCTGTGGACACCATCTCAGAGCTGTCCGCTGGTGACACGGAGGGCTCTCACCCCTGCAGTTCATGGAACTGAGCCCTCCCTGCGCCAGCAGGACAGGACATGCCTTCAACTTGCCTGCTTCGACCTGCCCCGGGAGCTGGTGGAGATGGGTGTGGAGAGGGGGAACGCAGCGGGATGGGGTACGCCAGGGTCCCCCCAACTTCTTATTTACTGCAACCCCTATCTATGCTTGGGATGTATGGTCCTGGGGCCATCAGGGTCTATGGGCACCCTTGTCCACCAGTGTTATAGGTTTAAACCTTTTGATGAATTTTCTCCACACCAGCACACAGTTTTGAGGGAAAAGCAAGCAAGCCTTTCTGCTAGGGAGAGATAAACATCAAGGTTCAGTTGTCTTTCTAGCTCGGATCTTGATGGCTCTTAATGGCTCTCTCATTGAAGGGCTGATGGTTTTCCCTGCAGAGGTGGAATTCCTTGGTTTCTTCTGCCTATGCCCTGGGACGGTGGGGGAGAGCAGGTACGGTGGGTTTGGACTTGGGAGGATTTTTGCTAACTTCTTCCCTGTCTCGGGAGTAGGGAGTGGTGTGGAGAGGGTCTCAGTGTTCATCTTTGCCTGTTCCACGCGCCTCTGGTCCCATCGGCTTTAGCACTCAGCTGTCGCCTTGCTGAGGCTCGCAGCGGCTAGGGTCCCGACCCTGCACATCCTATGCTGGTTTTTTTGCGGACTGCTATCACCGCCGGACCTCGCTCTAGACTCGGCGGGGGCTGGCACTGTCCGTGGAGGAGCTTCCAACACCACTCTCTCCCCATTCATCCACTCTGGGAAACGGTGAGAGGGTCCTTGTGCTGCCCACGGGAAGGTTCCCAGGCCGCCTCCGCAATCGTGGTCAGGTGAGTCCTGGAACTCGGCATCGCGCTCTCGGCTGACCCTTTCCCTCCCCAAACGTGCCAGCGTCCCCTGCTGTGTGTGGTTATAACTGCATCGAAAGGGGAATCGGTACTTAGCTGCTTCTGTTGTGGTGGTGTTGTTTGTTCTGGTTTGTTATATATATATATTTAGTAGAGAACTGTAATTCCTTTTTCTACATTTTTGCCTGAGAGCCTCTTCATTTCGAAGGATAATAATTTGGAGGGAGCGGTCTTCTTTCCATTCCAGTCAGGTTACCAGCTTCCTTGGCAGATATTTGTCTTTTTAAACCAAGACAACCAGTCACCCGTCTCCACACAGGTCGCTACCACGGCCAAAAGGTGGCAGGATGGGCAGGACCCAACAGCAGGTGAGCATCCTCTGGCATGGGCAAAACTGGGGGGGCAACAGATAGGTCAGTCTCTCACCGGTTCGACCTCAGCCCCCGACTCCCAGGATGCCCCTGGGCAGAGCAGCCCCAGGTACAGGGAGCCCCTTTCCTGCCAAAAATCGCTTCAGCAGAGAGGGAAAAAGGAGCACTGAGACAGGAGCCATACACCTACCAGCCCAGGGCAGGGGTGGTTTGAAGGCTCATGGCTCCCTCAGAATCGGGGTGGCTGTTTTGCCCTGAACAGCTGCCAGAGAAGCCAGCAGCAGTGGTGGAAAATCTCCCCATTTGCTTGATTAGCTTTTTCATTTTAAACAAAACTCTTTGACCACTGAAATTCTGCCCCCAAAAAATACCCAAGCAGACCCTCTTGGCATGCCAGCATCGCCCACGCTGCTGCTGTGTCAGCGTTCTCCAATACTTGGAAAATCCCTTGAAATGCAAATATTTGCATGGGGTTTCATACAGTTTTCCACCTGTTTCTAATTCCCTGTGGTTATGGCCAGAGGGGCTGACCTTGGTGGGCACGGCAGGCTCCCAGCAGACCATCACCAGCTTCCCCATGGCCAGGACATGTCAGGGAAGAAAAATCCTCATTCAAAGCCCTGGTAGGAGCCAGTAGGAGACCAAAACACATTCCTTCTCATACTCTCCTCTCCTATCCAGAGCCTGGAGCCGCTGTGGATGACAGGGACACTGAGGAGTGAGAACCTCACACCAGCTCAGGCTGTGGTCCAACCAGACGTGGACATAAAGATCTGCACTCTGAGCTTTTGGTGATCCATGTTCACTGCTGTCACAGGACACAGAGGGACAGACCCTGCTCAGTGGGATACAGCAGCCAGGATGCTCCCTCTCCCATGGGACATCCCTCACTCTGCCCAGTAACTCTGCCAGGCAGGACCAGCACCGCAAGAGCAACACGACCTCATAGCATGGGGGAATGTCTGGCCCCACCTCTGGGGAAAACCACACTCCACAGGCACCTCGTCACAGGGATGCCCATGCTTTGCACAGTCACAGATGACCCTGGTCCCCCACACCCCTGGGGTGTCATAAGGCTGTTGCTACCATACGCCTTCAATGCCCCACAACAATCCACAACCTCCCAGCGCAATGGCCTTGGATGGACCCCTGCAAATCCATCAGCATTACAGCACAGGGCTGGAGAGGGGTCCTGGACCTTCGATCATCCCCCTGCAATGGTCAGCGTGGGGAAGTGAAAATGCCCCCAGCCCTGGCCCCAGCGCAGCAGGAATGGGGCTGGCTCTCCTCAGCCCCGGGTCTGGAGCCGCCCCAGTGATAGGGATGGCAGGGAGCCCTGCCCATGGATGGCCTGCAGATAAGGGCCATGTGCTCCCCACCGATTGCCCCAGGAGGCAGCTGGCAGGGTGGGAGCTGCCGTCCCTGAAAGATATGATCAGGAGGGAGCAGTGAGCGCGGAGCGCAGGGGTACAACACACCAGACCCCTGCAGGTCCCCTCAGCTGGGGTGGGACAACGTGTGGACCCCCTGGCAGAGCCATAACCCCCATCAAATCCTCCCCTTCCCAGTGGGGACCAGTCTCTCTGACACTGGAAAATACCTCCCAGTGCCCTGCAAACCCACAGCGCTGCATCATGGCTCACTGCAAGGCAGGGTCAAGGACCTCACCGTGCCTCAGCTTCCCCATCTCTAAAATGGGGCACAAGTCCTG
This sequence comes from Cephalopterus ornatus, assembly GCA_013396775.1. Lineage (NCBI taxonomy): Eukaryota > Metazoa > Chordata > Aves > Passeriformes > Cotingidae > Cephalopterus > Cephalopterus ornatus. The sequence continues at coordinate 195,376 of VZRE01008772.1, forward strand.
CAGCATGAGGGCATAGAGGGCTCAGTTTCTCAGTGCTCTGATGCCTGGGGAGAGAACCATGCCAGGTGTTATTTATAGACTGAGCTGGCATTTCAGATGGGGGGACAGGCCTTGAGAGCCAGCCAGCTGCCTCCAGTCTCTTTCTCAAGGTCACCGGGAGAAATGCTGGCCTTGGAGGGGCTTGGGGTAGAAGTCCTGCTGACCTCAGCCTTCCCCTCCTGTGAAGGGAAAATCCCCTTCTGCCAGCATGAGGCAGTAAGGATCATTCCCACTAAAGACACCAGTTCCTGAGCCTCCTGCCTGGCCCTGGGTGATGGGACACACCAGTGAGGTGGCTGTGATGGGGGAACGAGACTGGAGGTGTGCAGGAGGAGTGCAAGGGAGAGCTGGGGATTTTTGCTAACCAGAAGAGCATGCTGTTTCACGGAAAAGCCAGCCCCCGGATGTCTCAACTTCTTGAGAGGCAGAAGTGATGCAGAGGGTGTGTGAGTAAAATCCTCCCATGCCCTGCTTCCCACCAACTCCGGCTCTCAGAAACACTGCCCAGCCATGGCCATGGGACCAGCTGCTGTGCACAGCCCTGGTGACACCCCCAGGGACTTTCCTTCCCCAGACAGAGCTGGGTGCCCCCACAGATGCTGCCACCCTGACCAGGGTCCTGTGCTGCCAGGCTGGGAAGAGAAGTGAGACATTGGAACAACCAGGGCATCACTGTGTCTGTCCCAGAGCATCTAGAGGGGTCACCCCCTGGGAACCGGCTTGCAGACCCTCAGCAGCCAAACTCAGCCGTCTGGGTCAGCAACTGCTGAGACTGTTTGACCATGTATATACATACATTCATGGAAAACCCACACATAATGTATACACACGCATCTATAAATATGTATGTGACTTTCTATCTAGGATCTTGTATAGTGAATATAAACTGCGATGAGCTGGGATGGGTGTGCCCCCAGGAGTGGAACAGCTTGTCCTCACAGGCTTGCTTATCGCCCAAGCCGTAGCCTCAATCACGCTTCCAAACCACTGCTCCCGGGGCACTGGCCCTGCTGCTCCCACCCAAAGGTCCCCTCCAGCCCCACCAGGGACCGAAGGGGCTGCCCTTCACATTGCCCAGCACTCTGAAGTTCATCTCCCACACAGAGAAGAGGAAGAGGATGTTGGGGCTTGTCCCTGTCTTGGGAGGAAGCGGAGTACACCATGAGAAGGAAGAAGCCCAGCAGAAGCTGGAGGAGACCTTTCTCCCATCTGGATCGAGGCCATCAGAGCAGCTTTGATGGTTCCAGCCTTCTCCTCCCTTTTGAACAGAACCTTACAGATTGGGTACCTGATAACACCCCCATCTTCTGCCCAGTCCTTTGGCCCCCTTTCTGTTTACTTTTCCTCCCAGCAGCCCCACATCCGACGGTGCCGCACTTGGCCAGAGCGGAAGTGACCAAGCTGTGGGGCTCAGCCTTTGTGTCCTTCAAAGGGGACGAACAAACGGCTGGCGGTCCCCAACCCGGCTGGGGAGATCCTGTGGAAATACCATGGTCAACACCCACAGGAGCCACTTCCGCCCTGCTCCAACCCGTCAGATGCAAAGAAGTGTTTTGCTGCTGTAAGGTAATGTCTGCATTTCCAGCGGGTTGTCCCAGTGACATGCCACTGGTTTCTCAGAGCCGCCTCCAAACTCTGAATGAAAGGGCACCTTCTTTGAATAACAGAGGGGCTTTCTTGTGCCACAGCTACCTAACATACTGCACGTCTGTGCCGATGTTTACTTTTGGAGAATGACGAGGTTAACACGCCCTCTGAGCGTTTGCTTTGGTCAGGAGCTTTATTTTCACACCTGTCTGTCTCTTTAAAGAAGCTTGCAGGTTAAAATGCTGAGGCTTTAAAAAGTCCTGCTTCAGACAGACAAATATTATTGCAGAGAGCCAGCAGAGACACAGTATGTTTGTGGAAGGGGGGTAGTGCTCCCCTGATGGCCCTGAGCCCTCCTGGCTCCATAACACCAATCCACCAGCCTCAGCCACCCCACGGTGAGCCCCACAGCGGGCTGGGTAAGGGACGGAAAGCAGTCCCACTCACTGGGGGAAAGCCTTCAGCCCTTTGTGAGACTTCTTCAGCTGTCCCCAAGTGATGCTGCCTCCTACTGCACGTGGGAAAGCGTCCTGAGTGCAGCTCAAAAGGAACCAAGAAAAACACCTCCCTTCCCTTCCTGTCGCCTCCACCAGTGCCAGGTCCCGACCAGGATGCCAGGCAAGCACTTTCACTCACTGCCTGATCACTTGCTTTGGCAGGGGAGGAGGCAGAGAGATGGCTGGGGATGGACATGCCCAGAGAGGTGTGGGCACACACATGAGTGGACATACGTGTGTGTGTGTGTGTGTGTGTGTGCCCAACTTGACATGTAGATGTGTGGGTACATGTGGTTTTGTCCATCCTGGCTGCAAGCACAGCACCCTATGGCACCCTACAAGGTGCAGGGAGCTGAGGTAGGGGGTGACGGAGGCCCAGAATCACTAGCTTTTGCTGACAGCAAAGCAATACTCAGCCCTGGCCAAGCCTCTCTCAAGGTGTCACTTCTTCCCCCAAGTCCCTTCTGAGGGATAAAGCAAATGGACAAGGCATTTCACCTCCAGTCTCCAATCATGAAGAAGAGAAGAGAGGGCTGGGGCAGCTCTAGGAGAAGGGCACATTGCCCTGGGCCCCTTTGCCTTTTTTGCGTCATGGGGTAATAAATAAAACCTCCAAATTCACATCTGCCATAAAAGCCACTGGGACGTGCACAGGCGAAGAAAGGTGCTTTCTGCAGAGAGGGGTAGTCATACCAAACAAACCCCACAAAGGCATGCGGCCGAGGAGGGAGCTGGGACGGGTGCCTGCACCAGCACAGCGGGCTCAGCAGCCCCCTGGGGCAGTTCTTGTGGACATACTGAGCCAAGCAGACCTAAAGGACAGGCTGGTGCTAGAAACAGTCCCTGCTGACCATTCCTTTATGGACCACACATGACTAACAGTCAGGAGTTAAAAACAAATACCATACTGCTCTTCACTGGGGAAGCAAAGAAGAGAGCGGGGGAAGTTGATTCAATTGGTTTGACCGGAGAGTTTTTTTAGCTGCAGCAAAGACTTCGACTTTCAGGCCACATCGAGACAAAAATATAATCTGACATATTTTTTTCCCCTAGGGTAAATTTAGCTTTTCCCACCAAGCAGGGGCCTGCCCTGCCGTGTGTGCATCCCAAAGGTCGCCTGCCGAAACAGGGAGTGATGAGCAAGGTTGTGCCTCCACATAGCCCATCGTGGACCTTTGACTTTAACACCCCATCCCTTGGAAGGGCATGTGGGGGAATGGTGCCTGCCTGGGACAGGAGGCTGTTGCAGGGCAGACCAGTGGGGATGGGAAGGTCACCAATTTGGCTGAGGCACAGGGTTGCTTATCTCTTGTTTCCAAGAGCTGGAGAGTCATAGCCCTTTTCCAAGCACACATGTCCTGGGAGATTTGCCCTTGAGGGACTGGCCTGCTTCACATGTCCCAGGGAAAACCATACCAGACTGAGGTTTATGTCAGCCTGCTGCCTGCCCATGCCCAGTGGCAGGGGTTGGCTGCAAGCTGCAGCCCACAGGTTTCAGCTCAGCCTCTGGGACTCCACAACAGTGGAAGGAAAAGGCATGAGCCCCCCAGAGCCATGTCAGGCACCTGAGTGCCAAAAGCATCCCAAGCCCTCTGGCTGCCATAGACAGATCGAGCTCCCCGGGTTTGAGCAACACATCTCACCCTCTGCTCCATAAACCTACAAGGCTGCTGGCATTGCCTGGGTCCCCATGGCACAAAGCTGGCACACAGGCAGTGGGAGGCAGGTGTCGCAGAGTGCAGAGAAGGGGCAATTAGCAGGTAGCAAGAAAGCTCCCCCTCTCCCTGCTCAACCCTGCTGCGCTAATCCCACCCCAATTAAAGCCCTCCCTTTGCTTTCAGATATTGCTGTGAGAGATTAATCCACCCTAAAAAAAGGCATTTCCAGCAGGCCAACAAGACAAAGCCAAATCTCAGTTTGCAAAGGCTTCGGCACCTGCCTGGGAGTGTTTAATTACCCTGACAATGGCGTCAAGAGCAGAAGGGCCATGAGAGCCCTGCAATCACAAATACACAAAGGAGACACTGGCTTTGCCTGCTGCTCCCACACGCCTGGGGCCAGTGCCTGCAGGCTGCAGCTACTTCCCAAGAGCAGAACCATCATCCAGCCCTCTTAGGGATACTTTTTTCCCCACAGAGCCTGCAATGCTGCACAGGGTACTGGCTTCTTTATGTTGTGGTTTTCCTTTGTCCTCTGGGCTGCTCTTTTGCCAATAAATTCACTTTATAAAAACACAAAGCAGCAGACAGTTCTAATCTCCTGAGTCAACATGTACCCTTATCACAGAGGGTGGTTCCCACTGAGCAGGCTCAGGCTGTCCTTTATCCAAAAGCAGCAGTGTGTGCACACACTGCAGAGCAAATCAGAGGCAAAACTTTCCCGGGCTTTCCAGGCCCTTCCGGGAGCCCAGGAAGGAGCAGACAGGGACTCTTGCAGGACTGGATCCTGCTAGAGACATACAGCAGATACTGCAGGACCCTGTCAGGCAGGCACATGTCCAGCATACCAAGCATATCCCTCCCACAATATCTTTGTGTCTTTTCATGGCTCTGTCCAGGCATTGTGCAGAGCTGTTTCCAAGGCTGTTAGGTAAAAGTCACTTTCCTTTTGGCCACATATGCTTCTTGACTGAAACACCACAAATTGTAGATGGTATGTCTGGCTTTCTAGGATTCAAACCACCTAGAAGGGAAAACCCCCAACAGCCCCCATCTGTGGCAACTGCTAATTCAAGAAAAGTCCTTGTAAAGTTGCACACGAAGCACTTTGCAAATGGAATGCCTATCTGGAGGTACACTGAAGAAGGAGAAAGGGGGAGTGTGCTGCGCTCCAGACACAGATCAGCAAAAGCCAGAACAAAGCAGGATCAAGGGAATTCATGAGAAACCCATGATCTGGAGGCAAAGACCCTCAGGACTGTGTCCCAGCTCTTGTGTCGGTTCTCTCCCTGCTTTTTTTTCCCTTTCCGCTTCCCACCACTCAACCCTCTTCCCCTTGTGGACACAATGCCGGGGCCAGGTCCATGGGTAGCCTTCAAACACACGGGCTTTTTCTGCAGCGCAGAGAGAGACGGACCTTTGATGTGCCCCAGGGCGGCCACTGTGTTCCCTTGCTTTTCAAAGGCCGGTCCTCGGCTATTGTACTCACATCCTGAGCTTATTTGTACACTTGTCGGAGGCCCCCATCCCCGCAGCCCCCCTGCCGCAGCCACAGCCGCCCTGACCACCAGATAAAAGCAGCCAGGCTCACCGGGCAGAGTTTGCCTTCGGAGCAGGGACAAACGGCACAGTCCCGCGGTGCAGCCAAGATAGCGGGAGCTCTGCCGGGCTGACCCCGCACTGTTAAAGGCTCCAGGTCAACAACAGCCCCCTGATAGATCTCCACTGGCCACAGCTGCACACCACAGGGCTGCTGGGCCACTTTTTCTGTTGGCAGGACCGGTATCAATCCCATGCATGCCAAGAAATGTCCTCGCGATTCTGCTTTCCCCCTCAGCTGTACCTGGGAAGGGTCAGCATCTTGCCAAAAGATGTAACTGCCAGGTGGGAAGCAACGCTAAAGCCTTGCTCTTTGCTCATTGTCTCATCTCCCGGTGTCCTCTGGGCAGGTCTAAAGCCAGGTAACAGTCCACTCTCCTCCCTGTAAGCAGAGTGGGGTCTTGCAAGAAGCACAGAGGGGTCCCCAGGACTTTGGGGGTTAAAATCCCAGTGAAACCCAGTCTTTGCAAGCAAGGAAGCCCCGTTAAAAGAGCCAAACTGTTTTAGGCAATTTGGGGCAGTGTCCAAGCATGAGCCTCTCTGCTGGGACTCGATGCCAGCCCCAGGCAAGCAGAGCATTAATAATTAGCATCACCACATCCACATCCCTTGTTGTGTGATGGGAGAGATGGGAACATGAGCCTCCTCTCTGCAAGGAGGCAAAAAAACCCTTTCTTTGGTCTTTGAAGAGGAGGTCCAGCTCTTGCTGCAGCTGCCTTCCAGGTCTGCACCTTCATAGGAATGAGAGTCTGCACTACCCTTGACCCCATATCTCTCCTCCAGGTGCTCAGCGCTTTCTGTTTCCTCTCCAGCTAACGGGAGGGAGCACCAGGCCAGCTGTGGACAATGAGGACAGCCAGGCCAGACCCAGGTGCTTCCCCAGGAAGGATGCAAAGATGGATGTTTGAAGGGACAACAGCACTGCCTCAGCTCTCAGCATTACCTGCTGTGTTTCCATGCTCTCAAGTGCCTTTTCCCTTGCCTCCTCCACAGCCCCTTTGCTACAGGACAAGAGGCAGCATATCCTCTTCCAGATGCCAGTTACTGCAATACAATTGAGAAATGCAGCAGCAAAGGCCTTCTAGAGGATGAGGATATTTGTGGTGTTGTGAAATTCTTGGATATCAAACTGTTGGCTTGGGGAGACAGAAGCAGAGACGGCAGGCTATCCCAGGACCCATGCTTGCCAGCCTTAATCTGGAGGGAGAGGGGCTGCAGCATGACTGATGCTGCAGAAACCTAGATTTCACACATCCCTTCTGGGACATAAAATAGGTGGTTGCACCCTGGTGCAACCCATGAGTTGCATAGGGAGCACAGACCATGTATCCCTCAAATCTGCTCCCAGGAAGGCAGGAGCTGGCACTTTTCTGAGTGGCTGTGGTCCAGAGGAAGCAATTGACAAGATCAAAGTCTTTCTTTTGTCCCCAGATGCCTGTTGCCTGTCTGGCGCTGCACCCTGGGGTGCCTGGAATGCCCTACAGCCCCTGTTTGGCAGAGTGCACAGCCCATGGGAGCCCTACAAACACCTCCCACCCCATGGGTCACTGCATCTTCTGCAACCCTTTTCCTTAGCCCAACAGCATGCCCAACTTAACACCACACTCCAGCACTTGGTTCTTGGCTTTTCCACCCCTTCTAGACTGAAGAGCCATGTTAATAGCAGTATTTCTTGGCATAAAAGTGTTTGTCACCTCCCAACACCGTTTTTGATAAGCTGCTCACAAAACAGCTTTTAACTACTTTTTAACTGTCTTAACATGGGTGGGACAACTGGTCACACGAGGGTCAGCCATGCTGCAAAACTGAAGTGAAACTGTATGTTCCTTCCCGTATTTTGATCTCATGTTTCAGCACTAATCCCATAGGAAGGACACTGTCACATCATGGGGTAGTGCATAAAAGAATGTGGAGTCATTTGAGTCGAGTCAGGGGACTCACAAGCCTCCCAGGAGTTCAGAGGAAACAGGGACAAACATCTCCTAAAATAACAGAGCCAAGACGCAATGAGGAGGAACAGCCTGATGCTGAAATGACAGATTAGAAGTCAGGAGTCACTGATTCTACATCCTCTTTCCTCCTCAACCATTTCCCACCTCTGGCTATCTCTGTTCCTTGCAAAGATTTTTGGCTGAGCTGGGCAGCCTGAGCACCTGAGCTCAGCATCACAGCAGTACGGGCACCACCGTGTGAACTACACAGGTGCCAGGCCTGAGGGAGGTGGCATCAGCCACCAGGTGCCCAGTAGCCAGCTGACTCCTGCAAGGTGAAGGGTACTCCACTGCTCACAGGTACCATGTTGCCTTTGAAGAACCCTCATTTTAATGTATTTCACTGCCAACACCAGCTGGGGTACAAAAATACCTGAGTTTCTAAAATGTCAGCTTTCTTATCTTTTTCCTGGCAGGTGTAGAAATGGGGAACTGACTACTGAGCACACGAGCATTGTGAGAGGGAACGGAAAACACCTGCAGCAAGCATCTGCCAGGGCAGGTCAGAGCTGGCACAGCATGGCACATAGCACCTCCCCTGCTACCTGGAAGGGTGGCCCAGCAGACAGATGCCACAGAAAGGAATAAATCAAACTGCTGTTGCTTTCCTTATGTGCATTGCAGCATTGCTCCAGGGAATGTTCCTGCTCCAGCGGGACTCCGGTGTGGAATCGCTGCTCTGCTCAGCAGTGCTGGTAGGTGGTGATTGCAGCCCTGGCACAGCGTGCCCAGCCAGCGTGCACCAGTAAAAGTGCTACCAGAAGGTGAGGGCTTGGAGGGGGAAGCCCAAGGGGAACATAAAAAACTGAGCAGAGCTGGAATGGTTTTTCCCAGGTTACACTTTCCTGAGCAGCAGGCCACATTCAGACCATTACAGTGAGAAACTATCAGAGGATCCTGTAGGACTGATCTAAACTTTCTGAACCCTCTTACATCTTGGGCTTCCACCCACCAGCAGCACGTCCCACAGGACAGTCACCTGCCAAGTGACAACATTTTTCCCTTCCATGACTGGCATCATCACACTGGCAAGGGATGAAGAGAGCCTGGGCACTGGAGCCTGGCTCAAACCTCCTCTGGTAAGCAGAGCTGACAGGTCCACCAGCATGTCTTGCCTGAGAGATGCTTTAGAGGCTTGTCTCTAGACTGCCGCATGGAATTTCAGGTCTAGTTAATCCCCCCTTTATCAGCGCAGGAATGTATTGCTTTTCACAAAACATAATCCTCTTTGCAATCATGTGTTCTGCAAAACTACAAACTTTCTGCTCCCATCCTTCTTTCCCTGGAGAGGATTTGAGGCAATAATCCAGGCCTACTGATTTATTTTTTTAATGAGCAAGGGACAAATGAGCACAGCACTGCTGAACATGTGCACATGCAAACCTTGAAGCGCTCCCTGTTCCTGGCATGCTTTTGAGGGATGCCCTGAGCTGAAGGACGGAGTCTGGAAGCAGTGACCTTCTCTCATGCTGGGCCCCAGCCAGCCCATGGCCTGACATGGGCTGTCCATGCTTCTTGTGTTTATGCACTACAGAGTCTGGAACTCATAACACCTGTCACGCTTCCCATAGTGCAAATAAAATAGCAATCTGGGTAGCCCGATACAAAGGAAAGGCACCCTGGGTGTCTCTGCTCTAAAAAGGCAGCCCTGAGCATGCATGACTTGCTGAGACCTGAAGATGCTCAGAGCTTCCCATGCCAGAGCAAGTCCTGTGTCTGGTTTGCACCACCCAGGGGAGGAAAATATTTTTCCTGCCCTCATCCCTCAAAATAGAGTGGGAGGGTGGGAATGCTGAATCGTGACCTGCTCCTTCTTTTGGCCACGGTACAAGCATCCCTTCCCACGAAGAGGTGTTAACCTCACCTCCCGTCCCGCACGGCGGGTGGTCGCTTAGCTTCCAGCCCTTCCCGTGGGGAAGCCGGGACTCAGTGTTGTGAACCCAGTGAAATACATCAGCTGGGCAAGCGGCTCCTCCGCTGCAGCTAGGGCATCCGAAGGCAATTTATAAAGAGCGCGGCTCCAATCTTTATAAAGAAAGCAGGTTGTAAAGAGGTGGGGGCTGGTCTCTTCTATCTTGCCTACAGGGAGGGGATGAGAAGAAATTGCCTTAAGCTGAGAAACCTGACACAAGTGAAATTCAGAGCAGATATCAGAAAGTTTTTTTTCACTGTTCAGGCATTGGAACAGGTTGCCCAGGCAGGTGGGGAAGTCACCTTCCCCGAAGCTGTTTTATCGCACTAGAACCCCGTTCAATCTTTCGGCGGACGTGATCGGAGGGCGGGCCGAGAGCGGCGGGCGCTGCCGGGATATCAGGGAGGGCCGTGTTCTGCTGCCGGGATTGGCCGGTCGGCGGGGGCGCGGAGGCAGGCTCTGTCCCCGCGGTGCCGCAATTTAGCCCCGGCGGGGCGCGGAACGGCGGCGGGTGAGCGCGGGCGCGGGGCGGCGGGGATGGAATCGTGGGGAGCGGGCACGGGCACGGGAGCGGGCGCGGGCGGATGAAATGCGAGGAGGGAAGGAGGGAGG
>VZRE01008772.1:205342-222194 GCA_013396775.1 Cephalopterus ornatus
CATGCGGCAGCGCCCGCTGACCTTGATGGACACAGCGGCCCCGCCGCCGCGGCCCCGCACGTCTCCCGCGCCGGGCAGCGGGGGAGACGTGCCCTCGGCCCATGGCGTATCGCCCGCGCCCCTTATCTGGGGTCCGCAGCCGGGCCCTGCNTGTCTGGCATTAGATATATTATCTAATTTTAGGTATTAGATATTAGAATTACCCATATCTGCTTTTTTGTGTTTTTCTCCTTCACATGTATCTTCCTTAATTTTTTTTAATTTTTTTTTTCTCTCTACTTTACCGTATTTCTGAGGGATTGGGGGGCTCGCCAGAGGGGCCCGGGGTGATGTGCTGGGGGAGCCGCGAGCATCCCTGCCAGTTGCGGTTCCTGGAAGGCGCTTTGAAATTCACTGCTACCCTGGGGTAGCTTTTAGGAGCCCCTCCGTATGCTCAGCCGAGTTGAGTCCTGCCTGCCAAGTGAGAGCTTGCGGCCTCAGGTTGTCACTGGGAAAAGGCTTCTCGAAACTGTTGGGGTTTTATCTCCATGTGTTTTTGCAAAGGGTGAAAGGAGCAACGGCCATTATTATTAACCTTTGATCCCCAAATAAAACCTTGCAGGTTTTATTACACCTCCCAGGTGTAATGCTAATCTGCATGCACCTGAAGACCAGTTCAAAGCCACTTCTTAGCAGCGCTGCTTGAGGGCAGGTTGCATGCTTCCAGCCTAAACACCTGTCTAGGCACTCACTAACTTAGAAAGCTTTTCCAAGCATCTTTTCAGGAATAAATGCTGAAGTAAATCAGTTACAATTTACCTGTCAGATACGTTTGCCATCTACAGAGAAATTAGAATTTTAAAAGTTACTGAAATGATTTTGGAGAGTTGCTCTCAGCGACTCACAGAGACTGTTCAAGACAGAAATTGCCTTCATAAAATGATAGAGAGCATAGCCATGTAGAAGGAGTGCTGCTATTAGAAGTGTTCTGGCGGGGCTGGAGCTTATGCTGCTTTGCTTTATGCCTTGCACCATTTCTGTCTACCAGTTGGACTCTTCCTGTCATTGAGACAGACCCCAGGAACCTTAGATATCTGGAGTCCGTTGTCACAGTTGAGCAAATACCTCTTTCTAGCGCTCCCTGAGTGGAGGTGTTTCTACCATTAATAAGACCTGTGGCTGAACTTAGCCATTTGAGACCCCCCCACTATTGGTTGTATTCAAGGTTGATGTAGGTTTGCTAACATTGTGCCTTACATACACAGAAGATCCATGGGCAGGCAGTGCACTGTGTCAGACCTTGGATGTGTTATGTAGTGGCAGGGGAACAGTCTGACTTGACTTGTGTTCTGAACTTCTAGGGCTTTGGTCAAGTTGGTGTGCGCTCCTCCAGAGGGCAATGGATCATGCCAGAGCAGCAATCTCTAACTTGGTAAGACACAGTTCTCCAGTGCCATTTCATCTCTTGGTGGGCTGACAGTACTGCAGAAGAAAGGTTTGACAACATCCATGTCAGTATCAGAGAAGATGATGATTCCAAAGCAGTGTTGGGTGCTGCGGTATGGGTTGTGAGCCAAATGTCGCTGTAGCTAGCTGGCCATGATAAGGAAGTGGCTCAAGTTGTTCAGTGTTGGTGGGGTTACCCTTAACTGCTATCATATCTTGAGTCTCTCAAGAAGCTGGTAAGAAACGGGTGAGGGGCAAGCCTTGAACAGTGTTCCAGGAGGAAGTCTGTTCTTCCTTGGGGGGTGGGAATTCAACCACAAGTCCAGCTTTTGAAAGTGACCCGTGCTTTGAAACAAATGTGCAGGAGGAGGTATTTCTGAATTTGGTCATTCAAACCTGCTGGTCCTAGAGAGCTTGGATTGTGAAATGACCTTAGGCTAGGACTGGGAATGTGGTGGTTTGGTCTGTGAACAAGTAGGGAGGATATGTGGGGTTGGGGCATGTCCTCTGTGTGAGGACATGCCTCAAGTGTGAGGGAAGCCAAGCTGTTGAGCAGCTGAGCAGGGAGACTGCTAGGACAGACTGCAACATTGCCCTTTCCAAAACGTGAACAGCCTGCCACTTCATTGTGGGTAGTGTGAGCCAGAGGGGAACTGCAAGTCTGAAACAACACTGGTTTCTTTTGACCAGCTGAGCAGATGTCTGGTCTCTTCACTTTCAGCTGCTGATGTGTAGCTTGAGATTGAGCCGAGAACTGTGGATGAGCTGCTGAGGTTGTAACAGGCTTTGGGTGCTTGTCACCAGCTGCTTCTCCAGTACAGTGGAGAGGGGCTACAGGACTATTGCTCCAAAAGCTATTCCTCTGGCCTTTTAGCCAGTCTCCTGCCACTCCCCAGCACAACCGTGGCTGCAGGCAATTTCCGCGTCTCTAATGGAAGCTGAGTGGTTCTGCTATGCCTGGAATTGAGTTAATCTGAGCGTGTCTGCCTTGTGCACAGGCGGCTGTTCTGTGGGGGGTTGGGCTGTGCGTTGCACCTGTTTAGAAAAGTGGGCTCCAGACTGGAAGTTCTGCTTGGGCACTGGTAAACACCTGTCTAATGGTGCCAGGCGCTGGTGGGTGCAGCAGGTGTAGCCTCAGCTTTCATGTTAGCTGAGGTAGCATGATTCTCAAGGGTAATCTCTTTTTCATCCTAGCTGCTTTGTAACACTACCAATAGTGTAATTTAAGAGTAGCCTTAGGCAGTGTAATACAAAATTAGCTAGATGCTGGATGAGAGTATTTATGTCAAAGTGGATGTGGCTCAAAGGCACAAGCCTTCCCTTTTCTCTGTCCTCATCGAAGTGTGAGTTGTACACACTCAAGTCAGATCTGTGCTCTTCTGATTCAGACTTCTGATTCAGAGTTTCTGCTTGAATCAGCCTTTGCCGTGGGGTCACATGGGAAATGCCGGTGCCGTTGGCTGTGTCATATCTGTAACACACTCCAAGCTAGACTCTGATCAGTGTGGATCTGAACTTGTGCAGGGTAAATAGATGCTAAATAGACTCTGGAGACTCTGCATGGATCTGAGTCTTAACTGTGTTCGAAACAGCCAGGTTGACTTATTGACAAAATCCTTGCTTGCACTGGAGCATCTGCAGGTGAACAACCTGTGTTTGGGTTGGAGCTGCTGACTGGAAGGACTGTAGGCTGGTGGAGCAAGCTTTTCCATAACATGACTGTCTTTCAACACAGTTTGGTGGCGAGCCGATGTCGTACACACGCTTCAGCATTGCCCGGCAAACAGATGGAGACAACAGCCATGTGGAAATGAAGCTCTCTGCTGATGATGAAGAAGGAGGGGAAATTGGGAGACCAGAGCACCTGCATGCCACCATGCCTCCTCCACGGAGGAATGGCAAAAACCTTTGCTTCCTAATCATGGCAGCAGTCCTCCTCCTTTTGATTGGTAAGGAAGGGTGGGAGGCAACTGCATGAAGTGGACACTGGTATTGAAAGTATCTGAGCCTATTAACATTTGAACTGGTATTGTTTTGGGAGATAATTAAAGAACTAGGATCCAGGCTGCAGCCTCTTGTCACTAAGTATGTCTCGCTCAGCCTGATGGTACAGAAGTGTGAAGTTGGTACAGGTTTGGCACAAGGAAGGGTGAAGTTTGGCAGTGGAACTTAACTGAAGGGCAAACTGGTCCTTGTGGAAGTCTTACTGGTCTTCCCTCCATAAACTCTTAACACCTCTGTAGAGATGTGGGTCAGCAGATCAATAAAGCCTTTGGTGCTCATCTCTTATGGTTTTAACACTGCCACTGACCTAAAGTAAGCATTCTCCTTCCCAAGAGGTGCTGGAGGGACTGCCAAGCGCAAGATCGGATTTACAGTGCCCCTTAAAACATGCCAGCTCAGGCAAAATGTCAGGCTGCATATTTTTGTCTGTCCTTGGGTAAGCCAGCTTGTCAAAAATGGTGTGAGAGCAGAGATGCATCTTAACCCTGAAGCTGTGTGGTGTAGGGCTGGTTCAGCCATCTTTCTGCAGCACAAAGAAATACCTATTCTGTCCATAGGGTTTCTGATCGGCTATTTGAGTTACCGTGGACGAATGCAGAACGTTAGCAGGTGTCTGGATGGAAGTGGCAAGTGTGAGATGACTCCTACTGCATCTTACTTATCGGATGATGATGAAACTGAGGAAGAAGAGGTTCCTGGACCACGTGTCTTATACTGGCCTGACCTCAGAGCCATGTTGTCAGATAAACTGTCAACTGCACAACTTAAAGCAAACCTGAGGTAACAGTTGCAGAAAGCTTAGCTAGAGCTTTGAGAGAGGCACAGCCTGTGAGCAGAACTCGAGCTCCTTTGGAGAACAAGGGCCTTACAGGTGATGTAGGGTGGCATGTGTTAAACATGGGCTTAAACGGCTTTGCAGGCTGCAGTGCAACCTGGTGCTGTAACTTAAGCTGTGCATATATCTGTTACTTACAGGCAAAGAGACGGTAAGACCTCTTTTGAAGCTGGCAAGGTTGAAGATGAGACCACTGCCAGCTACATTCATGACCAGTTCATGAGCTTCCGCTTGGATGAGGTGTGGAATGATGAGCACTACATTAAGCTGCAGGATAAAGGCAGGTATGTTAATGAAGGAGGTGGCATCTCTTCCTTACAGCATGGATATCTGTAGTCTTGAGCAAACACATGATTTTTGCTTAAAATGGTGTAAAAATTATGAGCCAGTTACTACTCTCCAAAGAAGGCCTCAATCTAGCCAAGCAATAGCTGTTCTTCCCTCTTCCCAGGCTTTCTAAATCCAGAGGGTCTGGTAGCAGAAGATTTTTCCTGGGACAGCTGTTTCCTCAGAGTATGCTTAGAAAGTGGAGAGAAAACAAATTTGTGTGAAAACTCAGCTGAAGGGCAGATTCCCTGTGTCTAAAACTGCTAGCACAGGTGACTCCATCTTGTCATCCCGACAGGTGTTGCACACCTGGCAGTGGCTCCTCTAGTAGCTCAGAAGGGTATCAACAGGCATTGATTGTTGTCTGACAGCTTGTACCGTGATGTTTTTTTTACTTGCCCCTTAGTGTCGGGGGGAAATGAATCCGCTTAGAAATCAGCCTTCATTAATGTCTCTGAACAATCCCAGAGATTCTTGCATGGAAGTACTGGGATGAGTCTGCCTGTTTCAGGCTCTGTTGACTTGCTCAGAACTGTTAGAGCACAGACTGAAAATGGGAGTTAGTTAAATTCTTGAATGAAAGAATATAATGCTGTCTCTTTATGTTTAATAGTAGCAACAACCATGTGACTACTGAGCAAAATGATGTTGAAGAGGTACTGGAGAGTCCCAGTGCATATGTGGCATACAGCAAGAGTGGCACAGTTGCTGTAAGTGACTCCAGGAGGATCCTGGAAATGTTTTTGCATGCTTACCAGGTGGCAGTGTCTAAAATACATCCATTTATGATACAGAGTGTATAAAGCCCTCCCCGGTTAGAGAGCTTGAGGTGGTGAGAGTGGGGTGAGAAGTGGGCTGACATAGTATTATGACTTGAGAAAGATGCAGAAGTAACTTTAAACTTCCCTGCTGGGATCCAAACAGGAACCTTGGCAGAATTGCTGCTCCAGGAGGCATGTTGCTTGGGATCAGCTGACATGGCTGAGCTTCAGCTGTCTGTTGTTAACAGGAGTCACTGTTACAGTGACTCTGTAGGCTGTTTCAAGTATCTTACTGCTGCATTTTTAACCTGTGTTTCTGTTCCAGGGCAAACCAGTCCATGTGAACTATGGACTGAAAGATGATTTTGAGAAGATACGAAATCTGGGTGTTTCAATGAATGGAACTATAGTCATCTTCAGAGCTGGAAAAATAACTCTTGCTGAGAAGGTAAGCAGTCTGTGCCCCAAAGCCTGGCCAAACTTGACAGCAGGAAGCTATGCTTCCTCCTATTTGAGGCATAAAGGTGTGTCTTTATGAGGTTTGTAGAATTCATGTACGTAAGCTTGTCCCTACAGGTCTGGTCTTGCTTGTTTGCTCTAAGCTTCCACATGCAGGTCTAGATGCCAAGGCTGAGCAGAGCTTGTTACCGTTTATGGTGCCATTCTTCTTGGCCTCCAGCACTCTTGCTGGAACAGTGAGGCATCTGGAGTGGTGGGGCTGGGAGGCAGAGGGAGGCAGCCTGGGAGCTACAGGATGCAGAGCTGCATCACTAGATGCAGCCATAGGGCTGCTAGAAGCAGGATGTCCTTGCCTTCAGAGCACCTCTGGCTGCTGCAGTCAGATACTTTCAAAGCTTGGCTGCAGTGTATTGCTGACTGCTCACTTGGACCAAGTGATGGTGCTGGCACTGCATGCCCAGACAGTGGCTTTGCATGTTGCTATAGTGTTCCCTCTGTAGGGAGCAGAACCAAATATCCAAGCAGCCTAGAGGATCCAAGTGCTTCTCTATGTAAACCTGTTTGAGGTCTGACCCAGAGCTGCCCCTCAGACAGGTGCTTCTGGGGAGGCTGGGGCACAGGACTCGGCCTGTTTGCATGCATCAGACACAGGCAGAGCTGAAAAGTGCTTCCGCAGAGGGTGGTTACTGGTTCTCCAATCTCCCGTTTTTCAAACTTGTCTAGCCTTGCAAGAGTATTTGTAGCAGTGGCATATCAGAGGCAGCTGAGTAGTAGGTGTATTAAACAGGGACCTGGCTAGGCCACTCTGCCTCCATTTTTCATGTGAAGATGAGGCTCCAGTGGCTACTTCTCTTGAGACTAACCTCATCTTGGGAAAACAGGTGGAGTATAATCAAAATTAAATAACATCTGTCTTTTAAGCTGCTCTGAGTAGCAAGCACAAGCTGAAGGAATCATAGGGTGACACACTTAACTGTGGTATGTCCTAACTGTTCAACAGGGTGCTAGACACACTCTGCCTGCAGTAGGACTAAGCTGCTGGAATTCAGCTGCCTTGCATATCTGTCACTGTCAGGTAGCTGTTAAAATCTGTTGTGAAGCTGAGGATCAAGGAGCATGACCCTTCCCACCATTATTCCATGTACTTGCCTTAGCCCCCCTTGCTTGCAGCGCAAATACACAGTAAATGTTTCTCTTTGCTTCAGGTCGCAAATGCCAGAGAGGAAGGAGCAGTTGGTGCCCTGATGTACCTGGACCCCTCTGAATACAAGTTCACCGATAAACTTGTCCCCTTTGCACATGTGAGTATGCAGCTGGCTCCTGTTTGTTCTCGTGAACCTCTCTTGCTGAGGGCCGCAGCCTGCAGCAGTCCTGCTGGCCTCTGGCTCAGCACTGCTTCATGCCCTTGTGTAGATGAAAACTGTTGGGCTCCTCTGAGACTTGAGAACTCTTCTTGCTTTTCACAGGCCCACCTTGGAACTGGAGACCCTTACACGCCAGGCTTCCCTTCTTTCAACCACACCCAGTTCCCACCAGTGGAATCTTCTGGACTACCTCGCATTCCTGTTCAGACTATCTCTAGTGAAGCAGCAGGCAAGCTGTTCAGGTAACTCTCCCGGCTTACAGGCTGAGCTGCTGGGGCCCTCTTGAAGGCGGGAGGATGGTGTTGAGGTGCTGTGAGTGAGGGAGCTCTCTGCTGCTCTCTGCTGTGTGTGGCAGGGAGCGCATTCTGGATGGAGAAATGTCACTTGTGTCTATGTCTCGTGTCTTAGACTGAACTTAATCTAGTGTTGGATTCTATTGACTTCTGCATCCTACCCCTCCCTGCATAATTACTGACGCAGGACTTCAAACTGTTTCCTAGGCGGGCCTTGAAACAGGTTGCACCTGCAGTTGCAGGTGTGCTTTTTTCACACAATAACTAAATGAGGTCGGAGCTAGATCATGAGTTCAAAGGATCTCTCTTTGTCCCTCAGCAAAATGGATGGACACACATGCCTTCTGGAGTGGAAATCTGGGATCATGGGATGTAAGGTGACGGTGAGCCCCACAAGCAAGATGACAGTGAAGCTGACCGTGAACAACGTTATGGTGGACAGGAAGATTCTGAACATCTTTGGTGCTATCAAGGGATTTGAAGAACCAGGTAACAACAGCTGCTTTGTGGCCGAGTCTTTCTCTTCTGTGATCATCAGAACATGACAGCTGCTCCCAGTCAAACAACCACTTCCTCAGCTCCTCAGCAGAACCAAGACCTTTCCCCGAGGATCAGAGAGGAAGCTGAACCGTGCTGCCACGGAAAGGCTAAATGAAAGCACTTGGTGTGCCAGATTCAGGGGTCAGACTGCAGACTCTCTTCCTAGTACAGAAGCTGAAAGCTGCTCTTCGGATAAATGGTGTTTGCAACCTGAAGCTTGGAGCTCAGATCTTGATGTCTCCTTTACAGATCGGTATGTTGTGATCGGAGCCCAGAGAGATTCCTGGGGCCCAGGAGCAGCCAAAGCTGGTGTTGGCACTGCCATCTTGTTGGAACTTGCCCGCGTGATCTCGGACATGGTGAAAAACGGTAAGCGTTTTTGAACAAAAGCATGAGGGTGGGAGGTGATACAGGTCTAACTCTGCATGTATTAGCACTGCAGAGCCCTTGCAAAACAATGTTTTGGAAGGCATAGGGAATCTGACAAAGCTTCCCAAGAAACTGTTACTTACTTGTCCAATACAGACAACTTGTCTGCAGTGAGCACTTGCTTCCAAGGGACTGCCTCCCTGTACCTGGTATGGTCAAATGCAAGAATGTCCTTGGATAACACATAATGCAAACCTTAAACCTGAGCTCTCTTGGACAGCTGGTCCTGAAGGTGGGAGTGGCTGACCAGCTGGAGCAGTGGTGACTGCATGGTGGCACTTAGCGTAAGCACACTTGTCTCCAGGATTAATTTTGGGCTCAGGCAGCAAAATAACAGGGGGAAAATGGAGACAGCATTGTTTTCCTCTGCAGATCTGCAGGATGGGGTGGCAGGGTACAGTGTCTACACAGCCACTAGTGTGCACATTTGTCTGCAGCAGCCAGAATGCTTCAGTGCTGTCTCAGGACCAGGCAATTCATCATCCCAGGCCCGCAGTGTTAATCTGCATCTCCATGGGGGAAGGGCAGACATCTCAGTCTCTCTCTCTTTGCAGATGGCTATAAACCAAGGCGCAGCATTATTTTTGCTAGCTGGAGTGCTGGAGAGTTCGGAGCTGTGGGTGCAACTGAGTGGCTGGAGGTACTGTGTGTTTAATAGAATTCTGTGTGATGACTGCCCAGTTGTTCCTGTGGATTAAACATCCTGGTGTACTGCTACTGCTGATCTTATTAAAATACTTGATTTGTTCTAGGGGTACTCCACCTCGCTGCATGCCAAAGCCTTCACTTACATTAACTTGGATGCTGCAGTGTTAGGTAACCTGCTACTCTTTAAGTTTCTTGAAAATGAGTGGGACTAGAATAGCTTGAACAGACATCCCTTAACCTCTAGGAATGGGGTGTGTGCCAGAGGGTGATGGTGGGTGGTTGGCCTGAAGACTGGCATGACTCCATTTATTCTGCTGTCATTAAAGCCAGGAGGCTGCTGCAACCTAAGCCAGAGGAGTCAGCTTTGCTAGGTCCCAGTAGACTGTCTTGTGTCTGTTGAAGATCCTCTGGCAACAAGCTGTAGATCAGGACTGAACAGCTCTAGCAGGAGTGTTTCATTATACCAGCATGTCAAACACCCTTTCATTTTTTGCAGGCTCCAACCATATGAAGATTTCTGCTAGCCCATTGCTGTACTCATTGCTGGAGAGAACTATGAAGGGGGTGAGTTGAAGGGCTTTGGGTTGATCAAGATGACTGGTTTTAGGAGGAACTGAAAGCAGAAAGAGCTGTGGTGGGTCTCTTCCCCCAGCTGACACCTTCTGTGGAGAAAGCCCCATTTAGAAGAAGAAGCTGAGATATTCTGGAGGGCCCTGTCTGAAATCAGCTAGGCTCTGGAAATTGCATTTCAGACGTACAGAATCTAAAATCAGCAAGTGCCACAGTTCAGTGGGAGGTGAATGCCTGTCCAGCATGAACTGTGCCTTTGTGGAGAAAGGTCAGGGGAGCACACCTGACTCTGGCATCTGCACAGCAATGCAAGCTCCAGGATGGAACCTGGAAGCCCAAGCAGAGGTCAGAACAAGTGCAGTGACTGTCATCTCTGTGCAGGTGAAGGACCCAACAAAGGACTCAGGAACCCTGTATAACAGAGTTGGCTCTGACTGGATGAATAAAGTGTAAGTATTGTTATCCATCTCTCTGGGAAAGCAGATCTCCATAAAGGAGCAAACCAAATGGCTTCTGCTCTTTGTGCTGGAGTGCCATACTGCTGTCTGAAGTGGGCTCTATCTCTCCCTGCTGCCCCAAGCTGCCTGTGGGCAACCCAGACACCTTTCTGGAGGGCAAGAAGAGCCTTGTACCAAGTCCAGTGGCTGGAAATGGACTGGCAGCCCTTGGTATTTGACTGGGACTCCTTCAGTCTTGTGTACAGAGGGTAGTCCAGCTGGCTCAGAGCTTCAACTATAGGGCTTCTAGCTTTTCTCCTGGGATGCCCAAACCACTTGGTAACTACTCAGTGCTTATCTTCTGCAGCGTTTCCCTTGATCTGGATAATGCAGCGTTCCCTTTCCTGGCTTACTCAGGAATCCCAGTGGTTTCCTTCGGTTTCTGCAATGTAAGTATTGTGTGCCTGCCTGGTGTACTCATTCCATGCAGAGTGATGTAAGAATATCTGCTCTCCAGGATGGCAGAGCACAAGGTGCTGTCCCAAGATCTCTGTCCATGCAAAGAGCCTCTGAGGGGAATGAGGTACAGCCCAGTGGCTGTGGCAGTACTTGCTGTGCAGGCTGCTCCTGGGACAAGGCTGGCCTGCAGTCTCTGTTCCAGAGTCCTGAATGCTTGTGGTTTTTTGGGAGAGGGGGCACTTGCTCTTCTGGAGGCTCAGATGTCAATGATTCAGAAGCTAAAAGCACTAAAAAGATGTCAAGCTGTTGCTGCATCAGTGAAAGACTGTACTGCAGCCTGCTGATCAGCAAGCAGAGGGCATTGGGGAAGGGATATTGTTGACAAGAGCAAGTACTAACTCAGACTGTTTGGGTCAGCTGCTGCAGTTGGGGCTGACACCAGCCCTGTTGCTGCAGGTATGCAGCTGGGAGCCTTTCTAATAGCAGCTCCCTCTCTTATGAATGCTAGGGTTTGTTAGTGTTAGATTTGTTTCACAGAAAAACTTGAGTTATCCTGACAAGAAGGGTTGGAGGGTGCTGCCACCACATACCAGACTGGGTGGTGAGATTTGCCCACCTGCACTTCTGCAGTGATCTCTGAGGGGGTAAAGGTCTATATATCTTCAGGGCCAAAAAACTAACAGAACATCCTGCTGATTGCTAGAAACTGTGAGGGATGAAATGCAGGAGCTCCATTCCCTTCCCCATGCTTTGATGTTTTGCCACTCCAGTCTCATGTCTTAGCAGCACAGGGATTTGGCACGTGATGGAAGTAGCAAGTAACCTGAGAGGGGGGATGGAAAAATCTAGCTGGAAAAGCATTCTTGGTTAAATTCAACACCTTCTTACTTGCAGAAAGATGAGGAATATCCCTTCTTGGGCACTATTGGAGACACACTGATGAACATGGAGAAGATTGACAAGTTGTATGCTCTTATGCGTGCTGCTGCAGAAGTTGCTGGACAAGTAGCTCTGAGGCTGACCCATGATCATGAGCTCTTCCTGGATTTTGATAGATACAGTGAAGAATTGCTATCATTCCAGGAGAGGTTTTTGTCCTTTGATGAGGAAGTGAAGGTAAGGAGGACTCCAGTTTCACTGAATCCCTGTGGATGGACAGGGGCTGTGTGCTAATAAGTCAGTGATACAGTGGGGTGGATGTCTTCCCCCTTTGGACATAAGAGTGTAGCAAAGTGTGACGAGAATTGATGTTTCTATGGAGCAGTGCAGGCAGAGTAGCTGTGGCTGTGGTGAGCTCTTGAGGAAGTGGATGTGGGGCATTTCTCCTTTGGTTATCATTCACAGCATAGTGCAGCTTTGCCACTCATTTGCACCTCTGCTGAAAGCCTACAAGAAACTGTGGGTGGGGAGTGACCTCAGAAGAGCCTGCCAAGAACTTGCTCTGCTACTTGGTTAAACCGGGGGAAAAAGAAACCCAAAAACCCCCAACGACAACAAAAGAAAAAACTTTCTTTTGGTAAGAGAGCAGCAAAAGAAGAAAATCAGGTTTGCTAACAGTTCCTCCCTTGCAGGCACTGGGGCTGACCTTGAACTGGCTGTTTTTTGCCCGTGGTGACTTTCAGCGAGCTGCAGATGCACTGAGAAGAGACATTGCAAACAGTGACAAGGAAAACAGGATTGTCCGCAGAGCCCTGAACGACAGGATGATGAAGGTGGGTATCTACAACTGGTTTTTCTTTCTTCATGGAGGAAGAGAATGCTTGGCTGGGATGGGCCCTTCCCTAAGGGGCCATGGGCACTCTGCAGACTGGTGTCTCTTCCACTTGCTTAGTGTCAACCTGGATGAGTTCTGCACTTGCATTTGAGAGAGGGTCTGGCCCTTACAGAGCTGCTGAGGGAAAGGGCTGACTGGGGATCAGAGGCTGGCAGCTCATGTTGAGGCAGATTAGGGAAAAAAAACTTGGGAGGACAGAGCATAACCCTAAATTTGCCCCTCTGCTCAGGTGGAGTATGACTTCCTCTCCCCGTTCCTCTCACCAAAAGATGCTCCCTTTCGCCACATCTTCTTCGGCAAAGGCTCCCACACGCTGCCAAGTCTGCTGGAGAACCTGAAGCAGCTGAAAGACAACAAAGACAGTGTGGATGTGAACATACTGAAAGAGCAGCTGGCCCTGGTGACCTGGACCATTAAAGGGGCTGCCAATGCTTTAGTGGGTGATATCTGGAATACAGACAACGAATTCTAGACACAGCAAACACCTGGTTAAGGTACAGGATTACCTCTCTAAGGTACAGGAGAGCTGTGTGTGCAGGGGCTTGCTGTGTAGTCCTAGTTCCACCTGTGGCAACACACACAAACTCCCTGTACCTCAGATTAGGCATTGGCACGATTTTTAAATGGCAGCTTCCTGCAAATTTCCAGTACTTTATGTATCATGAAACCTAACTGAAAACCCCTGAAACCCAAACAAAACCCACTCCCTAACATGGTATTACACTTCTGTAGATTTTCTGGCAACAACGCTTTTTTGACCGAAGTTGAACACAAAATTTAAATCTCACCTTGACAAATTCACAGGAGTTTTAAAGCAGGTACTAACATTACCATGAAATCTCCTCTTACCGGGCTGCCATCTGACCACAGTCATGTACAGCTGCTTTTAGGGCTTGCTCTCCAGTGTACTTGAGAACCAAGAAGCTGGGTGACTCCTGAACTGGTACCTTGAGTGGGGAGGTATATCATCTATTTAGGCTTTTAATTGTTGGCCCCCTAAACATAGTGACAAAACAGGGAATGGATTCCTCTAAACATTTGTGATGAGGATCCCTTCTCTGGCAGGGAGCTGTATAGAGCTGTAGTTCAAAAATTAAACGTAGTAATACCCACAAGTGCTGGATTATCAGCAAGCTCTGAAGTGCCTGGCCTGCCTTTACTCAACAGCAGGGTCCCAATGACATCTTGGAGGCTTGCTTCTGCCAAGGCAGTTATCAATACCCAGGGAGAATGACCCAAAGATTATCCAGTGTCCCCTTTATACCCTTAGCTGGCACCTCGGCGAGTCTTGCAGCATTGAGAAATGGCTCTAGACTGGCACTTCAGAACTTGCTGCTCAGGGGCCTTGTGTGAAATCGAGTCTCTTGCTGGCCAAACCCTGTTTGACTTGATGTCATTTTGCAAGATGGCTCTTGTTTGGCACTGAGATATTTATTTCTTTATTTATTTATCAGTGACAGTGTTCACTATAAATGTTTTTTTATAGAAGATAATTATCGGAAGCAGTGCCTTCCATAATTATGACAGTTATACTGTCGTTTTTGAATAAAGCAGCATCTGCTATTACAATCAAAACATGATACTGGAACTTTGCATTTAAAATAATCAAAACAGGCCCCTCAAAAAGTTATGGAAAACTAGCAATTAAGCTTTCCGTGGCAAAAACACCCCTCTGAAAAAAACTTGAAGGTGTAAACCTGGTAGTGAGTCTCCAGGTTGTGCTCCAAAGTAGTCCTTGAAATGCTGAAAACCTGGGTGGAAAACTCAAATACTAGAAATCTGGCTTCTTTGCAGGGTCCGGTACCCCTCTGTGGGCTTTGGACTCCTTCCTGCTCCCCTTTTTGGATGATGTGTGCTCTCATGTGGAGCACAGCTTCCTTCCTGGCCCCACCCCCAGAAGAGGGACTTGCTGTGTAGCCCTAGTTCCACCTGTGGCAACACACACAAACTCCCTGTACCTCAGATTAGGCATTGGCGCGATTTTTAAATGGCAGCTTCCTGCAAACTTCCAGTACCTAATGTATCATGAAACCTAACTGACATTATCGGGGGCAGTGTCTTCCATAATGTGTAAAGAACAAGGTAGTTTTTGCCTACCACAGTGTTATATCGGAGGCAGTGACCTCCATATGTTGCACTATGGGTGTACGTAATTATCGGGGACAGTGTTTCCCATAATTGTTCTATGCTTAACATGCAATGTCATCTGCGAAGCTTGATGGTTAGTATCTAACATGGATTAATCTCCTGCAGTCCTATTTTTTCACTCTCCTGTGGTGATGCAGATACAAACTTCAATCTGTTATGTACTTAAACTTTACCTTCCCCGTAGGCTGAACTGTTTCAAAGAGTTGTGCTGTCTTGAATTGGCTTCCTGCCTCCAGCTATGGTAGTTGTGCTTGAATATTTAGTGGAAACTAGGCTAGTTAGGCTGTGTGCACTAGTAGTGATGTAGTAGACTTCCTTCAAATCAGTTAAAAAAACATGAGGAATTAAAGGTGAATGTAGGGCTTGGGGCTGACAGCTGTTTCGTGGGCTCAGGTCACTGCTCTGGATGGGTGCACATATCACACATAACACTGTCCTACTGTGGCACTAGGAGAGTGGTGGTATACCCACATGGGAAGCCCACTCTCCAGTTCTCGCTGGAAATTCCAGTCTTGCCCACCTTGGGTGTTGAGTGGAGGGGGGAAATCAGTGGCACCTTTCTCATGGTGTCGCTCTGCTTCCCGATCTGAAGCTGAGCACTGCTGATGTGTGATACCTGCTAAACTGTGCTGCCTGTTTCCCAAACAGCCCTGGCTGGCTGTTGCCAGCCCTTGTACTCTGCAGTTTGATCTCACATTTAACCCTAAGCTGCAGTTTAGTTTTAAACTAAACTCTGGACATTGATATGGATTTAAACCTAACCTGAGTGAGTGACCTGAGCCCCAACAGTAGTCCTTGAGGGAAAGAATATTGTTCATGAATGGGCAAGGACAGGCCCCCAGCCTTGTTATTGAACTCAGTGCTCACCAGTTTGGAGGGCTGGATTTTCATTGATCTCTCTAGAACCCTGATGCCCAGACTTGTGCAGTTTGTTGCTCTTACCTGAGTTCTCTTAACTCACCGACTTAACTCTTCCTACAGCCCGGTCTGTGTTAGTGTTCCCTAGTGACACTTCTCTGGATGGCATATAAGTGCTGCTGTCTGGGAATCCTCACTGTAGTGTTTGCATGCATCTTGATGTCAGACTTAATCTTGTGCTTTGTAGCCAGCAGAGAGAGACAAAAGACAAAGCCTGTCTCCGCAGCACAACAGTGACCACAGGGATGTTGGGATATCTTGCTCAGTGCTGGCATCTGACTGCTGTGGGATACTTACCTGTTGTTTGCTTCAATAAATATTTTGCATCTTGAACACTCAGCTTCTCTTGTGGGTTCTTGTAAAGCCATGGTGCTGTTGTGGCCATGGGTGAGCTTGGGCAGCTGGAGGAAGGCTGCTCTCCTGCCCCATCAGGGCTGGTACCTGGCAGCTCCAGTACCACCACAGTGCTGTTCATCTAAGTCCTGCCTCATCCCAGGCAACCGGGATAAGGACTCTGGCAATGAGATGGAGGAGCAACATATACAAGCCCCTGGGCTTCCTGCTCCTTTCATGGCCATGTCCTGCCTCCTGTCTCTTGTTCACGGCGTTGACTCTGAAGAGCCCTGTTGGGGTGGATGGTGTGATCATGAAATGTCAGATTTTCCGCTGGCTGTGGCTTTGTAGGTCTCTGCTGGTGAGAAGGTGGCTGGACAGGGCTGTGTGTGACTGTGTCCGAGGAAGCTGCCCCGCGGTGTCCTGCCTTGTCTCTGCCCCTCATCACTTTGGAGCTCCCCTGAACCAAGGTCCAGATGGGTATGTGGATACTGCTTAGAGCCCCATGAAGCTCGGGGAGAGCAGGACCTGCCTCCTTGGCCCCAGAGGCCTCCTCAGATGAGACTCTGCATTTAAATATGGTCAGTTTCTCTCTCCTGTATTCCCCCGGCCCTAGTGCTGGTCTCGCCTCCTGCTTTACAAACACTGCATCCCGAGAAGATGAACTATTTGGGGTGAGAAGCATCTTCTCCAGGAGACCAGCTCGCCCCTTATGGGCTGTCCCGTCATAGCTCTGGTCCCTCCTCTTCCACCGGGATGATTTACTTGTTGGAAACACGTCGTTTCCCGCAGCTCCTGCCCGCGCCTGGCAGGGCTCCTCTCCCTGCGGTGACTTTGCGAAGAGCCCCGAGAGGCCGGGCTGGGGCTGCGGGAGCCCTGCTGCGGCCGGGCAGCGCCAGCCCCGCCGGGGCAGAGGGAAGGGGGGACAGCCCCTTCCCACTTACCTGGGAGAAGGGATTCGGGCAGCGCAGGGCAGCCTGGGTTCCTGCAGCGGAGCGGTCCCGGGGCCTGGTGCTGTTCCGCGGTGAGTCTGTCCGTCCATCCCGGCGACCTGCTTGCTCCTCCACCCATCCCCCCGCCCGCCCTTCCTTGCTTCTGTCCGTCCGTCCGTCCGTCCGTCCTCACCCC
>VZRE01008772.1:237187-314689 GCA_013396775.1 Cephalopterus ornatus
AGCCCGGGGCACCGTAAACACCCCCCACCCGTTTTCAAGCCCCTGCCTGTCGTTCGGCGGGCGCCGGGTGTGCGTACGTGTGTGTGGGCAGGGGCAGGGACCTCCCTGAAAGCCCCCCGGGGACCCAGCCGGCCGCGGGAGGGGGCTGTCGCGGGAAGAAGGAGCCAGGGCAGCGCCGGAGCGGGTTTGTGCTTGGGGTCCGAGCTCGGGTTCGGTGGGACGAAGCTGAAAGCAGGGGGAGCGCAGGGGTGGCCTGGCTGCAGCATCCTTTCGGCGGGATGCGGCGGTGAGGGGTGCAGGAAAGGCGAGTGGAGGGGACGTCCCGGGGAGGGGAGCCGTTCCCCCACCTCCCCCGCCCGCCGTGGGTGAGGGAGGGTGCCCGGTACCGGCTGGGCTCTGCCGTGGCTCTGCCGAGGGGGTCCTAACGCTGAGTAAGGCGGCTGGCTGGCGGCAGCGGGAAGGTAAACAGGAAAAGGGCTGAGCTGGTGGCCGGGGGTGACTCACAGGTGACTCCAGGAAACTGTGGGGCCGATGCCAGCCTCTCCATGCTGGCACCCACACTGCCACTACCCCCAGCCCACAGCATGCCCTGCCCACGGGGAGAGAGGGCCCCTGGCAGGCAGGGGGGTGGTTTAGGGTTGGACGCATCCCACATTAATTTGGCACAGTGCTGGGTGGGGGCCACCAGTTGGGTGCCTTTCCTTGCCCCATTCCTGTGTTCCCCAGCCTCTCTGGGCTGCATGACCGCTTCGTCCCTCCCAGAGGTGGCTGTGCCCTGGAGCAGGTGACTACTGGGGAACACATTGGGGACCAGCACCCCAGGGTGATCTGACCCACTCAGGTGGCTCCAGGAAGATTCACAGCCTGAGCCCCCCACCCGTCTGTTTGCCCATCTCCCCCTGCCCACACCAGGGCTCACTAATAATGTAGGAAGGGAGCAAGGAAGACCCTACAGCCCACTGTCCCCCCATGTCAGACCCCAGGCATGTCCCATGTGCCATCCTTGACTGCACAGGGCACGGTGATGAGCCTCTTGGTGCAGGCATCACCCCAAGGCTTCTGCACAATTTGAGGCAGCAGGGAGGAGGGAGGAGCACATCTTCTTGAGCACATGTGTGGAGCTTTGTTCCCCACCACCTGTGTTTCCAGCACCACTGGGTGCAGGGACCATGTGGGATGGGATTCAGAGCGTACTGCTAGTGTAGGGTTGGGATGCTGGGCACCCAGCTTCCCTTCCCAGTGTGTCACCACATGCCTGCGTGGACTTGGACGAGTCACCTTGACTCCTCCCTGTCACTGGGGCAGGCACGTGTCACCCTCCCATCCCCTCATCAGTAACGAGGTCCTTTTTATTCCTTAGGGCCGAGAATTACTGGTGGCGGGGTCAGAATAAACGGACCCTAAAAGTGGGGCAATTTCCCCGAAACACGGTGACCTCGGTGGCAGGGCTGTCAGCCCACGACATCAGCCAGCCGCTTAAAAACAGCTTCATCCACACAGGCCATGGAGACACCAACCCACAGCACTGCTGGGGGTTTCCCGATAAAATTGATGAGTAAGAAACTTTTTGTCTTCTCTGCATCCTCTGCCTACTCCTTGCCTTCCCTGCTGCCCACTGGGCATGGGAGCGAGCTGTGGCTTGGCTACTGCCCACCTCTTTCCCCGTGAAGCATTTCTTTCCCCGCTGCTGTATTGGGAATGGTGGCTCTGGGTAGGGTCCCTGCAGCTGGACTAACTCCTTTGCCTCTTCTTACTAATGGGGTTAGGGAGGTGGGGGACTGCTGTGCTTATGGGGGGCTGTCCTTGGGGGGAGACCCACGTAAGCACCACCCTGGAGGTGGCCACATTACCCCATTGTTTTTGGGTGTTCCAGGGCTGATGGATGTGCGTGGCTTGCAGCCTGTCCTCACGCTTTTAACAGCATGAGTCTTTTTGAAAAGCAAAATGTGAAAAAAATCCACCAAAATGATTTTTTTCCCCACCCTGCTCCATCGGGAGACAGCCTGGCTGAACTGTGATGGGGGGGGGGGGTTTGAGTGCTTGTGATCCAGTGTCCCACATGCCCCCCTGCCAGGTGGGACTCATTGTGCCCAGCGTGGGTGCTGGGCAAGCAGGAGCGTCTTGGCAGGGGGCATGGGGTGTGCTGTGCCAGCACTGGGCTGGAGGGACGTGGGAGGGCTGTGTGTGGGGGGGCAGGATAGGATTTCAAAGCCTGGAAGGCTCCCGCTGGATAGGGCCAGCTCCTGCACCAGGCTCACTCCATCCCCTGGAATCATGATCCCCACTGCTGTTTGGCATCCCAGGCCTAGGACAGCTCTGCTGGTGCCCTCGGTCCCAGCCTGACACCTCCACGGCACCCTGGTGTCCCGGGCTGTGCCAGCGGCCCTGGGAGGGCTGATCGGAGGCACCGTGCACATGGATCTGGCTCGTGCCCCGGCAGGCCTCCCCGCGCCCCGCTGCGTGGGCACGGGCACTGGGTACGTGCTGCCCGGGCTGCCGAGAACGCACCGAGCTCGGCACACGCCCAAACCTTTGGGCTGCACCAGCTCCCGACGGCTCCCTGGCTTGCGATGGCTCGCCCAGGCCTCCCGGCACCCCCCCGGCAGTACTGGGGCACTGTGCCTTGGGTGTAGCATCACACCAGAGCTCCCTGCTGCTGGAGGGGTGTCCTGGGCACCACACCCCACACACATACCCTGGACACAGAGCCCTGTTTGCAGTCCCCTGGGCACAGCACATCATGCACATGGAGCCGGAGAGGAGTGGATGACACAGGGACAACATCAAGGCTCTGTGCTGTAGCAGCGAAAGCCTCTGGGGTGTGGTGTCCCAGCGTTCACAGAGACAGTTCTTGCTGGGGCGTAGTGTGTGGTGGAGGAGCTGTGGGGTGTCCCAAGGCACAAGCCTGGGGAGCAAGGGGTCCTGCATGGCCCCTGCTGACTCCCAGGTGCTTTCCTCTCTCCCTGCAGGCTGTACCTGGGAAATCCCATGGACCCTCCTGACATTTTAGGTGTGGACCCGAGCGCTGCCAGACCCACACAGCTTCCAGGCAGGGCTAAAAGTGAGCGTCTTTTTCTCCTTCCTCCTGCCTGTCACCTGCACGAAGGCCTTTTCCCCATGCCCTGCTGCCAGGGTGATGGGCTGGACCCTCTCCTTTCTGTTTCTCTGCTGGTACTTGCTTTTTGCAGACCCAGGGGGGAGCTAGGGTGATGGGGCATGTTGTCACCTGGCCATACGCCACTGCCAACAGCGTGGGTGGCTGGTGGCTCTGCCTGGCTGGACTCTGCCCTGCTGCCCTTCGTCCAAGTCCCGAGTCCCCTCCCAGCCTCCTACGGCTGGTCTCCCCAGTGCGGGGATCTCAGTGGAGCTGCCACGGGGAGGGAGCTCAGGCGCTACCTGTATGCCACAATCCCCCTAAACCTACAATTTTCCCTTGTGGGATGGCTTCCCACCAGCATCCTCTCCATGCCCCACCTGTGACAGGGGACTGAACAAAGCATGCACCCCGCTAACAAGCACCTTGGCCGCCGCTTGCTCCGCATGCTCACCCCACGCCTCTCCTTCTCTTGGGTTCTCTCTTCTCCTGCAGGGCAGCCACCTCCGCGCCCGCCTCAGCCTACCGTCCTGCTAACCAGTAAGTTTGGCTTCTTTGGGTGCTGCTCTCCCTCCTTCGTGTGGCCCTTCTTTTCTCTCTTTATCTGGGTCAGCCTGGGGTGGGTGCCCCCTGCCCTGGTGTGTTTGCTGCACCCAAGGAGGGAGCAAAGGGGGCTGAAGCTATGGGGCAGTTTGGGGGTTTGGAGATGCAGATGCCCCTCCTTGCACCCCAAGGACGGGTGCTGGGGCCCTCACCATCTTTCTCTGTTGCCTCCTAGAGCCTTGCTACGACCCAGTGAGTGAGGAGGAAGAAGGTCTGCCGGGAGGTCTCCGGAAGCTCTGCCTGAAGAAGCCAGGCACAGGGAAGGGTCTGCGACCAGTCAAGCCATCAGCACGGGTACCGGGCACCAAGGTGGGTGAGCGGCAACCCGGACGGCTGGCAAGCGAGGGGCCAGCAGGCAGTGAGGTGACGCTTATTGACTTTGGGGAGGAAGTGCCCCAAGGTACCCCCTCTCCAGTAGGGGAGCTGACAGCCCCATCATTAGCCAAGCTGGCCATGGAGGCCTTCTCCTTGCTGGACAAGACCCCACCGCAGAGCCCCACGCGGGCTCTACCCCGACCTCTGCACCCCACGCCGGTGGTGGACTGGGACGCCCGCCCCTTGCCCCCACCGCCTGCCTATGATGACGTGGCACAGGATGAGGACGACTTTGAGGTCTGCTCCATCACCAGTCCCCCAAGCCGGCGGGGCAAGACTAACTATGGCTTCGTGGATGAGGGTGAGCGGGGACCGGTGCTGGAGGACAATCTCTTCCTGCCCCCCAAGGAGACCAAACAGCCCAGCATGACACAGACCACTGAGCTCTTTGAGGAGCTGCAGCAGGAGTGCATGAAGAGGCTTAATGTCCCCCTGGGACCGGCTGCCCCTGCTGATGACAAACCCCAAATCCCGCCCCGTGTTCCAATCCCACCCCGGCCCCTTCGCCGCAATGAGCCCGGACGCTGGTCAGGGGACCTTTCCCCAGCCTCAGGGGGCGAGGAAGACCGGCCACCCCAGATTCCCCCCCGGGACCCGCTGTCGCAGCCCACCTCCCGGACACCCAGCCCCATGGCTCTGCAGGTGGGCTCCCCACAGCAACGTGCTGCCCTCTGCTCCTGCCTCTCCACCTCACCAGGGAAGCCCATGCCTACCACGCAGAGCTTTGCTCTCGACCCCAAGTACGCCACCCCCAAGGTCATTCAGGCACAGGGCAAGGACTGCTCCAAGGGACCCTGCATCCTGCCCATTGTGAAGGATGGGCAGAAGGTCAGCAGCACCCACTACTACCTGCTGCCTGAGCGCCCTGCCTACCTGGACAAGTATGAGAAGTTTTTCAAGGAGGCTAAAAGCCCAGAGGAGGTGCCAGCATCCCGCCAGGTCACCACAGCCACCGTCCGACCCATGGTGCAGCAGCCACTGCCAGACTGCAAAGCCAACTTTTCCTCCAACAACAGCAACCCTGGGCCCAAATACCTGGTGAAAGCCTCTTGCAGCCTCCAGAAGATTGTCTACGATGGGCCAGATGTTTACCGTCCCACTGACAAGATCCGGCTGGTAAGTGACATGCCCAGCATCCGTGGGGAGGAGGGCACATGCTGGCCATGAGCTCACTTGGGCAAGAGCTTTCCCCACCCTGTGCCTCAGTTTCCCCAAGTACAACTGCAGGGGATTGGCTACAAGGGGGCCCTGAATGTGCAGGGGGACATAAATGTCACTGCAATGCTAAAATGGGAATTGAAGGCCCTTTTAACCCAATTTGGCCATACCCAAAGCCCTGGGGAGGGAGAAGGTGGCTGTCACTATGGTCCCTTTGGGCTCTCTGGGCTGGGGCTATTGAGGCCCACCCAAGCCCAGAAGAGACAAATGATGTTCAGAATGATGCCAGCTCCAGGCTAACAGTGCTCCCTGGGGAAAGAGCCAGGACTGAGGGCAGCCCTAGTGGCCCACTGCTTCGGTCATGGGCTCTGTGCTGCCTGGGGGTGGCAGCAGACACTGACCACAAGCTCCCTGCAGGTGCAGGACATGGTGCATGGTGTGACCACCGATGAGTGCCAGGCAGCCCTGCAGAACCACGGCTGGAATGTCCAACGGGCCATCCAGTACCTGAAGGTATGGCACGCCCCTGTTTCCTCACCCTGGCTCCCACAAGAGTGGTGGCACTCCTTCACCCCCCTGGCCGTGCCCTGTCCCCTTGCAGGTGGAGCAGCTTTTCTGCCTGGGGCTGAAGTCCCGTGGCGACTGCCAGCGGGTGCTGGAGATGTTTGACTGGAACCTGGAGCAGGCCAGCTCCCATCTCCTCGATCCCTACAGCACCGCCCGCCAGAAGTAAGGCCATGGATATGTTTTGGGGGATAGTTCTCCATGCCACACCACTCTAGGCAAGCTGGCACTATCACCCAAGCTGAGCTCATGTCCTGTCCTTTCCTTTCAGGTGGTGACAGCAGGGATGGGGTGAGTGGCATCGGATCCAGAGAAGGCACCTCACCACGGGGCCAGTGCCCCCGCCTCCACCCACACAACCTGCTGCTGGCCTCTGGACTGAGCCCCCGCTTTGGGGGTGGGGACACCCCAAAAGGGACCCTTGCTGGAGTGTTTATGCCCTGGTTTGGGCAAATGGGCTCTGTCCCCTGGCCCCTTGTTGAATTGTTTTTGTAAAGAGAAATGTAATTTTAATATATATTATGTATATATATAAAGTATTCTATGGAGAGGAGGGTGCCTGCGACCGTCTCCCAGGGTCATCCCTGCCAACACGCAGAGATAGGCCCTGTCTCTGTGGGTGCTGGTTCCTCCTTGCAGGCAGCCGGGACTGTGATCCTTGGGATCTGCCATGTAATAGAGCTCAGGAGGGGATGCACTGACACTGGGGATCCCCAGGAAGCTGTGTGACGTGCACCTATAAAACCCACCACCAGTGCCTTCCAGGCTGTTTTAGGGTGCAAGGTTCTCCCTGTCCAGGGCTGCTGGACTTAGTCAGTTTGTCCCACCCCCAGGCCCAATACCTGAAGGCTGGGCACAGTTTTGCCCACTCTGAGTGGGCAGTGCTTGCCTGAAGCACTGCCCCAGCACAGGGCAGCCCCCTGCAGCAGGGCCCCCCTTGCTTGGTGCCCCGTGGCTCCCGGCTGCTGCCTGACTCATGCCCGGGCAGGGAGTGGCGGGACCGGCGTCGCGCCCCCACCCACGCGAGGGGTGTTGTGCAACCAGGTGCCACCACTGCAGCCGGAGCCAAGAGCTGGTGGGGGAGTGGAGGGTGGCTCCCATGGGGTCCCATCTAAGGTATGCGTTCTTGCTCTGCCTCCAAGTGGGTATCAGAGCCCCTTTGCTGGGTTTCCCCTTGTAGCAGCATCAGGAAAGGATCTGGGGATCAGGTTGGAGGAGGATCTTGGTGCCCAAACCCACCAGGTCCTTGGACAATGGTGGTACCTGGTCCCCAGAGTGCCCTCTCTCTAGAGGAGAGACCCTGCCATATACAGCAAGGGCGGGCTGCTTTGGCATGGCTGTGGATCCCTTCCTGTGGCAAATGCTACCTGGCCACATCCCCTGTGTGTCCTGTGCACCCATGGCTCCCTCATCTCTGGTCCCCTGGCCCTCCCTGAGTGCAGGGAGAGGCAGGTGTGCTGGGCACAGGCAGGTGTGTCGGTGCCGCTGTGTACACGGTCATGCGTCAGTGCTTTGGACTCTGAGATTCTGTTTCCCCATGAGATGCAGCCACCATGGCGCGACAGCCGGCTGGCATGGCTGTCAGTGAAGTGAGGAGGGCACAACACCATCACTGACTTGTTTCTGCTCCCTTACGTGATCCTGGAGCTGGGTGAGACCCTGTGAAGGGGCAAACACGTTTGCTGCAGTGGCCTCACTGAGTCCATTTGCA
Source organism: Cephalopterus ornatus (assembly GCA_013396775.1). Classification (NCBI taxonomy): domain Eukaryota; kingdom Metazoa; phylum Chordata; class Aves; order Passeriformes; family Cotingidae; genus Cephalopterus; species Cephalopterus ornatus. The sequence goes on from VZRE01008772.1 coordinate 244,693, forward strand.
CAGCTGGGTCCGTCTGGCTTCTGTCCCCGGTAGAAGGTGACCTGCAACCCAAGGCAATGCCTGGCCCTGCCACCCATGCAGGAACAACCCCTCCCCCAATCCGGGCTGCGTGGGCGCTTTCCGCGATGGCACAGATAACACCTGCCCGCAGGTCCCAGGCGGCAGTGCCGAGGGGAGGACAGAGCAGGGTCAATACGCAGGACCCCAAGGCACCAGCAGGAGCCTGCTCCTTCCTTCTTCCTCCTTGGTGGCAAGCCAACCCCTGCCAGGGGTTATCAGCCACGCAGCTGAGCATGGAGGGACCTGGCAGCAAACAGGAGGGTGAATGGGGGTACAGAGCCCAGGACTGACCTGCCCCACAGAGGTATTGGGGACCCCTGTCCCCACTTGCCATCCCAGGGCCTTTGGGCCAAGTGACTTTGAAACTCACCGGCTGTTCCCCAGGAACTGAGGACCCCAACCTTGGGCTGTCAACAATGGGATCAGCCTGGGAAGGGCCTTAAAACCTCCCATGGCAAAATGGGTGTCCCCCAGCATCAGTGGGTCCCCAGAAATGGGACGCTGCCACCTCATCGCAGGCTGCGAGGACACACAGACGTCAGTGCCCCAGGCAGGGCACGTGGTGTCCCCGTCGCCCCCACCCGGGGGAGTGCTCACCGGTCGAGTCACCCGTTGCGTCCCTCCCTTGAGACAGGAGAGCTGCAGCCCTGTCCCTGACGCCGAGGAAGCACCATGGGGTCCCGGGGTCCGTGGCTGCTCTGGAGCTGGGTGCTGTGGAAGCTCTGGGTGCTGCCAGGTAAGTGCCAGAGTAGCTCGCACGGCCACCGAGCTGAACGGGTGACTGACACCATCTGGGTGATGGGCTGCGAACAACCCTCCGGCTTCTTCCGAATGTCCCAAGTTCGAGCCCGAGTGCGTGGCTGGCGTTTGCCCCGTCTCTCTCTGCGGGTGCCACAGCCTCAGCGGGATCTCTGGCTGCTGCAGTGGAAGGTGGGGAGGAAATTGTCGATCCAAGGGGGACTCTCACCCTTGGGGAAGGAGTCTGCCCGCTGTTGGTATTGGTTGGGCTGTGGATGCTCCCCCCGCAGCAGGGAGGAGGGATGGAGGTGATGGGGACCTCTGGCTGATTTTTTTCCTCATCCTGCTCTCACCCACCTTTACACAAGCCGGGGAGATGAAGGAGCAGCCCCTTGTCCCCAAGCTGGTCCCGCCAGAGTCGGGCATCATCTCCCATGCAGCCGACAGTCCCAGCTCTGAGCTGCCTTCGGACCAGGGCATGTGCCAGGCTTTCCCCACCGCCGCGGCTGCACGGCCGGAGCACCCCTCTCCCGCCGGCCGGACCATCGCCTCCGCGGGCAGCCAGGGCTCAGGTAAGGCCGGCAGGCAGCTGGCCGCGGGCAGGTTCCTGCCTGCTGGGGCCGCAGTGGGGTTGATCCAGCTGGGGCTGCCTTATCTCGCTCCACAGGCATCCTGGTGCCACAGGCGACAACAAGAGGGCTGATCCCAGCCGGGAGCAGTGGTGAGCAGGAAGGGCCTCCCAGCCCGGCAGCTCTCCCCGGGGGTCCAGCAGTGCGAGGCAGCCTCCAGGCAGGGTCAGGTGCCGGGGTCTCCTCTCCAGACGCTGCCAGCCAACCAAGCAACGCCCCTCCAGCTCCCACCACCACTTGGCACAAGCAGCTTCCGTCCTTCACACCAACGGGTCACACAGTGGGTCTTGCCATGGGTGTTGTCCCTGCAGAGAGGATGCCAGGGACAGCAGGGACTACAGTGCCATTGCTCCCCCAGGACGAGCACAGCACAGTGACATCACACCCCAGCATCAGCAAGAGCTCTGCTGAGCCACACGACATTGCCTCGCTCCTGTCCCAGGAGGACATGCTGGGTCTGGAGGAGGCCACCTCACCTTCAGACGCAGCAGCCAGCATCTCTCAGGAAAGGGGCAGCCTCATGAAGACAGCAGAAGCCTCAGCCAACCCTGCCACTGGCCTCCCTGGGGTCCACCCCAACAAAGCCACAGAAGGAGCCAGGATGGCATCCCCACCCTCTGCAGACCCCCCAAGTGCATCTTTGGCAAAGCTTACCTTTTCTTCTGCCGCCATTGGTATTGGCAAGGCTGCAGAGCGAGGGACACGTGCCTTGTCTGACACTGTCCATAGTGCTTCACAGGACCCCACTGTGCCTCCTGCTCAGCTGCCTCCAGCCCTTTTGCCCCAACCCCCTGGTGATGCTGTGCCAGGAACAGGAGAGATGCTTCCCCCCAGCCTCAGCGCTGCTCCTGAAACTGCTGGAGATGGGCTGCTTGGAGCCGATGCTATCATGCACCTCCAGACCACGACACTAGCTCCAGGCACACTGGCTATGGTAGTGGATGTCATAGCTGAAGAGCATATCCCCACTATATCATTCCCACCTCTGGGAAGCACCAGTGCTGAGCTGGAGTCCATGAAGAATGAGGACAGCACCAAAGCCACAGCAGGCACTGTGTTCCCGGAGACCAAGGCCACCCCAGGGGGGCTCAGCATGAACCTGTCCCCCCACGCAGCTCTTGATGACCCTGGTGATCCCCCTCCAAGGCCCCTTCTGCACTCCACAGGCTCTCTGTTTCCCCAGACCCCCTCAGCAGGTGGAACCCCTCCAACTAGACCCAGTATGGCTGTGCCTTTATCCCTCGCTAGTGCTGGTGGAGAAAAACCAGAGAGGGCCCCTCGAGCTGCTGCTGCTACACCAACACCTTCCGTCGCTGCGTATGGCATTGGGACAGTGCCAGCTGCACATCCATCTTCCCTTGTTAGCAACACTCCAATTCATGAAACAGGGACGAGAACAGCATCGCTGGCCAGTGGCAGTGCCACCACTAAGCTGGGGGACACAAGAGCCACCCTGCCTGTGCCTGATGCAACCCCCAGCTACAGCCAGCCTGGTCCCATGGGAGGCTCAGAAATCCCAGGAACTGGTGTCACACCCGGACCTGTACCAGCTTCACCGCTCTGGGCTGGGACACAGCATGGGGAACCTCCAGGGACAGAGATATGGTCAGCAAGCACTGCACCGGGCACCGGCACAGGTACCCCAGGGGTACTCAAAGCAGTCACCATCCCCATGGCATCACAAGGAGATGTTCCCCATCTAATGGAAGGCAGTGCCAATGTACAAATGGCTCTGGGGGTGCCCGCACCTGGCATCCCCCAAGAGATGTCAGCAGTCACATCCCCATTGTCCCTGAATACCAGACCAGCAGCAATGGGAGCTTCAGGTGACCCCCACCTTGATGGCAGCACCACAGGGCAAGCAATGGGGATGGGGTTCCTGAAGGTGGGTACGGAGGAGAACCCAAATGCCAGTGCAGCAGGGCCAACTTCCAGACATGCGACCATCACTGCCAGGCCATCACCACAGCCACCTGCCCAAGGGAATGATGCTTCTGAAACAAGGCCCCCAGTGGATCTGAGTCTTCCAGCTCCCAAGGGCAGTCGCTCAGCCCCACTGGCTGTGACTAACCCCAGCCCAGCACTGACCAAGGCCAGACCCCTCGCCAGCACAGCCACCATCAAGACACCCCAGCCTGTGGTACCACCGACCCCACAAAACGCAGCTGCAGAGGGAGGCCAGGGCACGTCCCAGTTGGCAGGAGATGGCAGCACCACGCAGGCAGCTCTGGGCTCAACCCTGGTTGAGAACACAAGGGTGGGTGTCATAACGAGTACCTATCACAGTGGTGACATCTCTATGGGGACAGGCCTACCGGCGTCACCCCATGACACAGCCAGCATTGATACCCAGCCAAGTGCTGCATCATTCCACAGATACAACAGCGCTGAGCCCACCTCAGACATGGGTATGAACTTGGACATGGGCACAGTTTCTGCCATGAAGAGGAATGAGGCTGCAAGGCTGCCCCTGGGGTTGCCCACTCCTATGACTGGGGTGACTGAGCCAGCTGCCAGTGATGCCACTCCATCAGCACACTCTGCCCCGGGCAGCAAAGGTCCTACAGCAGTGACCATCATGGGCTTGGTGTCACCCACATCTACAGAGCTGGTTGTAGCATCTTCCCCTGGCCTTCCTCACAGCACTGCTGAGACAGATGTCAGTGTGTCCCCTACTGCCCCTGGGAGCACCCATGTGGAGATGGTGGTACCCTCTGACACCTCCAGCATCACTGTCACTGGTCCAGCAGTGGGAACAGGTGATGTCAGTATGGACAGGGTCACAACACCTGCCTCTGCTGTTCCCAGCCGTGCCTCTGCTCTACACAGCCCCCATGTCACCTCAAGGCTATCTCCTGGGGCCACTGATAGCATCCACAACCCAGACCTGAGAGCTCTCAATGCAGTCACTGAGGACGATCCCATGGCTGGGGTCACCACACCGGCTGTTGGCCACACACACCCGTGGGAGACTACAGTTTCATCCTGGTCAGGTGCTGAAGGTATCACTGCCCGTGCAGATACCACCCCAACTGAGAGCGGCAACGAGGATGTAGCACCCTCAGCCACTACCAGCAGCACCCATGACCCAGACTCCAACACCATTGGCACAAACCTGGCCACCACACCAGCCACCAGCATATTCCCCAGCAACACCACCCTGCAAGCCACCTCAGTGGTCTGGGACACCTCTGTCGTGACCAGGGCCACCACAGCCATGCCGTTCGCCACAGCAAGGGACACCAGTGCCAGCAGTGCCCTGTCCCTTACTGTAACACATAGTGAGACAAGCAGAGGTGGGCAATCTGTCTTGACCTCACCAAGTAACCCCTCATGGGAAACAACTGCTGGGTCCTGGGGTGCTCTTGGTCCCAGCCCTGCTGTTGCAGTGCCCAGTTCACTCCTCCCCAGCCTGAACAGCCCAGCAGAGGAGACAACAACAACCCCTTCATCCCTGCTTGGTGTTGGTGAAACCGAGGAGGTGGCAGCTGGACAGACTCCCACTGAGTCAACAACAGGCACCACTTCTACATCTGCCAGCAATCACAACATGGGACTAGCAGCGATCACATCCCCTCCTGCCCTCCAGACATCTCCTCGGGTACCTGCCTGGGGGGAGAAAACAGCCATCACTGCAGGCAAGACCACAGCCATCACTGCAGGGAACATCACAGCCATCACTTCAAGGAACGCCTCAGCCATCACTGCAGGGAACATCACAGCCATCACTGCAGGGAACACCTCAGCCATCACTGCAGGGAACACCACGGCCATCCCTGAAGGCAGCACCATGGCCATCACCACAGGCAGCACCACAGCCATCAACACCACATCAATCACTGCAGGCAGCACCACGGCTATTGCATACACAGCCCCAATGAGCCCAGCCAAGGAGCTGGGAGGTCTCCCAGCTCCAGGCACCACAGCATCGGTGAGACCACAAGCCACCGCCAGCCCTGCCACCCCGCCGTCTTCTGCCTTTAGGACACAGAGAGGACCAGCACTGAGCACATCTGCCCACACGACTGCTGGCCACAGAAATCCTGCCCCTGAGCCCCAACCCACCCATGAGCTTATCAGTAAGTAGACCTTCTTTTCCCAAAGCCAAGAGTAGGAGGGGATTGTCAGCCAATCAAGCATCATGATGAATGAGGTTACAGCCTGGTCCAGGGTGTCTCATCTGCGTTGCATGTTGGGCTACCACATTCATGGGGAAAGACAAAATAGGAAAACTGAGAGCATTCCAAAAGTGGGTTAAAAATTGGGTTACAATCCTTCAGAGAACAGGCACAGTATCCTGGCAGCAAGTAGGTGATTTTATCCAGGCTGCAAGATGGATAAAGCAGGCATTAATGGTTTTACACCTTTTCCATTCATCTCCTGCCCATGGCAGTGCCAGCAGCTTCACTCTACCCCTTTGGCATCGAAGGAGGGGACCAAGAGTACATCCAGAGGATGGTGGATTTTAACTCCCCGCTGTTCAAGCCAGAGATTGGATTTCCCTTTGGGAAGTCGCTGCGAGATGCTCTCTATGTGAGTTCCCCCCTCACTGAGCACATAAGGGATGTGCTGCCTTTTTGGTAAAAAAAAACAAACCACAGAAATGGAGCAGAAACCAAACTTTGTCCATTATCTTTTTTATAAAATTTTAAATGGCTGGTTTCTGCTCACCCATTGAGGCTAAAAGCCCTCCCAGGAGCTGCCTGGGTTGTCGGCAAATAACAAATTATTTTGGTTAGTTTACAGATAACGGACAGATCATTTTCCCACCCACGGACAACTATTTCCCGTCCAACCCCAACCCACCTCCCCGGGGCTTCAGTGGCCAGGAGATTTTCCCAATGGTGGCTGTCTTTTGGGATGATGCAGATTTCTCCCAGGGCATTGGCACCACCTGGTACCAGGTGAGGACCACCAAAGATATTCTCCTGGGAGAGCCCAGCTCCTGGCTCGCTCATTTAACCCTCTCTCTTGCCAACCGGCAGGAGTATTCCACTCTCAGCTCTACCCAAGACCCCCTTGTCCAGGATGTGGAAGCAAAGATTGAGAAATACCTGAAAATCCCCTACGTAGCAAAATGGACCTTGAAGGTGACATGGGAGAAGGCTCCAGCATACCCATCCCAGAGGGATGACACTCAGGTGAGCAGTGGGAGACCCAGGTGACAGAGGAGACTGTTGGCACCTGTTCCAGATCTCACCACCTCAGTCTGCACTGTGGGGAGAGCAGGGCAGGCTTTGGGTGTGTTAAGGGGATGCCTTGGGTTTCTCCAGACGAACACATACCAGGCAGTCCTCACCACCGATGGGAACTATTCCTTTGCCCTGCTGCTCTACCAGGACGGCGGGATGCAGTGGGACTACACCAAGCTGGCTGCGGGCAACGTGCTGATCGGCTTCTCCAGGTGCTGTGCATGTCTGACTAGGTTTTGGGACAGCAGAGACTTCTCCTGTCACTATGTTGGGACCATTGGAGATGTTATCCCCAGGAGAGCCCAGCTCCCACTCCTGGAGCAACCCTGTCCCATTTAAATCCTCTCTCCCACAAACCGCAGCAGTTCCCACCCCAGCTGCTCTGTGGGGAGCAGAGGAGGGTTGTGTTGGAAGGGTGACCCCAAACCTTCTCGCTCCACACAGCGGCAATGGGTATGCCCAAAACAGCGAGCTGACTCAAAAGCCACGAGCTGTCAAGTACCGACCAGACCAGCACAGCAGCATCGGCTCCGGTACAGCACCAGGGGGTCCTTCGGGCAGGTGGGGATGAATGGAGGGAGCTGTGTGCTCTGTGCCGGGGGCATGCCCCCATCACGTATCCCGGTGAGGCAATGGGCCAGTGAAGCCACCGGTCAAGGGCTGGCCACCAAGAGCAGAGCATGGGTGTTCCGTGTCCTGCTGTAGCTTGCAGGGGTGTCCCATGTCCTGCTGTGGCTTGTCACAGCCACGCCGGCTCTAGAGGGAGCCTGGAGACCTCTTGTGAGGTCAGTCGCCAGGGACTGCTGTCCCTCGGGATCTCTCAGCACAAGGTGAGACCTCGGCTGAGCGGTGCTGTTCTCTGGCTCCTTCCCCAGATGTGCGCGGACTGTGGATATACAGGCTGGACAGCCGCTCCCGGGTGAACTACAGGCTGTGGTGCCTGGCGTGGTTGGATGCAGAGCCAGCACCGGCCACCTGGAACAGCCAGCTGCCACCATGCCCCTGCTCCCGGCCCCAGGCAGAGCTGGACCCCCGCTACCGCTGGAGCAGAGGTGCCAAGCATAGCCCCCTGTGGGCATCCATGGAGGGTGGGGGGATGGCAGAGGCCCCCCTCCTGCTCCGGGGATGGCCGTGATCCCCACACACCATTTCAGGCCCGGCATTTGTCCCCGTGAGAATGCTGCGCACTGCATCCCCCAGCCCCACCGGAGCCGGGGTGCGATGTCTGTACCAAGATGGGAGCTTCCTCGAAGGCTGGCAGGAGAGAGCATGGAGCCTCTCCATCCACCCCACTGCTGGTAAGTGGGCACTGTCATTCCCTCACCCTAAAACACCCCAAGCACCAAGCAGAGGTGCAGCAAGGGCCCCGACAGCCCCCAGCATCTGGTCACCTTCCTCCACAGATAGGGAGCTGGAAGCGTTCAACTGGTGCTGCCAGCGTGTGGAGAAGCCCCTGTTCTGCTCCAGGTTTGCTGAGAAGAGACCAAGGGTTGGCTGTGAGGGATATGTGCCACCCACCCCCGGTGAGTCTCCAGGCTCTACCTCCTCTGTACCAGGGCACTGGGTGGGTGGCACAGCCATACACAGACCCCATGCATTAGCTACACTTCACAGCATCCCAGTGAGGGCTGCTGAGCCAGCACAGCCCTGGGGGTGCTCTCCTCCCTAAAATGACACCAGAATTTACTCTTCTTTCTCCCCCAAAAATGATTCCATCTCCTTTGGACTCCAGCTGGCGCCTTTGGTGACCCCCACATCACCACCCTGGATGGACTCACCTACACTTTCAACGGGCTAGGGGATTTTGTTCTGCTTCTGGCCAACAATGCCCAAACCAGCTTCGTGCTGCAGGGGCGCACAGCACAGACCGGCACTGCCCAGGCCACCAACTTTGTGGCATTTGCTGCCCAGTACATCTCCACCACCACTGCAACAGTGAGTAGGAGTGACCTGGGTATGAGTTAGAGCTTCTAATGGGAGAGACCCCTCTGGCAGGCTGGGTATCACTTCTGCACCACCTACAGAGTGATGTGGGCAGGACCCTCTCCTTTTCCAGCCACCTACCACCAATCCAACAAAGTGCTAATAGTGGTGGGATGGACTAATACTCACCAGACACAGGTCTAACACCTCTTGCAAAGAGGCCAGCAAGGGCTGGGGACTCTGCAGGAGCATGGTCTGCTCCACCTTCTTCATTGCACACTCTTTGTGTGCATTAGCACAAGTGAATGCGCTTCCTCACTTGGCAGAATTGCTCCCCACACCTGTTTCATTAAGCAGAATGTGCTGGTGTCACCAGAAACAGCCACTGAGCAGTTTGAGGAGGGGGCTCAGGGCCAGGAGCCCACTGGCACAGCTCCCCACATTGTCATGGTCAGCCAAGCAGGAGTGGTGGCCTTGGTGTGCCCCATGCCAGTGGTGGTGAGGGGCAGCTGGCCGTCCTCTTCTGTGCAGTCATCAAAGCTGCTTTATCATGTGTCTCCTGGAGTGAAGAACATGCCACCATGGGCCCTGGGGCTGAGCCTCTCTGCCAAGGCTGGAGGAGGACAGGGTTTAACTTAAGTGTTCCCAGCATGGTGGGGTGGCAGGAAGGGGTGAGCAGAGGGGCTGACCAGGACATCCGCCGTAATTTGCAGGTTGAATGGACCTTGGGGAGCCAGGGTGACATCCAAGTACTCCTGAACAATGAAACCATCCAGTTTTTCTATTCCCAAGGTGAGCAGGATGTGCTGTTTAATGTATTTGCAGGAGACAAGAGATATCCCCACCCACTGGCACCAGCCCTGCCCAGCACAAGGGAAGCCATGCTGAGCTCCATCAAACATTTCCCACCTGCACCTGTCTCTGTTTTGGACAGGGTGGAAGTCCACAAGTTCGTGGTGTCATTTCAGACCCCAGCCTTGTGCATACTCTCCCTCTGTGCTCTCCTTCTCTTGCAGACATGGGTGATGAGGTGTACTACAGCCCTGGAGTCCTACTGATCAATGCCTCCTCTGTCACGGCCGTCTTCGATGGGACCATCGCCATCTCCATCTCGGCCACCTCCGGGATCCTCAGTGTGATCTGCAGCCTGCCTGACTGGTACCGCAACAGCACCAAGGGCCTCCTGGGTGAGGACTTCTGGCACTGCTGCAGAGCTGGGGTGCAAGTTCCCTTCCCAACCTAAAGCAGGCTGGAAAACTGGGGGAATGTGCTTGTGAGACCCCTGGGTCTAAACTGAACACTGGTCAGCACTGGAGAGGAGGTCAAACTTGGCACGGGAGACTCCATGCCTTTGGTGATGCTCCACCAGGTGTGTGGGACCATGACCCCGCAGATGATTTCCAGATGCCAAATGGTACCAGCATCCCTGTGAACAGCAGCGAGGAGGAGATCTACAGCTACGGGATGACCTGTAAGTCCATGCTTAGGATCCATCTTGATGATCCCCTCCTTCCTACACCTTTTGGCCATGCTTCAGCTGGAGACATTTAAACACTTGCCTGAAAAAAAGTGATGCCCGGAAAACCCTTTGGTCTCCTTACTGCTCTGTGGAAATGAAGTCTAATATATAAGAAGCCTTAAAAACTCAAGACTATCCCCATGGTTGCTCTCTTGCAGGGGCTGTTGGTGAGAACAGCCTGTTTGCTCAGCCTTTGGACTCACCGGCACTGAATTTCACACCCATCTTCTTGTCTCGGCTGCGGCAGGAGAATGAAAGCCAGTACCAGCTGGCAGCCTCACAGTGTCACGGCAGCAAGGAGTGTATCTACGATTCACTGAGCACAGGGAACTTGGCCCTGGGCCTGGTCACCCAGAGCCTTGCAGCGGACTTCCAGCAGAGGAAGACAGTACTCAGTAAGTGGAGCAGATCTTCACCTCCAAGAGAGTATGGCTCGGGTAACTGGGCAGTGCCCTGCTCCCTCCCTGGGCTCTTTTGTTCGATGTGAGACAGGAAAGAAATCACCAAGGTCTTGGAGTTGCATTGCCTGGCTGGCTCATCTCCAAGCCTGGGAGATGCCACCATGCATCTGTGCAACACAAGGGTTGGTGGGTGGTCATGGCAGCACCTGCTTGCTGTCCCATCCTCACTAGGAGGGATTCAGAGCCAAGGGGTGACAAAGCCACAGTAGCAAACCACCATCTGTGTGCTGGGCTGCTCTTTCCTCAGATGCCTTCCCTCCAGTCATTACTGGTGATGCTTCGCTCACGGCCTTCAGGACAGAGAAGGTCAGGAGGCAGTACCACGCCCTGGGGGTGGGTGCACACTTTGTGCCCCACCTCTCACCAGAGCTCAACATATCAGGTAAGGAAGGAGAGATGGGGAAGATGGGACAGGATGGAATGGGGGCACACCCTTTCCTCTGCCACCTCCTCTAACTCCTACCTCTCCTCCTGGCAGAGAATGGCACCCTGACGTGGGAACCCCACAGAATAATCCCATTCACCATTAACCTGGAGGCTGTCGGGTCCAACAACCTCTCTGCACTCCTCCAGCTCCGCTTCACCCTTTGCAGATGCAGCAGGAGCCAGGAATGTGACTACAGCAACACTGTCACCCTCAAGGAGTCTTCCCTGCAGGTAGTGTGCCAGAAAGCTCCTCTGGTGTCACACCATGCCTGTCCTCATGACAGCTGTGCTGTTTGTCTTCTCTGTCCACCCATCCTCCTAAGCCAGTCTCACTGTCCCCTTCCCAGCTGGCAGCTTGCAGGTGCGAGAGTGGATACTCAGGTCTCTTGTGCCAGGACCCTCCGGACCCCTGCTCCCAGGGATGCTTCCCTGGTGTGGGCTGTGACTCGTACACTGGCTGCGGCCCCTGCCCAGCTGGTCTGACAGGCGATGGACAACACTGCTCAGGTGACAAGGGTTCGCTTTGGCTGCTGGGAACCCAGAGATCCTGCGGCACCCCAGCCAAGGTATCGCTCCCGGTGCCATGGTGCATTGTCTTGGCAGATATCGACGAGTGCGCTCAGGGAATGGAGTGCCCAGGGAACGCCACCTGCACCAACACGGTGGGGAGCTACGTCTGCTCCTGCCCAGAGAGTGAGCAGGGTGAGTACATATTTCCTGGCAGGAATGGTCCTCACCCTCATCACCCCTGGGCTCTGTGGAAGACAGTTCCTATGGGACCCAGGCTGACTGGAGAGGAGAGAGGGGTGAGCTGGCTGAGCTCTGTGCCCAAGCCTTGCTGTCCTTAACGGAAGAGACTGGAGTCTAGACGCCACTTGTGTTCCCAGGCTGTAGATCTCACGAATTGACTAGGAAGTGAAATTTTTCCCATACAATTTTTCTCCTTGAGAAAAAGAAAAAATCTCACATACAGAGGTTGGAGGCTGAAATCAAGCCCTATTTTCAGACGGTTTTTGCTCTCATTCTAGTGCAGCAGGTTGGGATTTCACAAGGGCAAATGGCTGCAGCTGGGAAAGGGAGATGCAGGGCTTTTCCTTGAGGATCTGACTTTACACTACAAGTCCTAACACATAAAAGAAAAACAAAATAAATCTTGGAAGAAAGACCTTACAGAGTGTCTGCAGATGGCTCAGTGCCCTGGGGCCAGGTTCATGTCTCCAGCTGATCTGGGCTCCCTTTCCTGCAGGTGAGAGGCCAGGCTGTGTCTCAGCCTGTGGATCCCACTCCTGTCCTGAGGGCTACTGCAGCAACGGGGGACGCTGCCACCTGCACCCCATCACCTGCACCCCCACCTGTGCCTGCCCCTCAGCTTTCACCGACCAGCGCTGTCAGGTGGCAGGGGAGGATTTTCGGCCACTGCCAAGTGCAGGTCGGTACCTGTGCCCAGTTGGGGGTGAACCTCAATCCCACTCACCCTGGTCCTGGGATTCCAGAGCCACCACTCTGGCTTTCCTCCAGCAGATCTGCCCCGGCGAAGCATCTGTCTGCGGGTCAGGACACTGCAAAATGCCACTGCAGAGGAAGTCAACAGCACTGTATGTCACTGGAGGGGATGGGCTGAGGGAGGGGAACACACCAACACACTGGGCGGCATAGCAGCTTGGGGTCCCCATGTCTCCATACACCTCCCTCCCATGGGATCTCTGGGGATCCAGCAGATCCACAAGCCCGCAGGGAGGAAATACCAGCTGCGTGATGCCAGCTATGACTGTGGCCATGTGCCAGGTTCCCAGCACATGAACCAAGGGCCAGAGCAACCCTTGGGGCTCAGCCAATGTGCCTGCATCACCCTTCACCCTCTCCACATGCCAGTGCCATTCTGCCCTCCCCTAATGCCTTCCTGCTCCCCCTGCCATAGGTCTCAGCCATCCTGGGCTCCCTGGAGGTAAAGACTTTCCAGAGCAACACCAACATCACCCAGACGTGAGTCAGCAGTGAAGCAGACCCGTGCCCACCCCAGTGATCCAGCAGGGCAGGGCTGGGCACGGGGCCACAGGGTTTGGTGCACAAAGGGCGTTTTTCCCCACCCCAGAGTCTGTTTTTCCAGCGTTGATGCTGGTAAATGCTTAGAAACACAAGCCATTTGGCACCCTCTGCCTCCTGCCTCATCCCTTCTTTACCACCGCCCAAATGGGAATACTGAGGCACAGTGAGGCTCAGTCACCCTCTGATGCAGCAGTGGCTCTGCCAGCAGCCCAGTCTTTTCCCTGCAGGACAGATAGTGATGGTTTTGCCTTCGCGGTGGTGTCTGAGTTTGCCTATGACAGCCACAGCACCGTCATCTGGTTCCTGAATGAAGAGCTGCCAGTGGCCATCACCAGAGCCTTCAACAGGCAGCGGGGGCGACGGGAGGCAGGCACAGGGCTCCTCTTCCAGCACCTGCACCAGGACAACATCACTGACCTGGTGAAGCGTGAGTTGCTCCCAGCACTGAGCTATGGGGAGTGGGAGGAGCACCCTGCTGTCCCCATTGCCCTCTCTGTGCTCCAGTGTTCGGTTAATAATGCCTGTGGAAGAGGAGGGTAAGCAGCCTCCCCTACCCCAGGCACAGATCCAGCTCAGGGTGATCTGATGTAGCATCAAGGGATGATGCTCTGTGGCCTAACCCATGTGCCCTCCCACCGCAGTGACAGTGGCTGAGCTGAGGGACTATTTCTCCTGTGCTCTGTATGGGTATAAGGGCTACCAGCTCCACTACATGGGGACCATCGGCTTCGTCTGCGTGTCCCCCTGCAAGATGGGCTACTGCCAGCACGGTGGCCGGTGCCAGCACCTGCCCGAGGGGCCCACATGCAGGTAGCAGTAGCACTGGGGTGGACAAGGCCACCCAGCACAGCCACTTCTCCCCACGGCATCACTGCTCCTCCCTCCCCATCTGCAGCTGCCTGCCGTTCTCCATCTTCTCCCCGGCCGGCGCCCGGTGCGAGTGGCTGGCCATCAGCCTCACCGCCTTCCTTGGAATCTTGCTGGGAGCCCTGGCTCTTCTCTGCCTCCTGTTTGCCATTGCCTGCCTGACCCTGCACCTCTGCCACCGGTACCGCCGCCAGCACCAGGGGTGAGCCGTGGGCTGGACTCACGCAGGGGTGGGTGGTTGGGGTGCAGCAGGGGAGCAGGTTGGGTATCAGAAAGCAAAATGCATGGAAAACCCACCTTTGGAAGATCCACCAGTGGTGGGACTCATCTGGCCTGGGAAAGGGGCTGGGTGACCTTTTAGCATTTTCCAGCTCCTTTCCCAGTCATCTGCTGCTCAGAGGTGCAATAGCATCAGTGGGTTGAACATTAGCTTCCCTTTCTCCCCCATGTCAGGGAAAGTTTGCATTTCTTCCTCATCCCACCCAGTGCTTGGTTACAGACAGGCTTTCTATTTAATTTCAATTTGAATACCACCCATACGATTTCCACTGCAATTCACACGTGTCTGGAAAGAGTTGGCCTGGAGTAAAGACGAAGTGGTTTCAGGATTGGACCTTCTTCTCCTGCAGAGCAGGGAGTTAACAGAAGAATGGCAAGATGCAAGGCTGGGGTGGAAGCACCAGCATCTCCTTCGTTTCCCCCCAAGTGCTTAGTCCTGGAGTGGCATCCTCACCCAGGGAAGCTTAGAGCCCCAAAGCCCCTGCTCTGGTTGGAACTGTGTCCTGCCCATGTTCCCAGCTCCCTGCTGGCCCTGGAGTCAGGGATCTCTGGGAATCCACTTTGTCCATTTGCACTCGTGGCAAGGCAAGATATTGTATGCACAACAACTGGGGCTTTTCCTCTTCTCATAACCCTATCTCACCCCCAGTCAGCCACTAGTGCCCTTTGCCATCTGACCCAGATACCAGGAGCAGGCAGGGGCTCACTCAGCATCCCCACACATGTTGTCCCCTTTCTGTTCCCCCCTCTCAGGACCAAGGAGACCTTCTGGAGGACACGGCCCTTCTCCTGTGAGTACATCCCTGCAAACTGCCCCCACCATGGCTCTGCTTCACCCCAGTCTTCAAGCTCTGCTCATCTTCCCTGCTCCAGCTTTGACAATGGCAGAAGAGCAAGCAGAGCCCATCAGCTCCCACTCCCTGGAAAGGCATTGGAAACCACAGCTCCAGGCCATTGACCCTTCAGCCCAGGTCTGCCCAGGGGTTATTGTCCCCATGGGGCGTTGGGGTGGGAAGCTTTGGGCTGGGAACTGAATCCTGGCCCACTGCTTGGGAGTTATGCCTTGTCCTGGAGCATCATGGATGCTTTGGCTGGCATTGGGATACACACCACTGTCTGAGCTCATTGCCTATGCAGTATTGACAACAAGGTGAGGCTTGTCCTTATTTACAGATAAAGATCCAGAGACCCCACATCAGGTCCCCAAGCCAGCCCCCCCAACAACCCTAGCCTGCCACTGGTCCTGCTCCAGCTCCTCCAGGCTCACCAAGGAACCAGACGCTGTCCCCAGCTCTGCCGCTTGCTCTCAAGGTCTCCAGCAACACCAACACATGGAAGCAGAGGACAGGCAGCTGCGTTTTGGATTCTGGTCTTTGTGGGAGGATCTGCTCTGGACAAGGAGCTTTTTTGAATGAAAAATGTGGGTTTATGTTGGGTGACCAAAGCCAGAAGATTTTACTTTCCCCTGAGGATCTGCAGAGACAACCAGGATTGACCTTGAATGTGACTGCACTGGGGTATTGGCCACTGTGATGTAACCAGACCCTGCAGAGTCCCTAATAGCAGGGTCAAGTGGGGCAACACAGTGAGTATAATCTGATAGGAACAAAATAGAATAAACCAATAATTATGGCACGCTGCTAAATTGTCTGTGCCTCATGGGTCCATGCACCAGCCCCTCTTCCCTCTTGCTGAGCTCTCAAGTACCTGCTTTTTTTTGGTTCCTGTTCACAGAACCAAAGTGAAGATGGATTTTTTGGTTGCTCCATCTTCTCATTCCCCCTGCAAAGCTGGGAGTCTCCTCTCACTGTTTTCATGGACACTGCTTACAGTGGCTCAGATCACACAGGTCGGGCTGTTGTCTTCACAATCCCCCTACAGCCCTTTAGCCCTGGTGATGAGGAATGCTGATCCAAGGAGAGTGTATCAGACCCCATCAGACCCCAGCTCCAGCCTCACTAACTGACCTAGACCCTGGATTAGCTGCAGACCAGACACCCACATCCACAGCACTAAATCCGTGGACAGAAGCATCATGCAATCCTGCTGCTCCAAGCCTACCCCATCACCACCTCCCACCCCAGTTTGGCAGAGGACAGGGCTGCTGCAGGATCAGTGATGCTCAAAACCTTCAGAGGTTTTATTGAACAAACAAGATTTGACAATGATTTATTTTTTGTAAGAAAGGAAGATGCCCACTTACACACAAAAAATTATTTTTCTCCCAACATTTCTGATCATGGGGTTGCATTTTGCCCTCACACACCCAGCAGAAGTGTTGAGCTGATTCTGGCTTGATCCGGAGAATTGGTCCCTTTTCCTGGGCACAGGGCCCAGGGACCACCCGTGGTCCCATGAGGGATGGATGGGGGACAAGACAGGACTGGCTCATGGGATGAGCCTGGCACTTACGGGATTGGCCACAGTCAACCCATGTGAGGTGTAGAAACCCTTTCCCTGGGTGCCAGGGCTCCAGGCTCACTGCACACCGTGGGAGCACAGTGGGGATGCAGGAAGGACAAGGGTGGGGTGTGTGTGGTGGGGGGTACCTGCCCACCTCCCCGCCAGCAAGGAGGTGCCCACGGGCACCCACTCAGCTGCAGCTGGGAAAGGACAACTGAAGCAACTGACTCCTTGGGACAAGTCTGGGTTGGAAATGTAGTTCATGTAGAAATATGAAGTTGCCAGTGCTGGCAACCACAGGCACTGGACAAGGGGAGGAGCAGAGCAAAGGACTCAAAGGATCAGCCATGGCCCAGACCGTGCTGTGGGTGTGCAACCCCCCAGTTACTTGTCATCTCCATCTGCAAAGAAGAAATGCGACTTGCTCAGTTACCTATCCCCACCTGTGCCTGGGGCAAACTGGTAGCCCCAGAACATTATTTTGCAAGGGGAAACAGACAGAGGGAAAAAAACCCACAACCCTGCTCACCTATTTCCTCATCTGAGTCTCTCTCTACTTCCTCGGAGGAATCTGTTGAGGGTTGCAAGAAAGCCCTACATCAGCTTACACCATAACCACATCAGCTGTGGTCCTCCTCCCCTCCCAATGCTGTCACCCCCAGACAATGCTGGTGGTTATGTGCTGAGGAAGATGCCTCCCACAACCCTGCACAGCTCAGGGCATGGCACAAATGCATGTGGGCATCCCAAAACCCTTCCCTCATCTGCCCAGGGCTCTTGCTTCCTTCACTGCAGGGAGACAGGGACATTCCTGCTTCCCTCCCCAGGCCTGGGGGCCAAAACAGCATCACCCCAGCACACACAGGCTGGAAACCCACCCATGCCAGGTGACTGGTATCCGTCACAGCCAATCTTTGGCCTCTTCTCACTGTAGCGGGCGCAGAGGTGGGCACTGCCCGCCCGGTTGCAGCACCAGTCATACAGCTTCAGCTCCTGGTCTGGAGGCAAAAAGGAGAGTAAGGGGCTGAAAGAGACAGGAGAGGAAGATGGGCTGGCTCCAGGGCAAGGCTTGCCTCAGCTTTTAGCTGGCCCACACCCCCTCCAAGGGAAACAGCATGTCAGGAAACAGATTGGCATGGAGATTAAAACTGTTTACAAGCTACAACAATGCCAGCCTCAGCCAGGAGATGCCAAGGCTGGCTGTGCTTACCACGGTAGGGTGACGCCTGCCTGGAGGACCTCCAGTACCTCTCCTGCCGCCCTTCGATAAGTTGGTTCTGGCTGTCGTACAGGCAGCGGACACCGGCGCCGTGCTGGTTGGGGGAGGCCGAGTGCAGCATGGAGACACGGGCAGCCCACCGGCCTGAAACAGGACTGCAGTGAGCCTCGGGCAGCTCTGCCCCGCCAGCACTCTGCCTCAGGGCAAGGAGCGGGGCCAGGGATGGCTCCTTGATATCCGCATCACCCATGGTGCTATAGGGGTATGGAGGGACTGACAGAGACCACCCAAGTGGTCCCCAGGGGTGAGATCCCAGTCCCCAGCATCGCCATGCATGTTGGATCAGCTCTGGCCGGTCTAACATGACAGGGACAGGTCAGCCCTCACTCTTCCTCACTTTCCCTGTCTCTGCAGGGAAGGGCAGCCCACCTCCCATTTTCCTTAGGGTCACCTGCCCACCCTGCCAGGAGGGACCCCAGCCACCCCTGCAGGGAAGATGGGGAGGAACAGCGCAGGGATGAGGAGGGTGAGGAAGCAGAATGTCCACTTGCCTCCACGGCTGCTCTTGAAGTGTGGGTCCTGCTGTCCTTGCTGCAGGGAGCAGGGGCAGGTGGGCAGGCCCTGGCTCCATACCCGTGGCTCCTGCTGCTGCCCTGTCCATGCCAGGCACTTCAGCCGGTAGTTGATGCCCACACGGCTCTCCAGCTTGTATATCCACAGCCCACGGAGGTCTGAGCAGGGAGAGAAACCATGAGCTGTCACCTCCAGCCAAGGGGACTACAGGGGCTATTTTGCCTCGAGGTGATAGCTGTGTGATGCTGATGCTGGAAGCTAAGCCCAGATTGACCCTGAGCCATGGGACTCCACGCTCAACAGCCACCCAACAGCAGGGAAATGCGGCACTGCACTTGCCTAAGAAGAAAGCCTTGGGACACAGCCATTGGAACAAAAAGTCTATGGGCACAGTAGGGATGTTTCAGCCTCAGGACTTAGCTGGTATTGGGGGAAGCATTTTATGTGCTTAGGGGGAAAGCCCGGACTTGGTGAACTCCTTGAGAGCTTTGCCACAGTGGCAGCATAGATTTAATTCCCCAGGAATATCCCCCTCCTTGTGAACCTTCTTAACCTGTTCTGGCTGTGTGGCATTACCTGTGTTGTAGCCCCTGAACTGGTCAGGGCGATATTTAGCAGCTGGAGGTCTCTTACTCAGGTCATCGTTGTGGTAAAAGCCATCCCCACTGTGTACAGAGGAAAGAGGAAAAATCAGGGGTTGCTCTTCCTGGGTGGGATTATCCCAGCCCCATCCCCAGACTGCCCTTCAACCATCCTGATACTGAGTAGGCAGGATCAGTAGGCAGCTCCAGAGACAGGAGGGCAAAGGAACCATCTCCCCCCGTCTGCTTCCTCCTCTATGCAGGGTGCAGCTAGTTTTGGGTGCTGCAAACACTCCCGCTGCAGCAAGGGTTGAACCCACAGACACCTGAAGACCCCCACAAGCAGCTCCCATGGTTTTCAGCATCTTGCTGGGTAAGATGGAGCAGAAACCCACAAGCAGTCATACAGAGGCAAGCACACACACACACACGCACACACACTCACACACACACACACAGGCCTGTGCCGCCCTCGCTTCCAGTCCAGGCCACCTTTTCCTTACCCAGCTGCAACAAGCAGCTAATGAGGAAACCCTGGAGACGTTGTGTACAGGGCAAGATGTAATGTGAGGAGGCAGGAAGCGACCGCTCTGGCCAAGCACGGAAATCCCTTCCCTCAACTGGTGCAAAGTTCAGCAAACATCCCCTATTTCCCACTCCTTCCACCCAAACTGCCGGGATGCTGGGGGCCCAGGACTCCAGAGGGATCTGTGAATCTTACAACAAGCACAGCCCAGCAAGACAGCATACTGCAGCATGAGCCAGTCACTAATGAGGCAAATTTGTTTCTGAGACATCCATATGTTAGGCTATATGAACATGCAGACCCCATCTGGGCTGTCCTCATCCTCATAGGGCACCTCCTGGGACACGGGGAAGGATTCAACAAGCTGGAGCCATGGGTGGGATGCACCCCATTGCTCACAACAGGCAGGGATGGGGTGCTGAGCTGCTGTACCTGGTGTAGCCGATGAGCACATTGGTGGCAGCAAGCCTGGTGTAATCCCATTGCATCCCTCTGTCCTGGTATAGCATCAGGATGTAGGACCTGAAGCCATCGGTGGTCAGGACAGCTTGGTATGTGATCGTCTGGAGACAAGTGTTGCAGACAGGTAAGAAAATGAGCAAAGATGGTGGGTTTAAAATTAGGGGTGTGGGTCAGTGCTTCCTGGGGAACGGCAGGACTGAGGTCTGGAGGTGCAAGGCAAACACAGTGTGAGCCGGTGCACATTTCACATGGAAAATGTATGGTTTTACTTTGAAACTGTTCCATGACAAGCCTCAAATTCACACCATTTTATGCCTCTGAAGAACAGTGTTTCTGGTGCTCAGTAAACTCCCACCACATTAAAGAGAAAGGTTTAACAGAGCAGGGAGAATTCAACTAAAGATGTCCCTCAAAAAACCTGAAAACCACCAAAACATGGGCATAACCCAGTTCTTTTTGGCAAAATTCTTCAAGACTAGCCTTTGTCACAAAACTGGTTTCTTATTTTCAGGCACAGAAAAGGTGATCATCTGTGGATCTTGGGTTTTTTTGACAACTCAACCAGCCTGTGTGATCCATCAGCCCCTTACCTTCTGGGTGTCAGTCCACGATGAATAGACAGGTGCCTTCTCCCAGGTGATTTTCAGGGTCCAGGCTGCAGAGTAGGAGGACCTCATGTACCTCCGAACCTTCGCTTCCACATCACGGACAAATGGAGGCTTGGCCGTGTTGAGGGTGGAGAACTCCTGCAGGTTGGATATACCCACATCTACATTAGCTCCCGGTAGGGAAAAGACTGATCTAGACTGGGGTCATGCACAGACCCCTACAACTAAGGGTTTGGATGAAATTTGGATGGCTCAAGAGGTGACACAGGACCAACAGCTCTTAGATTTGGCCCAGAAAAGGGTAAAGCCACTCACTGGCTCCATTAATTACACATCTCATGGGGCATCCACAGAACAGGTGATGAGTTTATAATCAAAAGGTGTTTCATGAAACCATGCACCCAGGTGGCTTCACTCACCTGGTAAAAGGTGGTACCCACTCCTCTGGAGAAGTCAGCATTGTCCCAAAATACGGCTATCATGGGAACCTCCTCATGGCCATTGAAGCCGCCGGGAGGAGGGCTGGGATACCTGAAGATGCCTTTGTCCGAGGCTGGGAAAATGATTTGTCCATTGTCTGTAAACTGAGCAGAGGGATCCCTCCATCAGGTGAGGTCAGGACCAGTGGCATTCCCTGACACTGGAATGACAGCCCTCCCACTTCCAAGTCCACATGGACTTTCCAAGTCCATGCCCAAGGAAAGTCACCACCTGCTACTGCCAAAATGGCCACAAAGTCACCTTCTGCAGCAAACAGACCCCGGCAGCATCCCAATAGATTTGGCCCTGCTGGGGTCCCATCCCAGACACCTGGTCCCTGGAGCCTCTCCCAGGTTTTTGGGTGATGGCTGCTTGCCCAGCAAATCAAGCACAAGTAGACTCACATAGAGAGAGTCTCGCAGCGTTCTCCCAAACGGGAATCCAGTCTCGGGCTTGAAAAGTGGAGAATTAAAATCCACTCTCCTTTCCACATACTCCCGATCATTTTCCCTTGCTCCATACCCGTAGAGGGGCACAGCTGGAACTGGAAAAGAAAACAACAAAAAATAAACCCCCAAACACACTTACAGCACAGCCTTTGGTCTGTGCCAAAAACTTTAAAGGGTTGAAATGATTTTGCTTTTAATGGGACACAGCCTGGGCAGAAGGAGGATGGAGGAACACTGTCAATAACCACCTGGAACACTCTTAATGTCACCTTCCCTTGCTCCCACCCCTTTCACTTTCTTACATGGACACAGCTGCCCTAAACCTGCTGGCCTTTATAGTCACTATCCCCTCCTTTATCCAGCCCTGTTGGGATACTGCTCTTAAGAACAGCTGTTAGGAGGAGAAAAACATTGTACAGGACTACATCGGGGGACAGCAGGGAATTAAACACCCACAGCTCTTTCTAGAGATGTTTACAGCCTCCAGTTCCCTATTTATGTCTGTTAAATAAAACACTTGGATGGGATGGGTTTTCCAGCTGGTGGGACCATACTGAAGGCAGGCTCAGCCTGCCAACACTGCACGCTCATGTGCAGGGAGCCCTTGTGGTGTGTGTCCTCCAGGGCCTTGGTCTCGAACAGCCCCCTTGCTTTCTGGGTACTGAGTGTCCCCCAGGATGGTCTGGCAGGAAACTGGATGTGCTACTCCCACCGAGGCTGCCCTGTGAGCGTCACGTACCTGCGGGGCTGGGCAGCGGGGCTGGGGCAGCTGCTGGCCTTCCCGGTGGAGCTGGAACCTCAGGGGACGATGTGAGGAACGTGACAGTGGCAGTTCCCAGCCTGGGAAGCACCTCCCTGCCCTTGAGGAGGGGGACTCGTGGGACTGTGTCAGCGGGGGCCGGGCTGCAGGATGTGCCAGGGCATGCAGTGGCTGGGGACCCTCCCTGGGATCCCCCTTGGCCTGGGAAGGCCCTGGGGAGGTTAGACCCAGAGGTGACAGGAGTTCCATATGCCAAGCTGGTGGCCAGCTCGCTGCCCATGATAGGCTGCAGGGCAGCAGATGGTGAGCCACCAGTAGGACCTGGACCTGGGATTTTTGATCCAGTGCTACCAGCAGTGAGAGGAAGACCAAGGAGCCCTGGGCTCCCCTGCAGTGGGGAGTAAGTGGGTGTTTCCATATCTGCCCCGGATCCAGTCACACTGGGGAGAAGCTGGGCCATGTCCTCTTGCCCTGCCATCACTCCAGGGAGCACAGCACTTGCTTTCCCAGGCACAGGGCTGTCAGCATCCCTGGAGGGGGCTCCAGTGCTTCCTGGCTGGCAGGGAGGCAGGAGCAAGACAGGCCCCCCTGGCACAGAAGCCCCCAGCTCCCCCTTTCCCCCTGCAGAGGACCCCACTATCGACTCACGTGCCGCAAGTGGAGTGGAAAGCCCAGGGCTGACAGACGCCCCCTCTGCAGCATTTCCTCTCTGTGGAACAGAAGGGAGCGCTGGGACAGCGTTGGGGGGTATGGGAGCGTGGGGGGATGCTTCTCCCAAAGGTGCTGGCATCCCTGAGGCCACCTCATCTTCAAGAGACCAAGAAATGCCTCCAGACTCTCCTGCCAGCCCAGCCGGTGACCCTGGTACCAGGGGTCTGCTCCCACTCTGGGTGCCAGGGGCAGAGTGGGTGTCTCCATTGGGTGCCAGCCCCGAGCTCAGCCCATGCTCAGGGAGAAGCAGAGAAGCATCTGTTGAGGTGGCCATGCTGTCAGAAACACCTCTGTTGTCTGGAGCCACAGGGACCAGACTGGCACCAGGGGAAGATCCCCCGTTCACCGAGGCTCCTCCAGGCACCTCCACCACATCAACTTGGCTCTGTTTTCCATCAGAAAGTCCAATATTGGCACCACTTTGGATGCCAGGGACAGAAATAGGGGCTTCCGGGGGGCCAGCAGCCTCCAAGCCTGTGTTCAAGCCACCGTCGGCTCCACCAGCTCCAGGAAGACTTGCTTCGTTAACAGCCTCATCAGTGCTCCCAGGCAATGAAGACCCCTCTGTAGATGAGGAAGAAGCTGCAGCCTGCAACACATTTCCCATTTCTTCATCAGCGGTTCTTGAACCAGCTGGTCCCTTTCCAGTAGGAGCCTGGGACTGCCCCATGGACTCTCCATTACCAGCCACTTCACTTGCCCCTTCTCCTGCAGCAGCAGGAACCCCAGGCCCAGCACCCAGGGAAGGCTGGAGAGCTCCAGGAGCATTGCCTACTCCTCCAAGTGCACTCTGAATGGATGAATCTGAAACAGAGGATGCTTCAACCTCGCCACTGGGAGGGGCAGGACCAGATGAGGAACCTGCACCAGGCAGTTGATCTTCCTGAGGGCTGAAAGCTGAAGGACTTGTGTCTGTGTAGGGACCTTCTGGGTTTCCAGCCAGTGCCTCATCCACTGCACTCTCTGCCCCCTCCACCAGACCAGTTTCACTGTCCGGGGAGGCTGAGGACAGGCTGTCAGAGCCAGGGGCTGTGCCTGAGAAGGGTCCTGCTTCATCACCCCTTGAAAGAGAAGGTGCTGCCACCACATCACTGGGAGAGGCAGGACTGGATGAGGAACCTTCAGCAGGAAGTTGATCTATCCCAGCTGCCATCCCACTGCCTGCAGTGGAGCTCAGGGATGGCTCAGAATCAATCCCACTGCCTGCTCCTTCCAGTGCCTGCTCTGCCGTGCCGGATCCAGGCCCTCCGGCTGCTGGCAGCTCCAGGTTTGTGCCAAGCTGGTCCCCAAGGGCAGGTGATGGGGGTCCTACTGGTCCATGAACTGCTGAGCTAGGGGCAACCCCTGATGAAGACAAGCCGGAGTCTGGTCCTTCAGCTCCAGGGAGACCTGCTCCCTGGGGAGCATCAGCTGCTGTTCCCCATGGCTGTGAGTCACCAAAGGATGGAGACCCAGGTGCTCCCTGGGGACCACTGAGGCCGGGGCTCACTGGTGTCTCTGCGCCAGACGCAGGGCCAGACACAGACCCTGGGAGTGGGTAGACAGCCCCAGCAGCACTGGCAGATTCATTGGGCAGGTCAGCTGGTCCTTCAGCCCCTGAGAAGTTGGGTTCCATTCCAGCCTTGCTGGGACGTGCAGAACCAGGTGAGGACACTTCTCCCAGTGCTGGGGAACCTCCTGCTCCTGTTCCCTCCACAAGAGCTGATGGAGGGGACTGCTCAGTATTCACCAGAGGCCCTGTTTCTCCTGCTGGCAGCTCTCCAGTGTTAGTGGGGTCCTGCTGAGGGCTGAAGGTTGAAGGACTTGTCTCCATGTAGGGACTTCCTGGGTTTCCAGCCTGTGCCACATCCCCTGCACTCTCTGCCCCCCCCACCAGACTGAGCCCTGGGCCAGTTTCACTGTCCAGGGAGGCTGAGGACAGGCTGTCAGGGCCAGGGTCTGTGCCTGAGATGGGTCCTGCTTCATCACCCCTTGAAAGAGAAGGTGCTGCCACCACATCACTGGGAGAGGCAGGACTGGATGAGGAACCTTCAGCAGGAAGTTGATCTATCCCAGCTGCCATCCCACTGCCTGCAGTGGAGCTCAGGGATGGCTCAGAATCAATCCCACTGCCTGCTCCTTCCAGTGCCTGCTCTGCCGTGCCGGATCCAGGCCCTCCGGCTGCTGGCAGCTCCAGGTTTGTGCCAAGCTGGTCCCCAAGGGCAGGTGATGGGGGTCCTACTGGTCCATGAACTGCTGAGCTAGGGGCAACCCCTGATGAAGACAAGCCGGAGTCTGGTCCTTCAGCTCCAGGGAGACCTGCTCCCTGGGGAGCATCAGCTGCTGTTCCCCATGGCTGTGAGTCACCAAAGGATGGAGACCCAGGTGCTCCCTGGGGACCACTGAGGCCGGGGCTCACTGGTGTCTCTGCGCCAGACGCAGGGCCAGACACAGACCCTGGGAGTGGGTAGACAGCCCCAGCAGCACTGGCAGATTCATTGGGCAGGTCAGCTGGTCCTTCAGCCCCTGAGAAGTTGGGTTCCATTCCAGCCTTGCTGGGACGTGCAGAACCAGGTGAGGACACTTCTCCCAGTGCTGGGGAACCTCCTGCTCCTGTTCCTTCCCCAAGAGCTGATGGAAGGGACTGCTCAGCACTTGCCAAATCTCCTGTTCCTCCAGTCAGCAGCTCTCCATTATTAGCAGGAGAGGCTGAGGGCTGGGGGGCTGAAGGGCTCATGTCACTCTGGGTATCTGTATAAGGACTGCCATTCCCTGGACCTCCTGCCTGTGCCATGTCCTCCTGAGCTCCCTGACCCTGGACTCCAGCAGTGGGCCATGCCAGTCCATCAGGTACAAAGAGGGCTGGGCTGGGGGCATCTGAATCTGAACTCAAGCCAGTGTCAGGTCCTTCAGCTTCCTGGGGAGCTCCATCTGGCATTCCTCCTGGCTGTGACTCTCCAAGAGATGGAGACATGGGTGCTTCTGGGGCAGTAGTGAGGTTAGGGCTGGATGGTGTCTCTGCTGCACCATCAGCTGCAGGCAGGGTATTGGCTTCAGCCCCTGGGAGTGGGTAAGCAGCCCCAGGAGCACTGGGGGTGTCTGTCAGAGCATCAGGAAGCAGTGGTGGCTGTTCTCCAGTGGGGGTCTGCCATGGGTCAAGCTGCAGGGATGGATTGTCCAGACCCACAGCCCCCATGTTCCCTGTGGACAGCGCAGTGGCCGAAGTTGGGAGATTCATGTCACTCTGTGCATCAGTGGGAACCTCTGGGGCCAGCAGTGATGTGGCAGTGTCCTCTGTTTCCTCGGGTCCCACTGGTGCCTCGCTGGCTGCAGGTGACAGGGTTGAACCAAAAGCTTCTGATGACACCCCGGGAACTCTCTGCCCATCCCCGTCCCCTGTGGACGGTGCCAGCAAAGCATCTGGGCTCAGCACTGCCTGGCCAGGGAGGAGGGAGGGATCCCCAGGGTTTTGCACTGTTCCTGACATCACTGGGCTCTCTGGAGGTAGGTGGGATGAGCCAGGTGTGCTGAATTCACCATTTGTTGTATCTCCTGCATCTCCAGACTCTGAAGCCAAGGGACTTTCATCAGCAGCTGGGGCCATTTCTTCTGCTGGCTCTGGGTTAGTGCCCTCAACCCTGCTTACCACTCCACCCTGCTGGGTCGTAAGCAGCTCCTCAGCGCTGGGACTGGGACTTGAGGAGTTGGCATTGGCTCCACTTTGGACAGATGCAGGCAGAGTTATGACTTCCTCGACTGCTCCCATGGCTGTGGTCAGCCCTTGGTTTGGCAGCCAAGTGACACCAACACCCACGGGGCTGCCAGCAGTCAGCTGTGGCACCCAGGTGTCTGCTGGTGGAGGGGTGGTAGGGCGGGACATGTTGTCAGTGGTGAGATCTATGTCTTCTTCTCCTCTGGTCACAGCCGCAGGGATGTCTTCCTTCACATCTGGTGTGATGTCCAGGGTGGGATCAGGAGTGGCCTCTATTACCTCATACTCTGCTTCTGGGGTGACAGCGGGGTGCTGTGCAGTGATAGCGGCAGCGGTCCTGGCTGTAGCAGGAGCAGCCAACCCCCCCTCAATACTCTGAGACATGTTAAGAGGCTTGGCCACGTTCATCAGGGTTGTCACTGTAGAGCCGTATTCACTCCTTGCAGTCACAAAAGAGTCCGGCTCAGTCCCAGGAGGGAAGGTCAAACTCAACGGGCTCCCCGGGAAGATGCTCTCATGTATCTCAGCATCAGCTGCCGTGGTGCTTGTCTCCGCAGTGCCTGTCACCAGGGCACTGGGCCCCTCGTTCTCTGCTGTGATGGGAAAAGCTGTCCCCACAGTAAAGGGCCCCTCAGTAGTGACAGGGACAGCAGCAGCCCCAAGTCCTGCAGAGAAGCACAAAGCAGAGCATTACTGGGTGCTGGAGCTAGCAGTCTGCCAGGCTCAGACACACCTCTCCTCCAGCTGAGCATCACAAAGCTCCCAGGCTTCTTAAACCCTACTGCCTCATCCCACAACCTTACAAGGCTCTGATTTAAAAGTCAAGGAGTGCAGTCTGGGCTGCCTTAGGCATAGCACTGCACAGCACTTCTTCCATCCTCAGCACCAGTAGCTGCCAGATGGGACTGGACACAACTCATCACAGGTTAGGGAGAGACATTGGTGCAAGTGTGGAGGCAAAGGGAGCCCCTGCAACCCAGTCCAGTTATGGTGGGTATGGTACTGCCTGACCACTGGATAGAGCTGGGGCCCAGTAAGTCTAGCTCATAGCCCCAGGGGTGTCTGTGGAGCTCTGCCACCCCAGGACAGCCCTCAGCCCTCTTTCTGTTGCTGGAGGGACAGCTCTGAGTGCAGTCACTTCTGCAGGGCCTGGGGGTGTTCTGTGTTTTTTTGCCTTCCGGGTGTCTGAGAGACATTTAAATAACTATCCAAAGCCCTTTGGCAGAGAGGACAGCCAAGGCTTAGAGAAGCCTTCCCTGACTGCAGATGGACTCTGACCTGCTGCAGTTAAAGCAGGTTTGTTAAACCTCTACTGGGGTGGGCGTCTACCTGCTACTGCCCCCAGCTCTCTTGCCTCCAGTTGGGTGAAGGCACTGGGGATTCCCTCCCCATGGAGGGAATATTTGCGAGCTCCACTGGCCAAACACAGCTTACAGCTCACTCCTCCTGCTGCCAAAATCTTGACCCACATGCAGGAGTTTTGCTGAAAGGAGGAGACACCTGCTCACATCCGAGATGTTTCTCCCAGCACCTACTGGCACCCACGCATGATGTTTCACCCAGTATTATACTTAGGACAGGGATGCAGGCTCTGGGGAGACCAGGCTGCCTCTGCTGGCTCCAGGAGGAGCTGGGTGGATCTGCTGACGCTTGGCTTTAGGCAGCTGCAATTAGGGGAGATGAAGGGCACCCCGATGGCAAGACCTGCCAGGGCTTTGCCACCGCCCGACAGCCCCAGCCTGCTCCCCACCTTGGTGCTCCGGTTCATCAGGTTCCCCCTGACAGGGAGCCAGAACTCCCTGCAGCAGAGGTGCCTCCAACCTCACCGCCGGCTCAGCTCATTAGCTTACAGATGGCTTGTGCAGAGTCATTAATGAGCATTATCTCTTATGCCAGACTAGTCCTCAAGGGGCCCATCCTCTTCCAGAGCCCCGTTCCCTTTCCTGGCAGGCTGCTTCCTCACCATCTTCCCCAGCTGAAATAAGCTCTTTGCACCAGCCCACTCAGCCAGAGGAGCTCAGCTGCTTCTGTCCCCATCTCGGGGAAAACAAAGCACATCAGTGAAGTCTCCCCAGGTTAATTTGGCACACTCCACCCCAGTAAATCCATGTTTTATCATAATTCTTCCTTGTGGAGCAGGAAACACCATCTACCCCACACGCCTATGCATGGGAAGTTAGTGCAAAAGGGGCCCCAGCATGGAGCACCAGCATTTGCTCTTTCCTGGGACGTGGGAGGGATGGGAACATCCCCGGGTCCTGCTCTGCCGGCTGGCTTCCCTTGCTGGAGGGGTACACGGCTGCCTGCAGGCTTCCGGGCTGGGCTCTCACCTCTCCCACGGCTCCACGCCTGCAACCAGTCCCTTGGGTGATGCCTGCCCCATAAAACTTTTCCAGCTCTTTGACTGCAATCTATTGCAAGGACTTTCCAGTGCAGCCAGGAGGGAAAAGCATTTCACAGTGTACCTGCTGCACCCTGGCAGAGCTCAGGTAGCACATGGGTTAGCAGGAAAATATGGAACATACCATGCAGAATCCATACGCAGCATCCCAGGAAGGTGGAGAGCGTCCATCCCTTAGTCCCCATGCCTCAGGCCTCCACACAGGCAGAGCACTAGGAAGCTCAAAGGGAGGAGAGAGCAGCAAAGAGCAGCTCCCTCCGTCCCTCCCTGCCTACCTCTCCTGCAGAGCTGGAGTCCCACAGGTGCTCCTGCTCCTGTTCCCTCCTATTTATAGGGATGGCAGAAGGAGGCAGGTTGCCGACGTCCTCTCCCGCCCCCAGTCCCTTCCCTCCAATGTCCCTGTCACCATTCCCTTCTGGTCGAGCCCTCCCCTTCCCAAGGTCTGGATGCTCTGTTGAGTTGTGGCATGGGCTGGGGGTTACCCAAAGCCCACCCTGCAGGACCCAGCTCCCTGGTCCACCAGCACCAGGACGTGAAGCTGAGCCCGGAACAGTGTGTAGCACTGCCGACAGTGGCGTGGCAGTCACCCCGCCTGTTCCCCATGGCAACCACCCCACGGATTCCACAGGACCTGTTCCATGCAGGGTAGGGGGCCACAGAGGGTGTGGTGGTGACAGAGCAATGTCAGCTGATGCCACCATGTCTGTGAGGACACCATGGGCACTAAAATCACCAGCTGAGCCATGTCTCAGCCGAGGGCAAGGCAAGACACAAGAGCCCACTTGGCTCAAAGCTTCCTTGGAAGCAGACTCAGATTACAAAGCAGGGATGTATGGCTGTGGACAGGCTCTGGGGCATCAGCTGAGCTCCTGGTGCTCAGCTGCAACTGGAATCACTAGGGATCCCTGTCCAGAGCCCCAGCATGCCCCAGTGGGGTTTGAAACCTGCACCTCAGTATGGCCACAGCAGTGCTGGGGTGCTGGGAGGGGGCAAATTATCCAGGAAAGCTTCTCTGCAAGGTGGGACCAGCATCCCCAGAAGCTGGAGCAGGAAAAGTCACAGGCCTGGACCCCCTTCCCTGCTATGGGGAATCCCTGGGTCACTTCACATTGATCCCCTGGGTCACTTCACCCCTGTATCTCTCCTTCCTCCTTCTATTGGAGCAGCAATTCTCGCACCCCCTCCCCCATGAAAACTGCTGCCAGCTCCCCCGTGAACAGCATTATGCAAACTTCCACCACTACATGGTTTTGTAGTCAATTAAACACTTCTTAATCAGAAATGCCCCCAGGCAACTCCTGCAAAGTGTTATGAGGGGTGTTAGGCAGTACACAGTGTCCCGCTGGAGCTGGCCTCCGTCAGGCAGGCAGCAGTGGCTGGGCACATCAAGTGACACCCCCGACCCACCAACTGGGCAGAGTCGACAGGGAAATGCCAGGGGAGGCCAAGTCACGGCTGGTGAAACACCATCCTGTAAACCCACGCATTACCCCCGGCAGTGGGAACAGGGCACAGACGGTAAATCGGGGGGAGCGCCATTCGGTTGGAACAAATGTTCTCCTGCCCACCGAAAATGCCAGTGTGGGGGTAAAGCCAGGGGGGAACAGTGCTCTGGGGGCCTCTGCAACCAGCACTGCAGATCATGGGGTGACTGCCCAGCCAGTGACCACCTGAGCAACCACCACACCTGCGCTGATGGAGGATTAGAGGGATACAAACCTACCGTGGGAGAGTTGTTCCTGACTGTGCTGACAATGCCATATCACTTTGGAAAGCCACCCCGACAGGGAATATATGCTGACGCTGGAGAGGGTTGCTCCAGATGGTGTTTGAGGTGCAAAATGTGGTGGGAACCACAGGGATTGTTGCAAATGTGCTGCTCAGCATAGGGCAAAACAACTCGGCTGAAGCAAGGCGGTGTCCTCAGCCCTCCTGCAAGCTCCTCTCCGCGCTCCCTGGGCCAGCTCTGCCTGGAGACCCTCATACTTGCAACTCCTGCCCATGCTGTCCCCAAGAAAACTCATCTCCCAGCAGAGTCTCAGGGGTGACACATCAGACTTCTCCCTCTGCTCTGGCATTGATTGGTGCACCCTTCCAAGAAAGCCTGCAGCCACTGAGGGATGCCTTGTCTCAAGGATGGTGCCCTGTTCCTACCCTCAGAAGGGGCTTTATATTGATCCTTCAGCAGGACGTCCTGGCAAAGTGCTGATTCCTGAAAGAATAACTGTCATCTACAGTTACCAAGGACCAAAGCATCGTGTGGGCACTGGAGCCCTTCAGGAGCCTATAGCCACGAGGCAATTCTACAAATCCCAGCACCGAGGGGCTCTACACCATTCAGCACAGCAGAGCATGGCCCAGCACAGTGCCTTATCAGCCTTCCTGGAATTAATGGGCTGGTTGTTCCAGCCCTGTAGAGAACACAGCATCTCCTACTGGATCCCCTCCAGCCTCCTGGCAAGGGCATTTGGAGAGAGCTCAGGGTGGTAGTGGGGGAAACCAGGTTATCCATCAACTCCACAGGTTCTGGATGACTTGGCATGCTGGGTGTGTTGCAACACCCTCCTGCCAAACAGCAGGAGCTGGACTATAGCCATCAGCAGGGGTGAAGGGGAGGGGGACACCGGAAGGGACACCTGAGTCACAAGGGACTTGAGATAGGCACCCCGTGATGCTGCCAGGCCCTCTGAAGGTGAGAGCTGGGCACTGGGTCTGCTTCTTTGGAAAATGCTGGTAGGTGGCAGTGGATTGCAGCAAAGATGGTGAGAACTGATTTGTGAGCTGGATACAACCTCCCAAAGCTCCTCTGGTCAGGGATCCGTGGCAGGCAAGCAGCCATGGGGTGAAGGTGGCAGCCAGCATCCTCAAGGATGGCAGGCATGGGGAACATGGGCAGTGTCGGGGGCTTGTCAGAGCTCTGTGCTGCCAGTGCCTGGGCAGTGACCACCACGCCCACGGGAGCCACATGCCCCCACTGTGCCCCTCTTCTCCCTCCCAGGCTGAGGGCAGAGGGGATCAGAACATCTCTTCCCCTCACTGCCCCCCGACCATGATAACAGTGGAAGGCACCCGTGCTGGCAGAGGACAGTGAGTACCCCAGTCACCTTTTCATCCCAGCGCTTCAGGACCTTTTCCTCCCTTTGTGACGCAGTTTGGCTCCACTACGCCGGCTTTGGCACCCAGCCATGTCCCGGGGTCTGAAGTTATGGATTCAACAGCCGGAGAAAACAGCCCGGTGGGACATGACGTGGGAGGACTCTTGGCCCAGCTCCATGGCGTAGGCAGACCACAAGGATTTCTTTCCCAGCGCCCCATCAGGCGTCCAGCATGGGGACCCCTTCTGGCAGGCTTTGCCCTGCTCCCCGGCTCCCTGCCCAGGTGCCAAGGGACCTCTCTCGGTATCAGTGAGTCTGACAAGCCCACAAAAGCCAGGCAGCGTCCTAACGAGCAAAGAGGCAACCCTGGGATGCAAGGGTCATCCCAAATTGGAGCATCCTGACAAGCTGCCTGAACACAGCCTCCAGCCCCAGCCCAGCCTCTCCCAGCCCCTGAGAGCTGGCAGGCAGCCAGGTGATCCCACGGAGTCTTTCCCCATACTGTCAGGTTGCTGGCTCCTTCCCAGATGGTTGACAACCCAGGCAGCCTGGGAGCAGTCCCCAGGTTTGGCATCCCACAGCCCCATGCGCCCCTTCCCAGCCCTCCCTGTGCTGGGGTGGTGAGGGCTGCCAGTGAGGAATAGGGATCAGCCAAAAACAATCCCTGACACGCAACAAGGCTATTTTGCTAATTATTTCAGTTTTCAATCTCCAGGCGAGGTGACTTGCTTAGGCTAATAATTGCTTCAGTTGCATTTTATCTGGCTAATTGATCAGTTAATGAATGACTTTGCTGCAGGGGGACAGATGTTGTGGCCGTCTCCTTAGCTGGGGACTGGAAAAAAACAGGGAAGGAGCACAGCCCACAGGATTTCCACGGCCCCATGATGTGTCCAGCTGCCCCAGCAGCTGTGGGGTGCCATGGGGCAGAGAGCACCAAAGCAGGGACCCCCAGCCTGTCAGGGTTCCCAGCCATCCTCGGGAATGTCTGCAGCCGGCCCTGCCAGGAGGGGACAGCACTGAGCCTGTCTCTCCATGAGAAGCTTTTGAGATTCGGATGGTTTTCCTCGCCAGTACCTCTAATAGATGGCAAAGCTGAAAATTGTGAAAGGCAACTTGGAAAATAAAGAAGTCATCAACTTCGACACAGAAAGCATGGAGTTTCTATTTACTGCCCAGCACGTGTTGGCACAGGCGTGTTCCTCTGTCAGCAATACCACAGGTGAGCCTTGGGCACAGCAGTACTGGGGGCTCCAGGTCTCCTTCCTCTCACCCATCAGTCTCCAGGGTGGCTTTGATGGCTGATCCAACACAGTCCCAGCTGTAAAAGCCCAGTCCCGCAGGGTCCCCTTCTCCCAGCCCCCTGGCAGCGCTGGAAGGGGTCCCCTCAGAGGAGCCAGGCCTGAAGCAGGGTGATGGGAGGTCTTGGGCTCTACAGACATGCTGGGGGAAGGGGTAGGGGCACCACAGCCCACGAGGGGCACAGGGGGTACACAGGGAAGTACAGGGAGCCCCAAGTTCAAGAGGAGCTGTGCAGGTTACCCCAAGGGGCTGCACTACCATGAAGTAAGGAGCCGGGAGCAGATGGCTTGCTGGCACATGGGAGCTGGCAGGGCGAGGAGCAGTGGTCAGGGGCTCCTCTTCCCTCGCCATTCCAATGACAGGCCAGCGCACGGAAATGCCGTCTGCAGGTCCTCACGAAGCTGGGGGGAAAGAACAGCCATCAAACCGTGCCAGAGGGGGTTTCCTATCCCCCTGTCCCCACCTCGAAAGCGCCTAATCCTGAAGTGTGGCAGGGTCTCCCCTTAATCCAAAAGGGGTAAGGGTGACATTCAATGCAAGACTCAGCCATTCTCCTCCCACTGGCTGCCTGACCCCTCCCTGACTGCCTGGACCATAGCTGGCAGATGCAAAATGGCATCTCCTCCCACACACCTTACCTTGGACAACACCAGCTCCTGCACCGTGCTGTTCCCCAGATCCAGGGGTGTGCTTAGCCGCAGCGATAGGAAGAGGCGAGATGCACCTAGGGGCAAAAAATGCGGCTCTGGTTATTGCCCTTGAACCTTGGATTGTGCCAAAGAATCTGGGGGTCTTTCCATCAGATTGCTGGCACAGACACAGGACCTCCTCCCAGGTTAATTGCGTCATGGACACTCTACACTGTCAAGAGAACAACCCTCCCACTGCACAGCAAACCCAGAGCACGTCCCCCAGAGCATCTTCACTGAGAGCATGGCAAAAGCAGTGGGGTTCCAGGACCCCCTGCACTGGCCTATGGCAGCCCAAAACCACAATGGGTGGATGGTGATGCCCACAGACACTGCACTTACTGGTGTTGGACGAGCCAGTGGGGCAGACGGGCAGCGGCATTGGCAGGTCTGCAGGGGTGCTGCGGGTTACCTCTGAGGTCAGGGTCGAGTTCATGGTGGGGAAAGAGAACTCAATGCCTGGGCAAAGCAATGTTACATTAGCAGCGTCTGCAGAGGTGCAGGATGCTCCTGCAGCTGGGGACAGACTGAGCCTAAGCAAAGACACCTACATGAAGCCACCCCTGGACATGCCCAGAATCCCTGTGAGGATTTGTTCCCGTGAAAGTGTCCCTACCTTCCAGTAGGGAACCCACCCATGGCTGCACTGGGGGTCCCAGATACTGTCAGGGTACCTGGAGTCGACTCCATAGTTGGGGGGAAGATGGCAGGGGTAGTCCTGGATGTGGTCCTGGCCGGGTGGCTGGGAGAGGGGGTGCTCAGGGGGACCTCCGTGCTGATAACAGGGCTGGCCATGGTGTTTGCCAGGGTTGTCAAGGGCTCAGATGAAGCAGCTGTTGTTGTGGTGGGAGGAGGCATGGTGGGAGGTGGGGTGCTGCCAGTCCCTGGGGATGTGCTGGACCTCTCTGGGGTGGAAGCTTCTGTTTCAGGGCTGGAGGGAGAGAGGGTGGCTGCGGTGGTGGAGTCAGTGGTGGGCAGCTGTGCCGAGGTCTCCATAGGTATTGAGGAGGTGGGGGGAGATGGGGACGTGGTTGCTGTCACACCCATGGCAGTTGTCTCTGCAAAGAGGTTGGACAGTGAGATGCACAAGGGTTGGTGGTAAAAGGCTCAGTCCATGGCTGTTCTGGGGATGGCACAGCATCACCACCACCATGAGGTCCCCAAGGCAATCAAAGCTATGCATCAGCCATGGACCATTGGGAATGGAGATTCACTGTCCTGCACGGATCAAACACATGGATTTCCTGAATGGCATCTGCAAGACAGGCCACGTAAATCCCCAGCCTGACAAAGTAGGAACAAGCCATGGGCATCACCGGTCTCAGGGCAGAAACTCCTGTAGGCGCCAGTCGTAAGATCCATTCCACCACTTTCACTCATCCCTGAAGGAAATCAGCAAACCCGTCTGACAGGAAGAGCTGAGCAGGAACTGGCGACCGTGAGACAGTCTGGAAATGTAGCAGCAGCGTTTACACAAACCTCTCTGCTGCAGATAGTCAGGAACTGATAGCACTGGGTGTAAATAATGGCAACGGGGGAAGAAGCCCTACAAAGGAACAAATCCAGCTTGCAGCTCAGGGCGAGCCGTTAGAGACGTGCTGCGACCCACGAAACTCTGCGAGGGAGTTGTGAGACACAGGAGGGACATCCTCTATTCCCACCCGGACCCTGTGCTAGGGCAGTCTGCTGTCCCCAGGCAAAGCCCAGGGATCTGTAATCTTCTCCAAAGGATGCACAGGACAGCCTAGCTGCCTGAACCTTTGTCAAGGGGTGTCTGTGAGGTGGCGGCTTTGGCACACCAGACTGGATTCCCCAGTGTTCCCAGCAGAAACACAGTGAGTCTGGGGCTCTGCTTACATGAGGATGGGAAATGGAGCCACAAGCCGTCATCTGCTTTCAGCCAACCCAGCTAGAAACTTCCAAAGCCCCCGGCAGCCACTCCCTCCCTGCACACAGCAGCTGGTTAAATAACAATGTAGAGAAGGGCAAATGTCTGATCCCAGCCCACGCCAGGTGAGTGCACTGAAGGGCCTCATCCTCACACAAAGGAGGAGCCAGAAGTCCACCTCTGCTTACCATTCATCAAACAGCACCCGCAACATTTCACCCGCCAACCCCACAGATGTAGGATCATTCCCCACCACCCTGGGGAATGATGCTCCCCACTCACCACCCACCCCATGGAGACCACCACATCCCACTCAGGCCTTACCCAGAGCAAGGTGCAGCACGGCGAGGCAGGTGAGACTCAGCAGCAGCAGCAGCAGAAGGGGCAAGAGCAGGGGCAGCCCCCTTCTCTGCCCAGCCATGTCCAGGTGAGCAGGAACTGTTACACCCCACCAGCACAGCTCTGAGCGCTCCCCACAGCCCCAGCACTGGGGTTTCCAGGTCAGACATCAACTGCACGGCTGGACCCAGAGCAGCCACGAGCAGTGGGCAGGGCAGGCCAGCAAGGCCACCACTACGACAGACCTGGTCCCTGCAGCTCGAGACTGTGCTGTCCTCTGCCTGCTGAGGAGAGGGTGACAATGGCAAAAAGTCCAGGGAAGCAGCCAGGCTACCTGGAACCGTCCCTGCACTTCGCCGCAGGGGTGATGTTTGGTGGTGGCTCCCAGCACCAACGCCCTCAGGAGACAACAGTCGGCTCTGCCTGAGCGTGAGGAACTGGCCGAGAGAACATGCAACACTCAGGAAGGGCGTGCTCTAGGCTGAGGGTTTGTCCCCTGGGCTGTCTGTACAGGCATCACTTCCCTGTGTCACAGCGTATCATGGCTGAAGTGTACTGCTCACAGCTGGAGTTTCCTTCTTCTCAGGGTCAGGGACAAGACCAGTCAGAGGCGCCTGCAGGCACTGGGCCAGCTACAGGCATTCTGCAGGCAGGAAGGCAAGGCATGCTGGAGGATTGTCAGGGCACATCCGACATGCTGCTGTACAGGTACACAGGGGCACTGCTGGGGCACAGGCACACAGAGGCCATCACCAGAGTACAAGCACTCTGATCAGGTGCTCTCACACTGTGGGCATTAGGCCAGGGTGCAGGTACTCCGTGAGGATGCAGTTGCTCTGCTGGGGTACAGGGACACCAGGGACGCCGTGGTACCGTGCACAGCCAGGGGTACTGGGACAGGGCACAGTCTCCCTGCTGTGGTTGATGTGCATGGAGTGGCGTATCACCAGGGTACATCTGCAGTCCCAGGGTAGAGGCTCCTGAAAGAGCCACCAGGATACAGTCACACTGCCGGGACACAGGTGCCCAGTAAGCAACACTGCCAGAGTACAGCAGCCTGGGGAGACTGCAGGGGTACAGTCCCAGTCCTTGAGGTACAGGGTATGTTCAGTCTCACTGCCAGGGTGCAGGCTCACTGCAGGGGACACAGCCACACAGCTGCGGCACAGCCACAGCACAGCCACACTGCTGCCACAATACAGCCACACCAATGAGGTACAGCTGCAGCTGCACAATTCCAGTATAGCCACACCACCAGGAGCTGTCAAACCATGGTACAGTCACACTGCTAGGCACAGTCCCACCAGGGCACAGTCACAGTCCAGCACGGGGCCATCCACTGGCCTGAAGAGCCTTGAGACCAGGCAGCCCCCACAGGGCTGTGGCCATGCCATGCGCTGGGCTGCGGGGAAGGAGCCAGGTGCCTGGCTGAGCAGGATGGGAGATCCCATGGAGATTTGCCACCCTGATCCTGCCCCCCAGGTGCCCCGTGGCTGCACTCACCTGCAGTGGCACTGGGAGTCTCGGGTGCTGTCAGGGTGGAGGTACCAAGGGTGGTCCTGGCCGTGGTCCCGACTGGCTGGCTGGGGGCAGGTGTGCTCTTGGTGGCCGCTGTGCTAGTAATGAGGGAGGCTGTGGTGTCTGATGGGGTTGTCAAGGGCTTGTTTGAAGTGTCTGTCAGTGCTGGTGTGGTGGGAGAAGAGGTAGTGATGCTCCCTGGGGACGTGCTGCCAAGCAGCGTGGTTGTGGCTGGCCCTTGGTGGGTGCTGGTGCCAAGTGTGGTGCCCATCCAGGTGGAGGAGAGAAGAGTAGAGGTGGGGGGAGGCAGTGTGCTCATTTCAACTCCAGATGAGCTGAGAGCCAGGGCTGTGCTGGTCCCCACAGATGTTACATTGGTTGTCTTGGGACAGTTGGGTGTTATAGCCATGGAGGTTGAAGTTGGGGTGCTGGTGGTGAGCCCCAGCCCAGGTGACCCAGTAGTGCTGTGGGCTGTGCTGCCCCTCTCCTGTGCTGTGGTGACGCTGGAGGCTGCCAGGCTGCTCCTCTGAGGTGCAGCAGCACTGGACGTGAAGGCATCCATTGGCATGTCTGGGGTGGAGGTTGCAGGACTGGAGGGAGGGAGGGTGGCTGCAGTGCTTGAGCTGGTGTTGGGCAGCAGCGCCATGGTCTCTGTGGGTGTCAAGCACGTAGGGAGAGTCAGGGATGCAGGGACTGTCATGTCTTTGACAGTGGTCCCTACAGAGAGGTGGCAGACAGCACACAAGGGCTGGCAGTGAAAGGCTGAGATCATGACTCTACTGGGGATGGTGCAATATTATCACCGCCATGAGCTGCTCAAGCCTCGCATCAGCCGTGGATCATCAGGACTGGGGATTTTCCACCCTGAATGGATCAAGCACGTGGATTCCCTGAATGGCAGTGTGACCATCAGGAAGGCAAACCATGTAAATTCCCAGCCTGACAAAGTAGGAACAAGCCATGGGCATCACCGGTCTCAGGGCAGAAACTCCTGTAGGCGCCAGTCGTAAGACCCATTCCATCACCTTCACCCATCCCTGGAGGAAGTCAGACAAACCCGTCTGACAGGAAGAGCTGAGCAGGAACTGGCGACCGTGAGACAGTCTGGAAATGTAGCAGCAGCGTTTACACAAACCTCTCTGCTGCAGATAGTCAGGAACTGATAGCACTGGGTGTAAATAATGGCAACGGGGGAAGAAGCCCTACAAAGGAACAAATCCCAGCTTGCAGCTCAGGGCAAGTCCATGAGAGACCTGCTGCAATCCACAAAACCTCTGCAAGGGGCTTGAGGAATGCAGCAGGAAGGGACCTGTGGCTGTAGCTTGAGGTTCTCAGGAGGTACAAGCCTCAGG
Organism: Cephalopterus ornatus; assembly: GCA_013396775.1. Taxonomy (NCBI): domain Eukaryota; kingdom Metazoa; phylum Chordata; class Aves; order Passeriformes; family Cotingidae; genus Cephalopterus; species Cephalopterus ornatus. The sequence goes on from VZRE01008772.1 coordinate 283,880, forward strand.
TTTATTCCAGGAGGTACAAGCCCCAGGTTTGTTCCCTGTGCTCAACTCAACGCTGCTCTTGCTTTGCATCAAGTGCCAACGTTGGGTGGCATTTGAAGTTTTCCAGGCCCAGTATATCCTGGTGATGTTGCCATCCAGGCAGGGCTGTTTGGTGCTGCTAGGCAGGTTGTAGCAAAGGCAATGAGCTCAGCATGGACCAAGGTTCAGCAAGGGGGTCCAGCTGGGTCCAAGGTCTTCTCTGCCCAGATGGAGACCCACATGAGAGGCAAAAGAAATAAAGCCAAGCCCATCGCTCATGTTTTGCAAAGTGCTGCCCTGTTCACTCACTAGGACAGGGCTGAGATGTTGGAGAGCAAACAGCACCCACAGCATTTCACCTCCACCACCCCAGGGCCACCCACCACTCTGGAGACTGATGCTCCCCCCTCTCCCCCCACTCCAGATACCACCACATACCATTCAGCCCTTACCCAGCGTGAGATTCAGCACAGCAAGGCTCAGCAGCAGCACGGGCAGCCCTCCTGTCCCCCCAGACATGTCCAAAGCCAGCACTCCAGTGCCTTGCAAGGTGTGGACCTGAGGACGCAGCGCGTGAGGTTGGTGCTAGTGGGGAACTGCACTGCCGAGTGACGGCTGAAAGTGACTGGAGCTGCCTCCTCGTTCCCGGGGGCAGGGAGGGGAGGCACCAGCGGGCACTGTCCCCCTCCCGGGCAGGTGCCGCGCCGCGGGCGCGCCGCGGACATCGGGGCAGCACCTGCGCCCGTGTGCGGGGGGCGGCCCCGGGCGCGGGGGGAACGCCCCTCCCTGCACGAGGCCACACCCATGACAACGCCCTTTACACACGCCCACGGCTTGTGTAACACTGGGAGGGCCGCGTGGCGCCGGGTAGGGATCGGGGTCGGGGCCCCTACTGCGGGGATCGGAGACCAGGATCGGATCGGATCGGTAAGCGGAACGGGCAGGGCACCGTTATCCCCTGGTGCCCGAGGACCAGGATGGGCAGGGGACCAGCATCCCCTGGGCTCTGGGGGCGGACCGGGATGCGCAAGGAAGCGGGAAAATTCAGCACTGTCCCGTTTCCTGTCGGAAGCGCAGCACGGTCTCGTTCTCTCTCACAGCGGCGGCTCGCAATCACGGTGCTCCGGGCGCTGGCCCGAGCGACCCTGAGGATGCCGCGGGGACAAGGGAAGCGAAAGGCCGAGGTCACGGAGGTGCCTCGCGTGTCTCGGAGGAGGACGGAAGAAGAGGAGGCGATGCAGGAGGCCCGGCGGAGGGCGGCTCCGTCCGTGCGAGAGTTCAAGTACAACAAAAAGCGCGTTCGCCTCATTTCGCAGGGCTCGGACCTGAAGGATGATGCTCGGTGCATCCTTTACTGGATGTGCCGGGATCAGCGGCTACAAGGTGCAAACCAGCTGGCAGAAGGGGCCGGGAAGCAGAGCTCTCTGCAGGGGCGTTTGAGGGGGAAAACCCATTCCCATCTTTTCAGTGAAGCATATTCCTGACACCGCCCTGTGTGATTTCTCCCCAGATAACTGGGCTTTCCTCTATGCCCAGCGCCTGGCCCTCAAACAGGGGCTGCCCCTGCACATCTGCTTCTGCCTGGTGCCCAAATTCCTGGAGGCCACCATCCGGCACTACGATTTCATGCTGAGAGGCCTGCGGGAGGTGGCCGAGGTACAGCCAGGGGATGTCCCTGCTGGGTGGGACAGGGCTCCTGGGGAAGAGGGGAGGCAGATCCATCCCTTCAGCGGATGGTGGTGTGCTGGGGTCTGCAGAGCTATGAACTGTCCCATAGCCCTTTCCCTATCGCTGTAGGAGTGTGCAGAGCTGAACATCTCCTTCCACTTGCTGCTGGGCTACGCCAAGGACGTGCTGCCTGCGTTTGTGGTGGAGCATGGTGTGGGTGGGCTGGTGACAGACTTCAGTCCCCTCCGCCTCCCCCGGCAGTGGGTGGAGGACGTCAAGGAACGGTTGCCAGAGGATGTGCCATTTGCACAGGTGGGTGTCAGCACTCTGAGAAGGGAAAATTCTTGATGGTGAGATGGGGGAGAAACTTGTCTCCTGTGTTTTGTGCACTGGAGTGACTTGAGCAGAGAGCATGTGTGTCACGTCATCGGGACCATTTGCTTCTCACACTGTCTCCATGGCTTTGCTTCCCAGGTTGATGCCCACAACATCGTGCCCTGCTGGGTTGCCTCCCCCAAGCAGGAATACAGCGCCAGGACCATCCGGGGCAAGATCCACGCTCAGCTCCCTGAGTTCCTCACTGAGTTCCCCCCTGTTGTTCGTCACCCATATTCCCCCTCCTGCCCAGCAGAGGTACCAGCAGGAGACACCTCCAAACCCATTCATGGCCTGTCCCAGAGTGTTTCACAGCTGCTTTGTGATCCTGGGAGGGGTTGGCAGGGGGTGGGGACAGTGACCTGCCTGAGGTCACACACAGATGGTGTGGAAATGGGCATGCCCTGGAGAAGGGGAGGTTCCCACCTCATTTATTCAATTCCAACATCTCTGCCATGCAGAGGGCTAGTTAAGAGGAGAAGGCTGGCATGGGCTGGGGACTTGCTGGTTGGGGACATCCGGGGGACAATAACACTCTGGGGTAGCCCTGGCTGAAGAGCATCTGCAAATGCACTCACTGCTCGGTCGCCACCCAGCCCATTGTGTGGGAGGCCTGTTATTCCAGCTTGCAGGTGGACCACACCGTGCAGGAGGTGGACTGGGCAACCCCTGGCACAGCTGCAGGGCTGGCTGTGCTGAAATCTTTCATCACAGAGCGGCTGAAATCCTTTGGCTCCCACCGGAATGACCCCAACAAAGCAGCTCTCAGCAACCTTTCCCCATGGTTCCACTTTGGTGAGTGTCCCAGGCTTTCCACTCTGCAGTAGGACTGAGCATGGTCTCTTGGACTGGTAGCCTGAATTGCTCCTTCCCCATGTCCCCAGGCCAGGTTTCCACCCAACGGGCCATCCTGGAGGTGCAGAAGCACCGGCGCAAGTACAAGGAGTCGGTGGATGCGTTCATGGAGGAGGCCGTGGTGCGGCGGGAGCTGGCTGAAAACTTCTGCTACTACAATGAGAACTACGACAGTGTGCAGGGTAGCATTGGGTTGTGTGGGCAGTGCTGGGGGCCAGGCCTGTACCCAACTGGTCACTCCAACTTGGCAGTCCTATTTCTGCTAGGAGGAGGGCTGTGGGGGTACTAATGTCCCATCATTTGGCCCCTTCTGGAGGCATGTACCCTCAAGACTGGTGCCCTCCATAGCCCTGCTCTCCATCTCTTCCTTGGTACCCTGCAGGAGCAGGTTGCTCAATGTTGCTCCTCATCTCTTGCTCTCAGGTGCCTACGACTGGGCACAAACCACCCTGAAACTCCACGCCAAAGACAAGAGGCCTTATCTCTACAGTCTGCAGGAGCTGGAGCAGGGGACCACACATGACCCACTCTGGAATGCTGCCCAGGTACTGCCCTACATCTTCCCCACAAACTGCTGAGCTTTTTCCCAAGGGGCAGAAGTGACCTGGCACAGACTGACCCCTAAGGCTGTCCCTATCCCCCCAGCTCCAAATGGTCCGGGAGGGCAAGATGCATGGCTTCCTGCGGATGTACTGGGCCAAGAAGATCCTGGAGTGGACCCGCTCCCCCGAGGAGGCCCTGAAGTTTGCCATCTACCTCAATGACCGCTACGAGCTGGATGGGAGGGACCCCAACGGATATGTAGGCAAGCTGCAGGATAGGGCATGGGGTGGGGGGTCTCATCTGTGATGGCCAAGGCTGCAGTGGTGGGGAGGGCAGGGTGGGGGCTCTCTGCAGGCAGCCCAGCCCATCTTGCTTTGCATCCACATCCCACTTGTTCTCCGTGTGCCTCCAAGCAAGGGAGAGAGCTGACGCTCCATCCCTATGCCTGGCAGGCTGCCTGTGGTCCATCTGTGGAATACATGACCAGGGCTGGGCAGAGCGGGCAGTCTTTGGGAAGATCCGCTACATGAACTATGCCGGTTGCAAGCGCAAGTTTGACGTGGACCAGTTTGAGCGTCGCTACGCCCCTGCACACTCCCAGTGACAGGCACAGTGTGCCTTGAGAGGGCTCGTGTCCCTCTGTGCTGGGGCAGACGTGCCTTTGCCAAGGTGCCACCCTGCAGAGATCACCCAGGGCAGGGATCACCCCGGGTGCTGTTGGAGGGCTCGCTGTAAAAGCAGCAAGCCCCAAGGTTTTGCAGGTCTCTTTCGTGCCATCAGCCCCTACTCGAGCTACCACCCTGGGACAGCTGCTGAAGTCCTCTGGAGTCCTCTCCTGGCACTGTGAGAGCCCATGCTCAGCGTGCCTGGACTGCTAGAAACCTTTTCTACAACCACCACGCTCAGGATAGTCCAGGTCACTGTTGCTGCTGCTAACCACAGCTTAGATTTCGGCTGAGCAGGGCTTTTCTGGGGAAAAAGCCCCCAGAAAGTGGCTTGTGGTGGAGCCAGTGCTGGGATGGGCTGGCAGATGCATCTTTTAACAGTTGTTTTAAAGTTTACGGTTTCTATCACCTGTGTTGATGGTGTTGATGGGGCAATGCATGACACTGCTGCGAGGGGAGAGCTGGGCTGCATGGCATGGGGATGCAAGCAAGGACAGAGCAGCCCAGGCCATGCCCCTGGGCCCCTCTGCCAGCAGCAAAGGCAGGCTCAGAAAGGGGACAGGCGTTTACAGACGCAGCAGCTTGTACCTCCTGCCCTAAGTCCAGTGGGCAGTTTGCAGGGGAAGGCCACAAACCAGATGAATTAGCCAATAACCCCCTCCCAGTGACATCTGGGGATGAATCACCAGCTGCACAAGTTGCCCCCCCCCCACTGCTCCCTGCTATCAGCAGCACTCCCTGCCTGCCCCATGAGCTCAAAGTGGGATACACACCATTACCCCACCTGAAATGTCACAACACAACTGAACCCCTTATTAATTTAGTTTATTAAGGACGGCATTTTAATTGCTATGCTGTGCAACAATAACCACGGGGAGGGCTCCAGTTGATGGCTGGGGCAGCCCCCTGCTCTCCCTCACAAAGAGCTCACTGCCTTGGCCAGGTCCAGTGTTAGTTGTAGCGGTCAGTGCTGGGCACAGTCTTGCCCTGGAGACCTCTGCCAGGTTTGCAAGTCCTGCTGCTTCCAGACACAGTCCATGGTGGAGGGTGGAAACCATAACTAAGCCAGAATTCCTTCCAACTTCTCCAAACGTACTCAGTGCTTCTAGAAAGGGATGCAGGCAGCCACTCAGCTGCAGTCCCAAGACAATAAAGTGCTTCAAACAAAATAGGGTGGATGGAGGTGTACTGCTGAGGCAGCTCCAGGGAAGGGGGTGCCAGTTCCAGGCAGCAGCAGGAAGGCTTGGCTTGGGTTTGGGGACAGGCAAGACTAAGGCAGACCAGCATCTGGTAGCCCCAGGGCTTGCAGAGACAGAGTTAGCACAAGAGCAGCTGCTCCGGTGGAGAAAACAAGCAGAAGCAAGACACAAGGCGGCAAAAACCCCAGGGGAGCAAGTGGGGAGCTGAACCCTGTTTCCGGGACTTTGTCAGGATGCTGCAGGCAGGGGAGAGATGCTGCTGTGCAGCAGCCTGGTCCCCAGCAGCAAGGCTTGCAGCCACCCTCCCTGACCAAGCCCTGCAGCCACCTCTCCTGGTCCCAGCGTCTTCCTCTCTCCCCAACCCTGCCACCCCCACAGGAAGAGCCCACAGGAGGTCACATCCCAGCCTGAGTCAGGGCACACACTGAAAGAGCCACTGCCCCTCGATGCATTCTGCCAGTATGTTGCTCCCCAGTCCCTCAACACCCTTCTCGCACGTACACAGGCCACACCATCCTTCCAAACATCCCACATCCCACCCATGCAAGGGTGGTGCTGGACAATCACCCGTGCCACGGGCTAAAGCAGTTTCTGCCCTGCAGAGAAACCTCTTTGACCGCAAACCCCAGGGCACAGAGCTCACCTTGTACCTGTGGGTCTGACCCTGTAGAGCTGTCAGTCATGGCAGGCAGCTCTACATCGGTGAGGGACCAACCCTTTGCAGCACGCCAGTGCCAAACCCCTCTCACCCCATGCACCCCCATTGCAAGCAGCCTGCCTGGCCACCCCGCTGCACCACAGCCGGGAAGCTTGGAGGCTTTGCTTGCTCAGGGACCCTTCTCCCAAGGGGAGCAGGATGTTTGCTGGGAGAGGGGACACCCTGGCAAATGCCAGCTCCATCAAAGGGTGAGGAACTAGGAGGAGGACGGCCCTGGAGACTCACCCTGGGTGAGTCGCAAGCAGATGGCATGCCCCTTAAGGAGGCATTTCAAGCAGCACACCTCCTTGCAGGGGAACACAGTTAAAAATACAAACAACCACATTAAAAAAATAAAACCGAATCAACAGATTAAAAAACAAAAACCCAACATAAAAGAACAAACTAAGACATAGGCTCGGGGGATGCAGCTGGAGGGCTGAGCCTTCACCTGCATCCCAAGAGGTCTCAGACAGAAGGCAGCTGCACACAAGGCAGGACCTAGTGCCACCAGAGAGAGGTCCCGTGTCACCCTTAGAGGAGGACATGTACCCCCAGGGAGGACAGACTGGCAGCATGAGGAGGAAGTAGGTTGAAAGTCTGTATCCCATGGAAGCAGATCCTAATAGAGCCATGGCGATCTGCCTGCCAAAAGCCTGTCAGCGCCAGTCCCCTTGGGCAGCTGCTCCAGGGGCAATGTCCCACTGCAGCACAGGCTGCAGGCAGGGGGCAGGGAAGTCTGGTGTTTTCATCATTGCCACCTCCTCTGCTCTGATCCTTGAGTGACAGCAACTCTCCACCAGTGTCCCACACCAGCTTTCAGAAAGGGAGCTGTTAAATGTACAGCCAACTCCCCCACCCTCCCTCTGTTCACACAAGCCCCAGCAGCAGAACAGAGGATCAGAGAACTCAGAGAGTTGATTCTCTCCTCCAAGGAGCTGATGTGGCCAGAGCTTCCTGGTATGCAGGTGATGAACAGAAAGTGCTGACCCTTCAGAGGACCCTCCTGGGCTCAGAGCAGGGCATGGAGACAGGCACCACAGCACTGCCTTGTCCATCGTGAACAACTGCTTGGAAACAAGTCTCTGTTCTGCCTGCAGGACAGGCAGGAGCAGCTGCCTTTCCCCAAGCAAAGGCATCAGGGAGCGTGAGCAGTACGTGGAGCAGATTCAGACGATGGAATGTGCCCTTTTCCCAGCACAGCACTACTGCATGGGGTAAAACAGATCCCTTCAAGACAGTGCTCTCACTCCTCACAATAATCCTTATCTCCACATGGCTCAGTCTCTGGTGATGAAGGCCACGCACATAAATAAACCCACAATACACTCCTTGGCTGCAATATGTTCATGTGGCTGCCACTGCCTCTGGCTGCTCCAGCTCATCTTCGTAGTCCGAGATGTAGGACTCCATGCTCTGCTTGGCCATCAGCTCTCTCCGGGCTTGAAGGCGCTCACAGCGGGGACAGTGCGTGGATTTGAAGCAGGATTTGTGGTAGCAGGCTTTGCACTCTGTGAGGGAGAGCACGGCTGAGAGCTGGTAGAGGCTGACAGACTGCCTGACACTCCACACCACAAGTCCCTGAACCAGCTGCAAAACCTTTGGGAGCACAGGAGCTCCACACAAGGTCCCTGATACTCCAAGGAAACAGTGACTCTTTGGCCCAAGTTTTCCCTGGCACTGCACCTGCCAAACTAAGGCTTGCATGTTGTCAGGGGCCATTTTAAGCTAGTTCAGAGGTTGGTCCCAAGCTGCAGGGACAAGCTTTACTCAGCCATTAGTACTGGGCAGTATCAAGGATGACTTCTGAAGGGGTGTGGGGATTTCTTGGCAGGCAGAAAGGACACAGAGACAAAGCCTTCAGGCTCTCTCTGCTCTGCAAGGTCAGCTCCAGCCATCCAAGCAGAGGCAGGGGAGCTGTATGAAGGCTGCAACCTGTCCCATAACCACAGCAGAAGGGAAGCCAGGGTTCCCAAACACCCACTTGCTGCAGTCACAGCCCGACTGCCTGCTGCTGCCAGGGCAGGCAGCACACAGCATGGTCAGGAGGGGACCTACACACCCCACCACACCAGCAGCTCTGGCCAAGCTGATGTGATAACATCACTGCAGACACAGGCCAGGCACAGAGGCACTCTGGTCTGTCTGCTATGGCTCTGTACCTCTTGCTAGCACGAATGCCACTCAAACTGGAGGCAGACCCTGGTGGCTCCAGGGTCTGTCTCCTCCTTCTTTCTCCCCTGTATCTCACCTTCACAAGTCCTGCACTTGTTGAGCTCAAAGGGGAAGATGATGTCATCCTCATTCTGGCAGAACTCACAGATGAAGCCTTTGGCTTGGCACAGCTGCAAGGAGAAAAGATGAGGAAAAAACAGCTAAATGCTCCTCATCTCCCTGGCAACCAGGGCAGGAGGTAGAGCAGAGCAGGACACAGTGCCCTGCTCTGACCATATGGGACAGCCCTTCATCAGCCTGGAGCACAGGAAGGCAGAATCTGTGTGTGTCAGGGGTGGGTAACAAACATCCCACATGTTCTGGGTAGGAGCTCTGTGGAGCAGGCAGGAACGGTTAGCATTGAATCAGTTAATTAGGTGGCTGCCCTGCCCATCAAAGCCTCCCCATTGGTTATCTCTGCAGCAAACCCTGCTCCCAAGGGTGCTCCCGAGGGTGCAGAGCTGTGTAGGAGGCAGGTGAGGGAGGCCTTACCATGCACTTGTCCACGTGCAGGCTGCCTGCCTTCAGGAGCTCTGTCAGGCGAGGCACCAGGTCCCCTTTCTTTGTGGCGCTGAGGTCGCTCAGCGAGTAGAGGTGCAGATCCTCTGTCAAGTGGCCAGGCACTGTGTCAAAGGAGTCCAGGAGGCTGGAAGGAAAGGGAAACCAGAGCTCAGAGCAAAGTGGCTCCACCAAGCCCTCCCTCTCCACTCCTTCTGCTTTCTCTCCTCCTCCACTCCCCTCTCTCCCTGCTGCTCATTGCACAGGCTGCACAGATTCCCAGTGCAAAGTGCCCCAGGACAGAACCAGGAGAGCAAAACAGCCTCATCTCACAGGCCAGTACTCACTCTTTAGCTAGACGGCACGTCTTGAACATGTTCTTCATGTGGAAAAGCTGGATTCGCAGCAGCTGGAGAAGAAGGAGGGACAAAGAATCAGTAAACAGCACAGTCCTTGGCCAAGCAGGTCAGTCCCATTCCCCATGCTGGTGAAACAACTGCTGCTTCTCAGCTGCTGCTCCCCTGTTCCCAAAGTGTTTACACCACACAGGGCAAGGCGAGCACAACCATTGTTATTGTGCTCCAGAAGATAAACTGAAGCCCAGCTGGATATCAGCCAGAAATTCCTTCTGAAATTCCTACATTACTGCAGAAGGAAGAACAGGTGAATGGAAAGACATAGTTATGAGGTTTTAAGCCTAAAAAACTGAAGTATCTGCTTCTCACCAGCTTCCCTAGAATATCGGCAGCCAGTTGGCAACCACCCACCTCATCCAAACACCACTCAGGAAGGCATGGAAAGGGTCTTACCCACACTTGGTTGAGAGCCTTCACTTTCCGGTACAGGGCAGGATTGATATCCTGCACATTGAAGAGCGGGTCACTCCAGATCTTGCTCAGCAGGTCTTTGGAGAAATTGCTCACATAGTACTTGCTGAAGTCCCACTTGCGCAGGATGCGGCTGGGGATGACCGTCTGGGCGTTCTCGTGGCAGCACTGGCAGAAATACTTCCCCAGGTACTCGCAGTACCGCAGCCGCTTGATGTAATCTGGCCAAACCAGGCACACAGCGAGGTCAGCCCACGCACGGGCTCTGCCCAGCCACACACTGGACTCCCAGTGTTGCTCAGAATTTCCAGCAGGCATTTACAACAAGCAAGGCACTCTGCCTTGTTGGTATCTCCTCCACTCCAGAGTGCTCAGCACAGGGGTCTGCAAGCACCCGTCTGACTGCAGAAGGACCACAGTCCAGTCTCATGCATCCACATCTACCTACACATTTAGGGAAGAACTCTGCAGCTGTATGCACAGCAGAACCTGCCAGGAGTTTGAGGGCCCCAACAGAGGACTCTGCCATACAACAGTCAACATCTGAAATGTCCTCCAAAGGACAGGCTGGCTGCGCTTTGCCTCCACCAGCTCCATGACCTTCTGGAGGTGGAGGCTCCTCTGTGGATGGTGCACATCAAAGTGCAGGCAGAGTTGGCAAAGGCAGTGTACCACTGCCCTAGTGACCTTGTGCTCTATCACAACGCACCCACTCAGCATCTTCCCACTTGTTCAATGGTTCTTTCCCACTTTCCAGCTACAGGTCAGTCCCCCAGCACTCACCAGGATCAGTCCGGATGCCACAGCCTGCGCACCGGTAATTCTGCTTGGCCACAGCCACCTTCCTCCTGCCCAGGGACAGAAGACAACATGCATGAGCCCAGCCCTGGTGGCACCTGGCACCAGAAGATGGGTACTGGCAGAGGTCTGGGATGTTTGTGTGGACAACAAATCCCATGGGAAAAGTCCTATTGTGTCCTGGTCCACACCAACCACAGGCACTGGCTCCATCTCACCATCCCACGGTGGTGACCACTGTGGATTTACCAGGCTCAGGGCAGGAAATCCCCATTAGTCAAGTGGGAGGGAGAGGATAAGCAATGTTGGTGTTGATGGAAAAAGGTTGGAAATGGCAGGTCCCTGGGGAGTCCCCAGCCATAGGGGTCCTTACGTTGGGGCTGGGTGAACGTTGAAGATGATCTGTGGTCGTGGTGGGGCCCACTCCAGGTTTCCGCGCACCCGAATCCTCAGTTTGTAGATGTCAGCATGTTCTCCATCGTCAGGAGAGATAGGCAGAGAGTCAGGGATGGGCAGGAGCTGGGAGAGGCAGGCAAAAGGGTCAGACCCCTGTCTGGTATTGCAAAGGCAACTGCCAGAAACCGGCAACTGCAGCCCTCTGGAAAACTGCCAGGCACCGAACTGCTGCTCCAGCTGAAAACGGGCTGGAGAAGGGCTGTTCCCAGGGACCCTGGCACTCTGATGTAGGAGGCTGCTGTGGCAGAGCCCTGCTTGGCTGCACCCATCTCCAGAGCCCAGGCAAACCCCCTCTTCCAGTTCCAGAAAGGGACCACTGGGACGAGCACAGCCCCTCAGCAGTTGAGTGAAGCCAGGGGTTCAGGGAAGATCAAATGCAACTGGTGACAGTGACTCACAGCCTTACCTTCTGTGGGGCATCATGCTCGGGGACCAGCCACTCCAACTCAGAGGCAGCTGGGAGCTGCATGCCCTCAAACTGCTTCAGCAAGCCCATGGCCACGGCCTCTGCTGAGTTGGAATTGAGGAAGGAGTGGGATCTAGACAGAAAAGAGAATGGTTAGTACTGCGTCTCACAGCTGTGTCCTCCTCCAAACCCCCAATGCCAGACCCAGCTTAAGCCATATAGATGCTCCCTTCCACTCTGGTACCTTATTTCTGCACTCCTACACAGGCTTAAAATTGATATATGTGATTGATTTCTGTCTTTGCAGCTGTCCCCAGTTCCCCCTTTGGCTCACAGCACAGCAGTGAGGGTTGGAGAGAAGGTGGCAGCACCATGTAGACTAACAGGCTGTTCCAGCTGAGAGGGGGAGACAGGGGAGGCTCAGAGCCAGCAGTAAGCCAGCAGCCAGTCCAGATGCTCCAGGTTGTCGCCAGACTCTTACCTACTAGGAGGTATGGGCATCTCTCCTGACACCAGTCCATATCATATCTACCTCATGTGAATATCCTGATGATCCCGAGGTACTGCTTCCCAAATTTAAGACTGGGACTCAGTGCTCAACTGCTAACTAAAGGGAGGGAAGGAAGAATGTCTACTCCAGTGCAAAGCAGCAACTGATGCACATAGAAGAGCAAAGTTAGTCAGGAAGGAGAACTTGGTACCAAGATATGTCACCATGAGCTGAAGACGTACATGGAGTCCGAGGAGAGAAAGGACTTCCTGGAATCTGGGTTCCTCTTGATGTCTGCATCTGAATCACAAACAGACAAGGTGGAACAGATGGGGCAGGGCAGGGGAATACACTCACTTCAAACCAAAACTTCAAGGTAAAACTCAAGGTGTTCAAAAGCATGTGAGCTACAGCATCAACTTCTACCAGTGGCACTGAGGAGCAAGGAGGGGTGCAGTCTAATCAGTCAGCTGTCAGAGTTACAAGGGAAAGGTATGGTGGGATGCTGTAAAAACAGCCAGCCTGGGGTTTGGGGGAGACAAGTGGCTGCTGGTACAGGTCACACACCAAGTCCTAGCAGTGACGCGACCTGAAACAGAGCACACACAGGAGCTTGGAGGGCAGGACTGCAAGGTTAGCAAGAAGGGTTAGTAGCTCTCTACACACAGTATAGATGCTGGAGGGGATTAGCAATAGGATGCAGAGCCCTTTTCTCTACTTGACTGCAAAACTCTTTAGATCAGACAGTGGCTGTGCCACAGCTTGTCAGTGACTGCACAGCCTGTGCCCAGCACTCCACAGACATGCCAGCATCCCTGCAGAGAGCAGCCAGCAGCCACAGGGCCAGACCTCTGCAGAGGCCACAGACCCACCTCCTGAGAAGAGAGGGGTCCATGAAGAGATGCAGGACACTAGGGTCCTGCTCCCTCCACCCCTCCATCAGCTCCCTGGGCTGCCCTGCAGCCTCGGCTACTCAGTGGTAGCTTTACCACTCATCTTTCTTTCACTTCAGCAGGTGTGAAAGATAGGGGATTCATCTCAAGAGCGGAAGAACTCTGGGAAAGGAGACTTCCAGTAGCACACTACAGACAGAGGCAGGCAGAATCCCTGCTTCATTGCAGACAGACTCCCAGAAAAAGGAAGAGCGCATGCAAGGGGAAAGTACTACAGGTCAGGACAGAAGAGAGGCCAATGCCACAACCTTCAGCCCAGCAGATCTTGTTTTGTACCTCTGGGGAGCTCTAGGAATGGTCTGCAGCGACCATACCACGCCCAAACACAAGCCTGCAGCTTCCCCTGTCCCTGTGCCTGGCACGGGGAGGCACAGCTCAGGTCTCTGCTCCTCTACCCCAAGCAGGTCGACTAACACAAACCTGCACAGAGCCCACACGATCCTATCCAGGCACCAACTGCACACTGAGGCCAAGGGAATCACAGCCCAGCTGAGCAAAGAGTGCCAATCCGCCTCCAGCTTCCCTACAAAGAGCAGGGCTGCCCTGGCATCAAGGGGAGCAAGTCCTACAGATTTACAGACTCACACTTCTGGAATTCAGCACGGATTCCTGACACTCATTGTTTGACATCCATTGCTAGAACAGGCACAGAGAAGCATCCTAATGTGCTAAGGAATCTGTATATCTATATCATGCAAACAGACTTCTAGTGCAGAAAACAGGGAATTCAGGCAAACAGCCTCCTGACCATGTAAAGCACCAGCCAGACACACCTGCCATGCTCTGGTGCCTCCTACTCTGTGCAGAAAGGTGCCACATGGCCCTAGACTACAACAAACATGAGCCAACAGCGGGGCACACACAGCACAGTGTGGGCCAGGTGTTATAGTGAGGCAGAGCCAGCACACTCAGGCACTGACATGGTCTCAGGGATGAGAGGGAGCCAAATCTGACCTTAGGGTCCTGCAGGATCTAGCACTGGGATCCTGCCACCTCTGGCTTCCCAACATTAACTGCAGACACTCCCCAAAAGCCTCGTTAGCTGCACAAAACATCTCTGCTGCCAATGTTATCACTGGGTAGGATAGTCTTCAGGGGGCTTGTGAACAGCTCCTAAACCCAAGGACATCACCCCAGAGCCCATATGCCAGGTTCAGGACAGCATGAGCCCCACTAGATTAAAGCCCTGCTCTGTGAACACAGCAGGGCTGACGAGCAAGCTCTGAGCACCAGCATCTCCATCAGAAACAATGTGTTGGTGCCAAACACCTGACAGGAGAGATCAGCAACAGCCCAGCAGGCTGTTCCCTTGCTAAAGCAAACAGGGAGCACATGAAGAGTATTTAATGTGGCCAGCAGACCAGAAGAATAACCTATTAGTACTGTAAACACTAAAAACATTAAGCTAGACCTGGCTGCACGCAATCCCAGTGCCCAGGGCCTCCAGCATGAACAAACTGCCTGTGCCCTCTCTGATCTCACTACTTCTCCCTCCAGGATTCCACTCGAAGTCAAGGCTGAGCAGAGTGGAAAGGCTGGCAGTGGTTCAGATTAGAGCTATGGCACACCAGCTCTGCCAACTCAAGCAGGATAATGCTCCCCAAGGCACCTGGGAGGGAGACTTGATCCTACACTGAAGAGGACTCTGCTCTCATCCAGCCCAGGCTCAGGCTTCAGCACCTACAGAGCCACAAAGCTGTGCCATTGCCCTGCCAAGCCCTACCCAAGACAAGACAAGACTTCACTGCAGCAAACAGCTTTGATACATCCAAAATATTGCACAGCAAAATGCTCTGGGGGATGGAGCCCACAACACTGATCCTCTGCCTCCTCTCTGCTCAATCCTGTCACAGCTCTTCTTGCTGACATCTGGATGATACTGGAACTAACTCACAGTTCCAAAACCAGGCAGATTTCTGGGAAGTGTGCATGTGCACAAACACGCACAGACCTTGCACACACACACACACACACACAACACACACACACACACACACACGTGTGCTGCAGGGAGCACTGCAGGGTACCTGAGAACAAGGAAGCCATTGACACTGAGAGGCCGTTCTTGGACATTTGAATCAGGTTAGATCCATCGTTACCATCTGTATAACACGATGATGACAAAACAGTTGACTTCAGTGCTTCAGCCAGGCCAAAGAAAAAGGGCACAATACAAGAGCAGCACTTGCACGAGGAGGGCCCAGAACTGAATTTGCACACCCCTCTGTGGGCTTCAAAACCTCGCCCTCATGGACTGTAAGGAGGGGCTTGCTGTTAATAGTCAAGGGACGAGAAGTTTAAAGCCAGAGACTGGACTGCTCCATCTTCTTTTTAAAGATGGAAGTACTGCTGAGAAGTAAGTCCTCCACCTCAGAGGATGAACATGGCTCTGAAGGAAAGGGATACCCAGGGACTCAGACAGGTCTCCTGTGGGTGATAAGCTCAGCCACCCAAGCTGTCAGGAGCAGAGACTACAGGTCAGGATGTGACCAGCACCCACCACCCAAGAGGTAAGTGGTCAGAGCTATGGCTCCTTTTGCCTGGGGAGGAGAAGAGCAGGATGGCAGCTCTCTGACCTCTCTCTAGCTGTGATGGTCGCTACATGGCCCAGGCAACTAAATGGAAACCACCTACCAGCCAGAGGCAAGAAATGCTACAGGGTTACAGAGGGTTTCGAAGGAAAGTCATGCCACCACATGAGGGAAACTGGTTGCTCTGCTTATACTCAGAATTCAGCCACCTGTTTGGAAAAAGCCATCCCGAAGGCCAGAGGGACATGCTCTTCTTCAGTGGGACTGACCTCAGTAAAACCACACCAAGGAGAAATCTGTCTCTGTGCAAGAAGCCAACACAGCCATTCCCTCCTACCTCGGATCTCATACTCCTCCACATCCTCTGCAGAGCCAGAGTCAGAGAGCCGCATGGAGCCATGGGAGCTGAACTGGGACCCGCTGTCTGTTGCCAGAAGACCTGGGAGAAATGCATCACAGCTAGGTCATCAATGGAAGCAACCTGGAGGGTCACTGACTGCTGTGGTAGAAGGGGATAGCAAGGTAAAGACAGGGAAGGGAGGGATGGAGCTCAAAGATGGAAAACACTGTAGGTTCAAAATGAAATTACATTCCATAACGCAGTGCCGGCAGCACAAAAGTGTTATCGATGTGCAGTAGGGATCCCATGTGGCCTTCAATAACAGCAATTTCACAAATCTCTGCACCACCTTGGTAGCAATATGACTGTTTCCCAGGAATGGGCAGGAAGATAGGATGCTTAGGATACGGAATAGACAGAAAACCCACATCCCACCAGCTGATAGGCCCAAAACACATCACCCACTGTCTGAGCCCATCTCCTGGCAGGCAGGGAACCGACTGGTGCGGATCTGCTGGCGCCGAATGCGAATCTTTTGCTTAAGCTCCTGGATCTCCTTGTCACTGTCTTCTTCCTCCTCCTCCTCCAGCTGCCGGCTCATCATGTTGCACTTCATCAGCTCAATGGCAGCAATCAGGGACTCTGAGATGCTGAAGTGGGCATTCTCCTGCAAGGCAAGAGCAAAAGCATTAAAGGCTATTCCATGGACAAACTAGGAAGACTTCATAAAATCTTCCCCATCTATGACAAGAGCTTATTACTTATGGGTGGTGGTTGAAAGACCTTAATTCCTGTCAATCACACAAAATATGACTTCTATGAGGACCTAGAAAATAAAGCCTTTTTGGGCACCAGAATACTCACAAAACACAAGAGCCATCCTACAAAGGGGATGTGCAACACATCCACTCTGGGGGGTCAGCATGTGGGCCCTGAGGAGCCCTAACATGTTGCAAAGATGTTGTGTATATGCTGGACAGGCAGATCCTGGCTGCCAGACACCACCAAGGAGCTCAACCTTTAAGTTCCGTGCACAGCTCTATAGCAGAAAATACCATGGCATTATGTTCCCCACAGAAAGAAGTATCCCTGAACCTGCAGAAAGATACATTCTCCAATGCACCCAAGCTGCTGCTTCCCTCACCTTCTCCAGGTCTGCACAGCTGCCAAAGTCCTGCTCAGAGAGGTAGCTGATGAGAGACTGTCCTTCCGAGGGTCTCCTGAACATCCCTTCCCCTGAGCTCAGATACTGTCCAGAGTCTAGAAAAGCAAGAGACAAAGGTATGAGGGAAGGACCTGCTGCTATCTCCATGCTACCAAGCCCATCCAGCATCCCACAAGCAGGTGCCAGTGGCTGAGGCCACCACAGCTGATGGAGGAGCTGACTTAGGAGCGAGTGTCCCCACTGAGGCTGGCTGTACTCACCATTCTCCATGTAGAGGGAGCTGGGTGTGCTCAGTTCACTGCTCTGGGTGGAAGCAGAGACCGGCCCTCTCCCTCCAGCTGGATCGCCATGGGACTCTGGAAGGGAAGATGACACCAGGCACACCTCAGTATCCCAGAGGCATCCAGCCATCGCACAGGGTGAAATGAAAGGCACTCGGCAGCACACACACAGGCACAAATGGATAGAAACAAGGAGAGACATCTTCCTGCTCCATGCCACAGCTGAGGGCAAGCCCAGGAGGGGGCAAAGCTAGAAGGGCATTTCAGGCGTTTACAGAAGGGGAAAGAAGGAGAGAAGCTCATGAGAGCCATGGAGCACTTGAGTCCCGAGCCTTCCTCTCTTTACCCCCGAGTAGAATTGGGGGACCCAATAGGCTCCAGCAAGTGCCTCTTGCCAGCCGCTTCTTCCTGCTGGGACACCTCTGAGGGAAGAGTTAACCCCCAGAACAGAGAGTCAGGAGAGGAGATGAGGGGAAACCCCATCTAGTAGTTGACAGATCTGTGGGGCTCCCAGCCCTGCAAAACAGCCTGGACACCAGTGTAAGGGGGCATCTGAAGGACAGGCCAGGGTTTCCTGCACACAACCCTGGAGCCTGGATGCAGTGCTCAAGGTGACTTACACGGGCTGTGGGCAGGGCTCTGGCCCACGCACACACTGTGGTGCAACTCCCTGCCAGACTGAGCCGGTGGAGACTGCCAGCAGCTCGCCTGACCAGAGACCAAAAACAGATGGTGCCCTATGGAGAGCCATGGCCCCAGGGAGCACCTGGACAGAGCAGCTGGGTGACAGAGGACTGCTGAAGGAGACTAAAAACACCCTGACTGGAATGGGACAGGAACAAACAGCTCTAGATATGGGGCAGGTGCCAGCTGACATCCTGAGCACAACAGAAGGGCAACCCTGTCCTCTCAACCTCCTATTCATTTTTGTTCCCAGATCTGTGCTGTAATTCTGAGGTGGATGGAGACTCCTGATCCCACCAATACCAGCCTCTCCCTGCCAAGACCCTGAAGCAGCAGTCACCAGGATGGGGCCTGGGATCAACCCATCCCACAGGCTAGGAGACAAAGGAGACCTATCAGGGTGGGAGGCTCTCACAGCTTTTCGCTGCAGCCTGAAGGGTGTCCTGCAGCCCCCTCAACACAGAAATCATCTCATGGGATAGATGCCTGGGGGATGCCACATACAACAGAGCCTACTGCTGAAGGGTAAAGCACGGCAGTGCTTGGCATCATCTGCTAGAGTGGGACACAGGGTTGGACACATATGAGTGCCCACCACCCCCAGGGAGGAGCCTTCCCAGCCACAGAACCCTTGGTACCCAGACGTGAACTTGACAAAACCCAGTGCCACTGCTCAACAGATGCAAAACGAAACAGCCCACTGTTTTTTTCAGCTGCTGACTCTTTCTGCATGTGGGGCAAAGAGATGTCAGCACCCAGCACCTGTGCGTAGGGGAAAATCTGCCCTGAGTCCAGAAGAGCATCTGGGAGTCCCAGCTGTGGGTGCATACACAGCTGGAACTCAGCCAACATCAAATGCCCCTGTGCCACAGATCTGCTAAATCAACGAAAAAATAAGATGTTCAAGCCCATGCCTGTTTAGCTGCCAGCCCTTATTTGCTAGGTGAGAGATGAAACTTCTCCTGGCTTCCAAGGCAGTGGGTGGAGGGAAGGGCAGGGTATGCAGCTCAGGGACTCAGTGGCCAGCACTCTCTTATGCCATGCAGGGGAACTGCAGGCACACTTCTGGGTCTGGTCCACTGCTCCCAGAACCCAAGCTGGGATCTTCAGCCAAGTCACATGCATAAACCTGACCACACTTCAAAGCATCAGCTGGGACACAGCAAAGAAGGAATTTTTTTGGTTTTCTAAATGGACACTAATGGTTTGATGGCAATCCTGAACTTGATGCAATGATCACTAATGAAGGGCTGTTATACTGGCTCCCAAACCTGCCACTGGATCTTCTATTATAATGGTGATATCCCTGAGGCCTCCTGGGCAGACAGAGGAGGAGAAGGGCAGCGTTAAGAGAGAGAAAACAGAGACAGACTGGTTACTACTCAGCAAGGCCCTCCACTTTTCCCGTGAAGGTAGCACCAGTGGAACAGACTCCCTCAAACTGTTTGTCCCCTCACATCCCACTCCCCCCATCCCCATGCATTCACCCACTCAGGAGCACAGTAGGACCCAGCAGGTTACCAGTGGAATGACATCCTACCAGTAGGATGAGCCCAGGCCCCAGCCCAGTGCCTTGCCACTGCCCCATGCCCCAGCTCAGCAAGGCCAGTGGGGAAGCAGGACAGCTAATGCCACAGCCCTGCTGCCATTTTCTAAGATTTTTTGGTAAAAGCTGCCCATACTAGTAACAGTCTGGTCCAAGGCATTCTGGGAAGGAATATGTCAGCCCATCATTCCAGTGTGGAGCAGGTAAGCTAAGGGAAAAGACCAAATATCCCAAACACTTGCCCACTGCTCCTCTCCCCAGTCTGAGCTATGGAGTCAAAGGGGTAGCCAGCATCAGCCTCCTGGTACCAGGGACTCCCACACCCAAAAGCCATCCCAGAAAAGCTGTCCCATTACCGTGCAACTTCCCCGAAGTCACGTTGGTGTCGGAGTGTGAGCGCACGTGGCTCTTCTTGAGGATGCCCTGTGGAGCTGACGACTGTCCCTCCGAGAAGCTGGACCGTCGCAACAGGCTCAAGCCCCTGATCCCACCTCCGCTTGCCCCCTGCTCCCCCAGGGATGATACTGAGTCCAGCTTCTGGGAGCTGCTAGAGGAGAAGAGTTTGGAGCTACTGCTCTTGGAGCTGTTGCTGCTGGCGCTGCTGCATGCCCGGCCCCGGCGTCCCAAGTTCCCGATGGCCAGGTATTCCGGCCCATCGTTAACATCACTCTGCGGATCATCCTGACTCCCTGTCCAAGTATCCTCACTCTGGCTGGTGGTGCTGGAACTCATCTCGCTGGCTGGAGAGAAGGGGTCTTTGGGTGAGGGGGTCTGGGTGACAGAGCCAGGCTGCTCCAGAGTGGACCTGCCCTCGCTGAAGGAGGAGGACCGAGTGGACAGGCAGCGCTCCTGGGGCTGGCTGGAGTTGGAGCTGACAAAGGAGCTCGCTGGTCTCCTGTCTGGACAGAGGCAGGAGCATGATGTCACACACTGTGGCACATGCACACCACAAGCAATAAACTTGTGGCTTCACACGAGCACGCCCACCCACCACAGGCAATGGCCAGAGATCTCCCTCCCATCACAGGCAGAGATCTCCTCACACATCCACCACAATGAAGAGCTGATAAAAAGGTAAAGTCTTTTCTGTGTCTACCCTGAGCTCCCCAGCCCACCCTTAGTACCAGAGAGGCCAGAGGAGGATGGATGGTGGAGGTTGGAGGAGGACCCAAAGCAGCGCTGCTGGGTGCAGCCGGCAGCAGGGACATAGGGGGATGCAGGGAGGGCTGTCAGGCTCTGACTCTTGGTCACTGGAGACGGATTGTCACTCCTCCTGGTAAGCTGAAGAGAGGTGGAATCATTAATAAATCAGCATCTATGGGGCTACATATCAAAGGAGCAGCAACAGAAAGGGATCAACCTGTGAGTGCCTGGTCACCAGCCAGCAAAGGATGCGGCAACCCTGGGCACAGGAGGATGGGGAGGGAAAAACACGGCAGCACAGAAGGGAAGCGGGTCTTAGTTAGCAGCCACAGGACAGGCTCCTGTTGGGAAATTACCAGGCTTTCAGTGAAATGATCCAGGCAGCCCAGTGCTCCAGGCAGATGGCTCTCGTGTCCTTCAGCATTGTGGTCACACATCTCTCTTGTCTCAGCAGAAGGGTCTGATGTGCACAGGGATGGCAGTGACGTTCCAGCCAGCTGAAAGAACACAGCACCCATTTAACGAAGCCTCATTAATTGCTCTCCTCTGGGGAGCTCTGTGCAAAGAAAGAAGCTGCTGTTCCCTTCCTCTGGAGAGGGGCAGATGGCGCAGGGCTGTACAGGGGGTCTCTGGTATAACCAGCAGGAGCGGACACCCAGGTGTCCCGGGGCGTCCCCTCAGAGGGTGACTGTCCCTCATGACCAGCCTGGGACTGTTGGAGAGGGCTTTAGAGGTGCCTCTTAAAAGGAACTGGTCCTCAGGTCCTCTGCTCAAACCCTTACAGGCCCTACAAAGCCCTCCCGCCCACCCCGACCCCTGCCAGGTCACACAGGCAGCAGAAGGACCAGTTCCCTGCTCTCCTCCCATCTTGGAGAAACTTTTGCTACTTCCAAGTCCAGCCCCTTGTCCATGGGCTCTGTGTGCCCCGAATGTGACCTTTCAGGAGCAGCCACAGCCAGTCAGCACCTGCAGAGAGCCAGACGTAAAATCTGCGACCTCAACTCACCATGGAGGTGTCGATCTGAGCCAGAAGCCTGGGGTTGTTCTGCTCAACAGCTTCCAGGCACTGCAGCATGGCCGTGACGTGGGCGTCACTGAGCAGGAAGGCAGTGTCTGGGGAGAGAAAAATGCTGCTCGGGGGAGTCCCTCACCCACGTGCTTTGACACACCGGTTGCTCACATGCAAACCAACTTCTCTGCTGTCCCCTCTCACCCCCACACAGCTTGGAACCACCAATAACTAGATATTTTCCTAATAAGAAGGAAAATGCCCATTGCTCTTTACCTGCATAGAACTTTCTGATGTACTGCCGGTTCCCCAGGAGCGGCCTCAGCTGTGCCGACAGGCAGTGGCACTGCAGGCTGTGCTGCAGCCACAGCTGTGCGATGGCCTGGTCTCCTGGGCCCTCTGGGTCACGCTGGCCACTCTCCTGCAGGCTGATGAACTGGGAAGAGACATCAGGAACAGGTTAAGGCATGCAGAGGCAAGCAGGTGAGCAGGGCTTGTTCCACCACATAGCTTTGGTCCTCTTGATAACAGCAACTTAGTCACTGTCAGCGGGAAGGAGGACATGTCCCAGCAGCTCCCCAGGGAGGCAAAAGCACCAGGCAGGAACAACGCTTCAAAGGTCAGCCAATGATCAAAGTTCTCCGACAGTCAGCAGCACAATGAATTTCTCCTGTACGCTCTCCCACCCCTGGTGTTTTGCCTCTGACCTGGAGGGACCCAACACTCCCAAATCCAATCTGACCCCAGTAGTGACGGTCATGTTCTTGCTGACACATTAACTCGGGAAGATTATGACAATGCCTGAGCTGCTGTAGCTTGAAGAGCTGGACTGGAGTCACACCCCACATCCCCCCAGCAGCAGGATGGACACAGGGACTACCAGTGGGCACCCCCACCCACGGCGGGGATCATGGATGTCAGCATGGGGCAGTCAAACACCAGGAGCATCCCTATGTGCTAGTGGTTGCCAGAAGCCAGGAATGGGAAAATAAATGCCTGGTGAAGCCACAACCCAGAAACGGGACAGCCCAGACTGTCAGAGGTTTGCACAGATGCATGAATCACCCCTGCTTACACACAAGCACTGCTTGTGCCAGTTCCCTTGGTGATGCCCGCTGCACCCGGCCCAGCCGAGCTGGAGACTGGCCCGGGGGAAATAAGCAGCCGATTGTCTCAGCTCAAGCCACACTGAGTTCCCAGGACACGGCTTGTACCCAAACACACGGCTGCTTCAGCCTCCACAAGCCCTGGAGCCACTTTACACACAACAGCCAAGGCACCACTACCCCACTGGTGAGGCTCACAGCCCAGCTGCCCCCTCCCCTCCCTCTGGGCACACCAGGCCACCCCACCAGAACCCACCTTCTCCAGGTGATGAGCAGAGCTGGGACTCAGCCAGCGAATGTCCTTCACAAACTGCCAGTAATCCTTCTGTCTGCAGCACACCTGCCCGGGGACAGGGACAGTTAGGTACCACACCCAAGTACCAGTTAAATGACAACATTCCCTGCTAGTCCCTTGCTGCCATGAGAGGATGTGCGGCCTGCCTCAGCTTTATTCAGACAATGAGTTTTTTTCTTCTTAGTTATTCTTCCCATTAGAGAGGAACTGCAGCAGAGTTGCTGTTTTCCTCACCACCCTATCGGCTGTAAACACAGACCCAAAAAGTCTCTCTTCAACAAAAACTTGATTATTTTTACTTCCATCTCTATTTCCTCTTTCACAAGTGACAGAGGAATGGCTTCTGTTTTGTGGTTTATTTGGTTTGGCAGCAGGGGGGGAGTAGTTTGGTTTTTTAAGACTACAAAACTAACCCAGCAGTTTTAGTTCTCTGGACTGAGTAGGGCTTTCTGGACAAATAAACTCAATCAAAAGTTTAAAAACATCTAACCCCAGTTCTCTTAACATCTACATAGGGATTTTTTCACCTTTTCCTTTTATTCCTAGTTGTAAGCAAAAAAAGTTGCCAAGAAAACAATGAGTGAAAGGAAATGTTTTGCTGGAGCAACTATGAGAAAACTGCTGTTAGGAAGCCTCCTTCTGCATCTCTGAAAGCTTGACTGGTGTCACACATGCCCAAGCAGGGGAGGCATTCCTGAGTGGAAGAGCTGTAAATGTAAAAGCACTGAGGAAGGCAACACGGCATCCTGCTTTCCACGTCTGGCATGAACTGTTACCAATATCAGACATGTACAAATCACTCACTTCCTGAAGCCTATAAATAGCAAATCTATCAGAAGGGAGCACTGCACTCCTCACATGGAAAAGGTAGCTTCTCTCTCTGATGATCTCCCAAAGGTCCCTGGTTCACACCACTGGGGACTAATAGGAACAGAGCAGCACTGTAACGAGTGCTGTCTGCAAACTTAATAAATCCAGCAAGCAAAGCTCCCTGGTGGGACAACCTGCCAGCCTGGCTCTTCCTGGAGATTTATTAGCTTGGGTGCAGCACTGCATCGGTTCAGTTTTCCTGACCCTGGACCCAGCTGGCCCATGCAAGCTGCCTAGAGCTCCTCTGCACCACCCTCTTCTCCCTGTGTGGCAGAGCCACTGATGGGAAGCCTGTCCCTAGGCATCCCCTGCAGCCTTGCTTCAGCTTTCCCCTGTAAATTAATTGTGCTGGTAATTGCAAGCTGAAAGGGAGATCTTCCGGCTTCTGCACACAAGTGGGAAAGAGAACTTCTTCCAGGCAGCCATGAAAGGGGGAAAGGCTGGGTGAGCACAACTGCAGGCACAACAAGAGCCTGGAAAGAGTGATCCCATTCACGCAGGGCGCGGGTTTGGCTGCCAGCTCCTGTAACTAACACAGCTAACCAGAAACAGTAAAGATATGAGGTTTCTCTTGCCAGACCTCACTGGGGACTTGTCCAAGTGCAGATGATACGGGGCTGACTCACTGCAAATGCAATTTAATTTTTTGGCTGCAGCAGGAGGAAAGGAGAGGAGTGGCCTCAGCACAGGGGGCACAAATACTTAGAAAAACCATATTGAAGGTAGATGAGATAGAAACAACGTGCACCCAGGTCTCTCTGACAACCACAGCACTTGCCAGGCAAGCTCAGTCCTTGCTTGGATCATTTCCCACACTCCTACAAGCATTGTACCCACTCTGTGCTATGAGCACAGAAGTGAGCTGCAGCAGACAGGACTGCCTCACGTGCTTGTGATAGGCATCAAAGCTGCTACAGACAGACAGACAGACAGACATGCTGGCAGGACAGAGTCCTACCTTGTCGTGGATAAGCCCATGGTAGAGGATGCTGTGCATGTCTCTGCAGAGCCGTTCCAAGCCCCCATACTTGGACCAGACATTTGGGTTGCTGATGGACACCAAACCTTCCACTGTGGTCTTCAAGTTGCCGAGTAGCTTCCAATGCTCCTTCCTGCAGAGAGACACAGCAAGATACATCAGAGATACAGCAAGAGGAGCTTCACAACAGGAACATGGTCTCGCACTCTCTCCAAGCAGACTCTGGTCGGGCTGAAACCTCCAGTGGTCCAGAAGCCAGCAAAGGTGAGCTAAAGAACTTTACTACTCCCTGTGGTCAACATGGTTTGCGGACAACAGGCTGTATTGCAATGATTCTTCTGAGGACTGGTAGCCACCACCAATGTGGCCGCAGGAGACAGCCAGAACAAAGACTGATCAAAGACTGAACATTGGTTCCTGCAATATATCACTTGCTTAGTATGGCCAATAAAGCTGGAGGACACCTTCCCAGCCAGCCTCTCACTTGCTTCACTCACATGCTCTCTCTATCAGGGACTGCTGAGAGCAGTAGCCACTCAGGAGCACAGCAGCTCTGAGGGAGAGCATGATGTCCACCAGACCTAGCAGACACTGGCCCTTCTACACCTGTGTTTACAGAGTGGCCGAGAAACACACACTGCATCGAGCACTCCAGCCCTTCAGGATGCACAGGTGCCCCATGCCCAGGGATGCATCTGCATCTCCACCTCTGGAGCTGCTCTCTGGGCCCTGAGCTGCTGTAGGCACAAGCTGACTTTTCCTGCAAAAGCATTCACCTTGTTCCGGACAGAGATTAGCAAACTGCTGGTGTACTCTGGAGCATGCACAGCATTTCATCAATATCATCCCCCTCAGCTACCCTGCATACAGCAAGAAAGCACCATTATCTACCACAAAGCAGGAGCGATGGTGCAGAAAAGTAATGCCATTTGCATATGCAAAAACAGCTTTGGGGAAGAAAGCTTTGGATGATTGAGATCCCCACTCAAGCTGCTTGACACTGTTGCCAGAGGAACAGCAGCTGTCAAAAACACATGCAAACAGGAGCCACTCTCTCAGAAGCAACAGGAATGTTGCAAAGTATAGTTAGGAGTGAAAATATCAAAATAGTATGCTTCTGCAGGGTTTGTAACAAAGGCACCCAAGCTGACACCTTAGAGTGAAAATCTAGCCTTTCAATTGCCAAGAAATAACCCAGTGTTTCAACTGTTAATCCCTTCCACAGCAAAACCAAAGTGGATTTCCAAAAGAGGAAAAAAAGGAAAAAAAATTAAAATAAAGAACATTACTTAAAACTGCTCTCATTTTCATCCCTTGGGGATAAAAGTGTGGTCCACATACTTCTCGTATTTAAAACAAAGCTTTTCTCACCAATATTCTCTTTTCAAACTAGTTCGCTACTGCCAGACTAGCTGAACAAGCAGATCATCAAATATCAGCTCTACTTCAAGCTCCCCATCCACTCCCTTTCCTCTTCAGGGAAACCAAACCTCACCATTTTCAGTGCCCACCTAAGCTTAAACCACACAGAAGCCAACCCATCCCACCACCAAAGCCTGTCACCCTGCCAGCACCGGGGCTCTAAACCAGAGCATATGATGGCACCTTCTTGTTTACAATGTACTTGGACTTAAAAGCACAGTCAGGCCTTTATCTCAGCAGAGACAACAGATACAAATCACAGGCAGCTTCCTGAAGGAGACAGGATTCAGGGAGACAAAAGAAAAGATCCATCCCTTCTGAATTTATGGGCTTTTCCCATTCCTGCCCTGAGGGCTGCAGATGCTCTTTGTCTATGAATGCCCAGAGAGGCTGTGCCAGTTCCTGGTCAAAGAGCACCTGCAGCCAGAGAGATCAAAACCAGCTCCTCCCTAAGATATTTCTAACACTCAAGAGTTGGGAAATGCAAGTGAAAGCTCAGCCACACTGTTGATATTCCAAATCAGTGAGTCAGGGGAACTCCCTCCCATGTTGCTTCATGCTATATAAAGCAGGCAATGCACACAAGGATGTGAGGGCAGCACACACAGAGATGTGCCTTTCCAAATGAACAGTCTCATTAGAGGAGTTGTGCATCTCTCAAGATGTAGGAAACCAGGAGCCAACAGACTGGAGTCAGGGCTCCCTCCCAGAACAGGGTAACTAAGATTAAGCAATCCTCAAACAAAATAAGCCCAAAGTGTTAAAACACTAAACACAGAAGCACATACTGAATGAGCGCCACAATGAAAGCACCTTTGCAGAGGTGATGTAGAAGTTACCAAAAGTGAATTTAATCCTTGTAGGACAGTAAGTATCCTATGGGACTTGTTGGCCCAAAGCAGTTCAAAAGCTGGACATACAAGACCCTTCTGATACCCAAACCTCAGCTGTTTCTGGGCTGGAACATGGTGGAAAGCACAAAGTGACACAAGGTTGAAGAAATGAAGACCCATATAGGTGGAGGTGACAGGGAAATTGAGAGAGCATAGCTAACCACATTTCAGTTTTGACTGGACTCGTGAGTTAACCCTGCAGGGTTTGCTCCCCTCCCACTGACAGAGCCTGGGCTTCAGCTGCCAGAAGGAATGGAGAAAGCCCAAGTCCCAGCTGCCCTCCAGTTCCCCAACTCAGCAGGTGTTCAGAGCATTACTAAGAAATCTGCTTGTTTTTTCCTGAAGAAGGAGAGTTCTCCTTTGCTAGTGCTATAGAAAGCCTGACATTGGGTAAGGCCAATTCCTATCACATCATGCAAACACTCTTATTTACAGTAAGGGCAAAGTGAGCAACACACCCCAGAGGATCACAGTACACAAGCAGAGTCTCCCCTGCCAGAACCACACATGCTTCTGCTCTCCTGTTTCAGCATAGCCTGGTTCCCCCTGCTAGAAGGGTCAAGGGTGCTTGCAGGTGCCATGGCTGGTGGAGCACTGGTGAGACCTCAACCACATCCCTCTCCTCCCTTAAAGACAACCTCTGATTCAGCCTCCAATTTTAACTACCTGCTTCATAAACTTGTCTCTGGGCCTCCTTTCTTTACCACCACAAACTCCATCTTCAGGTACAGCAACATCAACCTGCTGTCAGGAACTGTCCCAAATACAACTTAACCTTTTGCACTGGAGTGATAAAAGACAGAATCTGGCCTAGGAATAAGAAATGGCTTAATGCCGCTGCTGCTGACATCAACAGGGAATGCTGCTTGCTCTCCCCAAGGCTTTCTCAGCCCCTCCATGACAGCAAGCGTAGGAACTTCTCTTGGTCCAAGTCAGCAAAGGTGACTCACAGTAGAGGCAGATAGCCATGCTGCTGACTCAGGAGGATGTCTTCATTTAAAATAAAATCAAGCCCTAGTTCCTTTCCAGAACAGAATCACACAGGTAGCATTCAAAAATAAAAAATAGAAATGAAGCTCATCTTTCTTGCAAATGACATCTGCTGTATGTTTCCTGTGCTCTGCAGGAGGCACCAAGCAATGGCTGCTTGAATCCTGACCTCTACCTGGAGGACTCCCTCGATCCTTCTTAGCATATTAAAGAGGTCGAGCTGAGGATGCAGAGGTCGTGGAGGGACTTCTGAGGAATCTCCAAGGACATTCCTGTGCTGGCTGTCAGTTCCTCCTGCAGAAACCCAAGACTCCACATAACCCACCACTGTGCAGAGCCTGCTCCCGCCTCGTCGTTCCCACATCTCCCAGACAACCAGCAGCCCCTTCCCTGGGCTCCCCCGCCTGCTCCTCCAGCAGGCTCAGCACCGCCGGGAAAAGGGATTAAAAGAAAGCCAGGCTTCGTGCAATTCATCTGCAGTCGCAGGGAGTGGCTGACAAGGCAGGGGAAGCCAGATGAGCTCTGCCAGCCCAGCAGGTCAGCCCCGCAGTGCCAGGCAGGCACAGCCAAGCAGGCTGGTTGGAAAAGGGACACTCAGGGTGGCTTGCCCTGTACTAAAAGTTTGCACGGATATAGAATAGGGGCACAAACACAAAAGGTCCCCCAGCAAACACAGCCCACACTGATTGCACTCTTGCTCTGCACTAGCAAAGGATGAGGGAAGAAAAGAGGAATTAAAGGTGTTTTTTACCCTTTTCATGGCAAATAGCTTTACCTGCTCATCCTGCCTAAGCCTCTCACAAGCAGATGACTACAACCTGTAGTCCCAGGACACTGTTCATTGGGCTTCAATCTGCACAGGACCTGTTTGTGACAAGCACACAGGCAGCCAGAGGCAGCGACAGGCAGAGCAGATCCCAAAGGCAGTCACCTCCCTGGGACCAGCTGCTCATCCAGCACAGGTTCCCTTTAGGGACACTCTCCTCTGGCCCTGCTGGCCCTGGGGGCCTTGATGGTGCCAGAGCTGAAGGCAGCAGCTCTTTGCCAAACTGTCCAGCTGACCATCAGCCCCCCCTGCTCTCCCTGGGAATGCTGTATCCTCTGTACCACCTGCCCTGAAAGCCCTGCTCTGTGCCTGGCAGGACAGCACTAACCTTCCTGCAGTGCCTCCACGGACACGGGTGTTACAGCCCCTGCTCCCTGATGCAGTTCAGACCTGCTGCTTAGGAGGAAAAACCCAGCATGAGATCCTCATATTCCTCTCCTATGCTGGCAGCAGGATGGACTTCAGCAGAATAACTTTTGCTTCTGCGTTTCCTGTGATCCATGGGAAGTGACCTCTATTCCATCGCTATCAGTCACAGCCACAATCTAGTGTGAAATGGCATCTCACCGGGAATAAAAAAGCTAAACCCACCGCAGAAAGGACAAGGCAGTGCAAGGCCCACGTGGCATCCTCCCCAGGACATCAGTGCCAGCCAGGAGAACAAGCAGGTCCCCACATGTGCCAGCACCGTGGAGTTGATGCCCTCCTTGTCCCAGGGGGAGTGCTGGGGGTAGTGACACCTCAGCCCTATTAGTCACCTTGGAGTCTGGAAGTGCAGGCCTTGTGCTTGCAAAGGCATGAAGATGCACAAAGACAAGTCTGGAAAGACAAAGCAGTGAATGCAGTCAATTCCTTTCACCTTTCAGAGCCTGCTGGGTCTGAAGCATTAGTAAAGAGTGAGAACAGCTCCAACTGTGCAAATCCAAAGGGACCCAAAACCTGTGCTATAGCTTTAAAGGCCCCGGTAGCATTTTCCCAGCTGATATGGCAAGCAGGAATAGAGTGACTGGCTGAGCCCCTCAGATAAGGAACGCTTCTCTCCCATATTAAGTTTCAGCTGTTCCTTCCTCCCCAGCCAACACTCCCAATTTCCATCGAACACTCACCCTGTGCTTGTGAGCACCAGGGCAAAACCAAAGCACATGCAAAAATCTGAAGTAAATAGGACTTGTCATCAAAACACCTCCAGGAAACAACCTCTGCTGCTCTTACAAATGCTAACAAGGAGAACCAGGCCTGAAGCACAAACGAGGACCATGCAGGCAGGCGAGGTCACTGTGGCCATGCTCACCCCCAGCCACAGGGGTGGTGCAGGCACAGGACCTCGCCTTCGGAAATAAAGAGAAGTCGGAAATTTCTGTTCAGCACCTGGAAGAGGTGGTGCAGCTGACTGCCAGGAGGGTGAGACAGGATCCCAGAGCAGCGAGCTGCAGAGCCACCAGAGCAGCAGCAGTGCAGCATGAGGGCAGGCTGGTTTCGCCCTTAAGCTCAAGGCATCCAAAGGAGAGGCCCGGCAGCTGCTGTCCTGGCCAGTACTAATGGGGACCACAGTGCAGAGCATCAGGTACTGAGGGCACACGTCTGTGGCCATCACTGCCCCTCCAGTGGAAAACCCACTCTGGCCCCGGGTGCGTGATGGCAGCCACACTCTGCTCTGACAGCCCATTCACCGTGTGCTTTCCCCCAGCGGGGACGCTGCAAGCACCAATCCCACCCATCCCAAGGGGTCTGTTCCTTCCCAGATCGCCCCCAGGTAGCCCCGCACCCATGCCCTGGCGCTTGGCTGTTGCACACACTCTCTCACACACCCACGCAGGACGGGACCTCACCAGGGGCAACCCTAGCGCATCCCTAGTGCTTCCCAGGCACCATGCGCGCGCCAGCACTGCAGCCACCCGTGTTCCCGCACGCACATCCCGCGCTCCCGGCCGCGTCCTACATAACTCGTTATTGCCCCACGCGTGCACACACAGGGCCCTGCTGCCCCCGGTGCCAGCGCACACGCGCACTGACCCTGCGCACCACACCCGCAGCCCGTGCCACGCGCTTCCCACGGGCACCCACGCGG
>VZRE01008772.1:320013-335197 GCA_013396775.1 Cephalopterus ornatus
GGCCTGGAGAAGATCGACATGTCGCTGGGTGAGGAGCCGGGCTGGGCCCGCCGCTGAGGGGGACAGGGCGGGGGGCTCGGGCTAAACCAAGTGCCGAGGCCGCGGGGGGGCGGAATGAACCATCGGTCTGTGCCGCGCACCGGCGCGGGAGGAACCAACGGGGGCGGGCGGGGGAGACAGGACCCTTCCACGGCGGGAGCGGCGCGGGGCGAGGGTGGCGGCGGGGACGGGGGGCGAGGGACGAGCCCCGGCCGTGTCTCCGGGAGCAGCGGGGCTCCCTGGCCCGGAGGTCACGGTCCCTGGCTGGGGAAGAGCCGGGGCCCCTTTGTGCCGCCTGAGTGTCCGAGCAGGCTGCAGACCCAGGGCTGTGCGTGCTTTTGGCCTGCTGAGGCCCTCGGTCCCCGGGCCCTTGGCTGGGTGACCCTTGGGGAGCGTCCCAGGGCCTCGCCTGACGCTCGTAGCGGTAGGGACGGGTGAGGTTTGGTTGTCTCTCAGCTGGCCTTGCGTTTTTATTCTTCTCGGGTTTGAAAGTCGGCAATGGCAAGTCTCCCGTGTAACCCCTTTGCAGTATAGTATCAGTCACATCCAGCGTGACGTCGCCTCTACCGTGTAGTTTCCTGTGACAATCTGCCCCGTTCTCCCCTGCCCTCCCATGGCAGGAGGGAGGTGTGTGTTAGGAAGCTGCACAGGCTCGTTACAGACCTGAAGGGCTGTGTCTCTCTGGCATGTATGAGAAACTGTCATCCACGCTATAGGTATTTCAGTGAGGTATCTCAGACTAGTTCTGTTCTGCTGCTTTGTACTGAGTCCCCTTAACAGCCGGGGACAATCTGGTTCATTTCTGGAGTGCATCTTCCGGTTTAGTTTTATTTAAAAAAAACCCTAAAAAATTTGGTTTGTACACTCAAGACTGCTCTGTGATGCTACCAGAGTGTGATAGATTGGTGCTGTCAAGAGACATTCTTCAAAAAGAAAAATCACAGTGTGAACTGGAATTACTAATGGCAGGCTTGGCCTTTGTGGACCACTATAAAATAAGAGGATTTGCACGGTTTTTCCTTCTGTAAATAATCCAGTAGAGTTCTTTGCTTTGGCAATGAAGATGACTTGTGAAATGACATTTAGAATTTGTCTCAATGTGGAGTAGCATGAGAGCATTCATAGAAAACTGTATGCTTGTGTTTATTTACAGCACACAATCTTTGTTTGCAGGGTTACTGAGGTAAATAGTTATTGATTCTGAGTGACTTTTTGTATTTTCATATCTTCTAATGCTTCCTGGCCAAGTTAACCTTTCAGTCAATCACTGCTACGTTCCTGGCCATTGACTAATAGCAGATTGCAGAGGACTGTTGTAGTGCCATGAGGATGTTTGTTTAAGGTGGTGGTGTGAGCAGGTGTAAACAGTGTCATCCATGGCTACTGTCCCCGAGTCAGAGCTCCTTGGTCTGGTATAAAAAAAGAGCAGATACAGTCCCACATCTGTTCTGACAGCAAAGGAACCGATACAGCCTTAATCGAGGAAGTCTTAAGATCGAGATCTCAGAGTTGACTAAATTCTCATGTAATAAAGATTAAATGTATTTTTGTTGTGTTATGTGCAGCTCATCTGAAGCTGAGCTTCCAGTTTGATACTGTTCTCCGATGATTCTGCTGTTCCAGCTGTAGGTGTGATCTGTGATCTCAGGCAAGATAGGAGAGTGCTTCACTGTGTTTCCACTAACATATGCACAAAGTCCCAAATGTCCCTCATTTCCGCAAATAAGAGAGTAACTGAAACTTAAGTCCTTTTGTTAAAAACTTGTAACCCTGTGTGCAGCAACCTTGACTTCCAAAAATGAGATTGAAGATGAAGCAGATAAACTGTGAAGCAAGAGCCTGTGTTCTCTGAACATGGTGGTTTGTGTCACAGGTCCATAGGAGTGGAAGCAGCTGCTGTGTGGAATGACATGTTCTGCTCTAACTGCTTGGGAAGTTTTAGTTTTTGTTGAACTTCACTTTAATTGTGGTGCTACGTTCAAATAACGCTCGTGGCTGATTACTAATCCTTGCTCTAGGGATAACCCCTTTGGTAAAGGAGATTCTGTACGTATCTGACACTGAGTGACCTGTATCAATCTTCATTGTCCTGATAGATTTTATCTGAATATTCAGTCATGTTCACAGCAAAGTAAGCTGATTTTTGTAGTTACATTTTTTATGCTGTTTTCTCTGTTCTGCCCCATCTGAGTCCATTTGAACTCAAATGTTATGGCTTTACTCTGTTACAAACAGCGTAACCCCATTCCCGTCTCTCTTTGACTCAGAAAAGGTTGTCCACATGTTTGTGGAGGCTCCCTCTTGAAACGTGAAGTTTTTATCAGTTGTGCTCTCAGGATTGAGATGCAGCAAACACAATTTGACAGTTTCCTTTGTAGTATTTTTGTGAACAAGCTCACAGTCAGATAAAAGCTGCCACACACAGTTGCTTTACTCTTTTCTTTTGAGCTGGCTACCAGGTCAGTGAAGGAAATCAAACTGGTGTGGCATGAGTTGCTCTTGACAGACCTGCTGTTCACTTTTCATCTGCTTATTCCTTACACCTACTCTAGAACTGATTAATTATTTGTCCAACATTGTTTCCCTGGACAACAGATAAAATTATTGCTTTGGATTGCAGGTGCCTGGGGAGAGAAGTCTTGGTTTTTTTCCCATCATCTCAATCTCTGTGAACATCTGAAAGTAACTGGTGGCCCAAGTTCTCTCTTTGTGATCTTTCTTAGGTAACTTAAGATCAAAGAACTAAGGCTGGAATTGACATTTTGACTGGAATCTGCAAAGTCTGGGAGTGAGATGGGATTGCTTTTTCTTTAACAGTGTACAAAAACCAATGGAGTCATTAATTTTAAAATTTAATGGTGGGCTGAATGCAATAATCTTACAAGCCTCTTGAATTTTCTGCTTCTGTTTTTCTAGGGTGTTATAAAGTAAGTACTGTAAGACTAAGAGGGACTGGAAGTTTATAGCAGTAATGTTTCTGGAACCTTAACTTGTATGTGCTGCCTTTGCAAGATTGACTGGTCTGTTTTCTGTGGCTCCAGGCTGCTCAGGGGGTTTTATTCAGTATGTCAAGTTTTATGCATTGGGTCAAATTTTTCTTCTTTTTTTCTTTTTTTTCTTCTTACAGATGATATAATTAAGTTGAACAAGAAAGAAGAAAGAAAGCAATATTCTCCCAAAATAAAAAGAGGGCTTCAGCAGAATCAAACTCGACAGTTCAGTCCTCCAGGCTCTAAGTGGGGAATCCAACAGCAGAAGGGTGTGTATGCCAAACATAACGTGGATGGCACAGTATCTTTTTTGAGCTGAAATGTAACCTAATGAAATGCACGGATTGACATGGTCGATTCAGGTGTCTTTCAAATAGTGTCATATACACTTTTGATTATGATACAGGTTTTTCCTAATCTGTTTATATTTAATTTTGTTTCTGGTTCAGTGTGAGAAAGTGATAGGCATGTTTGGCCATCAGGGAGCTTAGATGCTTGAGGGACTGTCTGACTCAAGAAGGGATTAGCTTTCTTTCTGATTCTTTAAATTTATTTTAATTTTGGAAATTGTGTTGATCCTTTGTCCCCTCTCAGAGGTGGACAGAACAAGTGCTTATGCCAAAGCCTGTGTAGTAGGAAATGTGGAGGCCTTGCCAGAACTCAGAGCTTTGTGCAAAAAAGACAACATATTTATATTTGTTGACTAGAATTCTCTATGTAGACCTCCCCAAAATATCTGTTACTGCAGCCTGTAATGCTGGCTCTGGAATATATAAATGAATACTGCAGAGTCTGAATTGGCTTTTCTTGGTAAGAGCTTGGGATGCAAAGAAAGTACTGTGTCAGCCTTCTTAAGCCAATGTTTTTACAGTGGAATACAAAAAGGGGAAAAAAATCATATAGGCAGGGAGTAAAGAGAGGGAAAGTGCACAGTAACAGCTTTGCTGTCAGTTCTCCTGAGTAACTGTCAGGGTTTTTTTGATAGACAAGAGATAGGTTTTAAAATGTTCTCAGGCTTTAGTCCAGTACATGGTCAGCACCTGCTTGAAGTATAGACTGGTTTTGCTTACAATTAATTTTGCGAAGTATGTCTTCAGCACTGGATGATCAAAATATGGAAAAATATTGGCTGATGAGGAAGCTTATGACCTCAGTATAAGCTACTTAGGTGCTTAGATTAAGACATGCAATTTCTTGTTTAGTAGCATTCATTTAAAACAAAGACACATCTGTCTGGTGTATGCACAAAGATTCCCATTTTTTCTTTGTCTTGCTTAGTGTTTGTTGTAGCAGCAGCTTGTGGTTGATGTCTTAGCCACAAATGTCTTTTTGAGCATCAGTGGACTGTCACATTGTTCAGGGCTCAGGTTGTGTTACTGGAGCATCTCCAATAGGCTGGTGACAGTGCAGGAAAAAATGTTACGTCTCTCAGCCCAAGCGTGAGAATATTTGTGTGGGTGAAGAGTAAGTGAATTTAGGTTGTAGATTATCAAACACGTGGGCTCTGTTAATGACTGCAGTTGTCAAGTGCAGTTGTTTATCATCTAAAAGGCACAAAAGAAGTATTAGAATTTAGAATTTTAGGGGAAGCTTGAGCTGTAAACATGAAGCTAAATACAACTGCTTTGGCAGTTACTTTTCTCTGTTGGAACCTTCCCTGCTTGCCTGCCTGTGTTATAGGAGACAGCAAACTTGTTTTTTTGCAGAGTTGCCAGATTCATGACATATTGAAACACTGTGAATAGCTTTAACTGCTCCCTCCTATACAGTTCCACACACTTTTTCCCATTGAAAACAAACAAGTCTTACCTTGTTTTTAAGCGGAAGGTGTCATTAAATAGTTTTTCTGGGCATTCTAGTTATTAGGAGATAATAACCAGTAGATTTATTGCTGCTCTGTTGCTATTGGAGTTACTCTGATAAATAGCAAATCCTCTGTGGACAGCTACAGAAACCACAAACGATCGATAGCATTTAATTCCTTGCCAAACTCTCTGGAAAGAAATGAGAACCTTGAGCGGGGACTCTTTTCAGCTTTTTTTTTTCAGAGAGAGGAACATTGTTCATTTAAATAAAAGTTGTCCTTGGTGATACACAGAATGCAACTGCACAAAGCCCTGTGCAGCCTGAGCTAACTTGGACATTGTCATTTATTTTGGTTCAGAGGTTGGTCCAGAAACCTCATGAGGTCTCAGCCTAAGCAACCCTATTTCTCAGCTTTTCTCTTAGAAAAGGAGAGCATTTGCTAACCAGCCACAAAATGTGGGTAACACAGTAGTTCTCCATGGCAGATTGATCTAAGCTGGGTTCTGATCTGTGATTTGCCTCATGTGATGGCTCCTGTCTCACGAGGAAGCACAGATTTATTATGAATGCTGTTAAGTCAGATGTGTTAAAACTAGATGTGTCTCTTGCTGGAGAGCTGACTCCTTAGTCTGAAACTTATTTTGCAGTCTGAGGTTCTAGAGGGGTGATGCTTTGGGACAAAACTGAAGCATGGTCTGTATTCATAGCATGAAGCTAAATGGTTCCAGACAGGGCTAATCCAGCCCTTGTAACTGGAGATACTACAGACCTCAGGCTTATGAGCCTTTTATATTCAAAGGCTGCTTTCACTTCTATGTCCAGACTGCCATGCAGACTCCTAATTGAAAACACTTTAAATGTGATGTAATCCATGCACTGTTCAATATGATTCTGTGGGCCAATTGCTATGTTCTTTCTCTGTAAATCATGTCTTGGGAACCTCTGAATTAAATAAATAATCTTTGAAGCTGTTGTTTGTTGTTTTTTTTCTTTAAATTAAACTGGTAACTTAGAGTTGCCTGAATGGGGAGAGAGCTGAGGGTTTTTTTTGTTTGGTTTGGTTTTATATTATTCAGTACTTGATGAAGTTCCATTTCAGAGCATTTTAAGAATTTTTGAACTTTCTGTGCTTGTTGTAGGTTATGGTAAGAATCGTTTGGGGCGGAGAAAGAAGATAGCAGGGAAGAAGCGTTCTTATGGAGTTATAACTGGCCTGGCAGCCAAGAAAGCGGTGGGTCCACACAAAGGAGTCAGTCCTCTGAACAGACAGCCACTGAGTGAGAAGGTAAGTAATGCAACCCTAGTGACTCACGTCAGAACAGGTTGAAAAAATAAAACATGAGTCCATCAGAACAGCACTACTGAAATATAAAACGGAGACATATGGTACAAGCTTTTATTAAATTGGGGATGTGTTAGCTGAGTTCTTGTTTGTTTTGAGGGGGCTGGATAATGACTAGGTGTGAAAGTTTTTAACACTTAATTGGGTTGCAAGTTATGAAAATTGAAGTGCAGAAGTATATTCTGTGCAAGTATGGAGGGAGTTACTGTATTTTTACAAGAAAAATTGGTTTTGTTACAAGCCAGTGATTCAGCCAACCTTACAGGTGTTAAGCATGTGCTTACCATTACAAAAATGGAAGTTTTTGTAGAATACTAAACTCTATTAGTAGGCTCCCTATTCTGCACTCTTCCAGTACATTGGTCCCTGTTCCATCTCATTCAGTATTGGAGAATGAGGATTGCTTTTGGATTTGTGAAGAAGACTAATTTTAACGACGTGTGGAGCATGGATTTTGTCAGTTTAGGGGGATGGAGTAATGAAAAAGTAACTGCTAAGTTCTTCTGCCTTTTTTTTTTCCTCTCCTTATAATGTGGAAAAAAGAGAATTCATGCGAGTGTAGAAGGTATTTTCAAATTACACTGGACTGTGAAAGGTGGGCAAAGGTAAAGGTGTTCTATAAGCAGCTTGTAAATGGAAATTGAAAGAAAAATGTTTGGGTGTGTACAGTATACATTATACTGTTTATGTTTACTGTTTTTTAAGAATGCACAGAGGAATTACCCAGTTTTGAAAAGGAAAACAAACCTGCAGAGACAATCTGAAATGCAGAGAAAACAAGCTCCTGCCCTCAGGAGGACTGCCCCACTAAACAGGAGGTAAAATATCAAGCCTGATTTCTGAACTCTCCTTGGCAACTTTCCATTGGGAGTCTTGTTTGACAGGACCAAGTCCAAGAGAAGACAGTGGGTCCTGGCAGTAGCAATATGGTCATACCTTGTGTATGACATTCTACAAATCTGGAAGCCAAGCATGGGACAAACACAGTCTCCATACAAAAACAGATATTTTTTGCCATGCAGAGCACTAAGGAAGTACCTCTATTTGTGAGCACTTGGTATGCTGCCTTGAGTTAGATCATAGGCAGCCTGTATGTGAGCATCCTGATCTGCGGGGAGGTGTCCCTGCCCATTTCAGAGAGGTTGAAACGGGGAAATCTTTGAGGTCCCTTCCAAACCAAGCCATTCTGTGTTTCGATGATTCTGTATGGAAACAGCCAATGTGAATTTCCATGGCTTTAAAGCATTTGCCATGGTTTAGTGAACTTCCCAAACAAAATGCCTTTGTGGAAGCTGGTGACACCTACAGCTTCATGGAAGCCATTGCACATTTTATTTGTGCTGGAATGAACACCTGTTATTAACTGTAACCTACCTGGTCTCCAGGATGAAAGTTTTCACTGTGTGACTCAATTGTCAAAACTATAAACAAACTTTCTTTAGGCATATCAAATTTTTTTTTCATCTAATCAGCAATACTTAAAGTGCTGGAGGGTAGTGAGCAAAGTGAAAAGCAGAATTAATGACCATGCTGTCCTGTGACATAAGAGCATTAGGCAGTGATTTCTTCATTTAGGGATGATGTGTTTTGTTCCTAGTAGATGGAGGAGCTCATCCCAGCTGAAGGGTTCCGTCTCAAAGAGGCCGCACTGCAGGTGCCCTTATGGATGGGTTGGGCACTTTCTTGACTCTAAGGGTTATCTGTGGAGCCTTTGATAACTATATTTTTTAATAAATATTACAGGAATAACATGCCATCCACTTTTGTCAGAATTGGAAACAAACTAAATCAGCAGAAAGACACTCGTCAAGCAACTTTCCTGTTTAGAAGGGGCCTGAAGGTAATAAAAATTACTGAAAACAACAAGAAAATTGTGCCACAGGTTCTAAGCTGACCTGTAACACTGGTATTAAGAAATCAACTTCCAGGATCAGATCTGAGTAGAAACTTCAGGTGGACTGGGAGATAGGCACAGATTCTTTTAGGGAAGTGTGCTTGTCCTCTTCAGTTACTGTAATCCATTGAGTCTTGCTTCTCATTCCAGTGTAGGTGAGCTATTCCGAGGGGCATGGAACTTGTCAGTGTTTGAGGGGGATTGCAAGGTATTCATTTTTTGCTTTTAAAACTAAATGTTAGAAAGCACTGTCCAGCTTTCAGAAATTGCCCTCAGGTGAAGAATAGAGCAGAAATACATTTCAGAATCCGATTATAGTTTGGTTTGGGTTTTTAGTTATTCTGGGGTTATTTAGTTTAGTTATTTAAATTCTTATTTTAGTTACTTAATGGCTTATTTTAGTTTTTTTTCAATAAGATCCAGAGCATAGAGGGTGTACTGTGAATGAAAAGTGGCGAGTTTGGTTTTCACTTGTGCCTTTGTTCTACATCTGCCGATGTGTGAGTGTAAGTAGCTGCTGTCTTCCTTACCCATGGATTGCAAAATTACAGACAGGATCAGGAACTAGACAGCTTTTTCTTGCTGGCCTTGTAGCATTTTGGTGTATCTTAGTAAAGTGTATGTTTGCTGGCATAGTCCTCCAAAATGTTGCCATCTGTCTATTGGTTAAGTTACTGTCATTGGTGGTTTTGTTTAAATCATTTTGTGCTCTTAAAGTAATTTATTTCCAATGTCTTTCAAATAGGACAGTTATCTTCGAAGACCCTCTGACAGTACAACCCTGTTTGTGCAGAGTGTACAAACAGCTTTAAACCTCTACTTTTGAACTTCTGTATTTCCAGCTGCTACAATAGGAATTGAAACAGTGTTCAAGTCAGGTGTCTGTATTGATGTGAAAAGGGGTGTAGGCCCAGGTGCAGTCAAGAGGTGATCTTGATAATCAGACAGTGAAGAGGGCTCGTCAGTAAGTATCTAATTTGGAAAACTTTGGTTTTGTTACTCATGTGATTCTCGTTTTAGTACTCAGACTTCCTGGCTATGATAATTGAATGGTGTGGGTTTTTACCCTCTAGGCACATCAAAGAGGCTGACAGTGATCCTCCCCCTATTCTCAGTTATTTCCTAAATTATCTTCTAATTTAACCAGGAGGAGTTTGTTTGCATAAGATGCTTGCAGGAATGGAGGGGGAAGGTGGTAGCTTCAGAGGATCAGACTAATCTCTAGCACTCATGAATACTGCATAGACTGGAAGAAAAATTCAAATGTCAGTGTTCTCCTTAGCTCTTGATGTAATGTTCATTTTACTTAATTATGCATATAAGCCTTTGAAGCAGTTTGGAAATGAAAAAGGCAGATGACAAGGTGGACACTCAGCTCTCCCCCCACATATTCTTCCCATATCATTCTGTGCCTGCCGGGCTCTTCACAGTGTGTTTGTTGGGAACACAACAGGCTGAACAAGCAGCAGGTGCCACAGACTGCAGTCTGTCACCTCGTGGATTTGCTGTGAGGATCATTTTGGCCCCATCTTTGGCAAAAAACCAATGTTTTAAAAAAGCGAACACTTGGGTCAGTGCTGTAGCTCTGGTGCACTTCAACACCATGTGATCCAGCGCTCACCTGAATAGGTTGAGGAGATGTAAAAGCTATAACAGTCAATAGCCGAGTGTCATGTAACTGCCTGTGGTCTTTGTACTGGCCAACGTTCTGAAAGCCTGTACATTCTGTACTGGCCGCTGTTTTGGACGCACCTTTAAAGATGCCCTGACAGAAATTTCTGCAACATTTTTGTAAGTGATTTCTGTTTTTTCAAACTAGATGGCGAACTTCTACCACAAGTGGAGGGATCCTTACCGTGTCTATTGACAACCCAGGAGCAATCATAACCCCAATGTGAGTTTTCAGTTAAGTTTTGAAATGTTTTGAACATAGTGAAATTGCTGCTCTGAGCCATTTAGCAAGTTCCTTGCAGGTATTTCAGGTGACCTCAAAGCCACAGCTGCTTGTGAAGGCTTTGAAATCTGGCCCCTTTCTCAGTGTTTCTGAGCTATGTTTAAATAAAATCACCTCTGGATTTCACGTCATCTCCCACTTGGGAGCTTGAGGTGGTGTATAGAGTGCAAGAGTGGTGGGCTGGTAGATTTTCGTCTTGTCTGCCCCTTCCAAATCAGATTGTGTTGCAGCTGTTTACTTTCTCTATCTGAATGGAAATCAATGAGCACCTAGTTGATGAGTGATGGTAACAGTTCCTCCCTGATGCATAAAAATGCTGCTGGAGTTATGCTTAGAGAGAGTATTGCTGTATTTGTCTTTCGGAAGTCAGTGGTACTGTTGTTTATAGGTGTTGTATTTTTAAAAATGTCTTCAGTAGATGTTTTCATTAGCATTTTATCAATAAGGAAGACTGTACCAATTTTTATTTTTTATATTTTTGGAAATAGTTGACTGCAAATTATGTGTTTGTCAGTAGAATTGAGAGATAAAAAATAAGATGGCTTCCTGCGGGGACACTTGCTGTCTGATAACAATAGCAAATGGTCCCTTTTATAGTTCTGCCTGAGTTTTACCTTCTTGAATTTGTGCCTTCCATCTATTCAGCCAGCCTGATCAAATGGCTTGATGAAAAATTCATACCTCTATCAGCATTAAGGCTTTATTGCATAAAACACATATTCATCATGTCCTTTGTAACATTCTTCTTTCACAGTTCCCAGAAATTACGATTAACTCGTACTCCTGTGCCACCATTTCTGATGAAGAGGGACCAATCTGAAGAGAAGAAGATTCCAAAAGGGGTTCCATTGCAGTTTGATATTAATAGTGTTGGAAAACAGGTAAATGCAGTTTCTTTTCATAACCATGGAAGTAGTTTCAAGACTGATAAAAGCCAGTGAGGCACTTTTCTCCTTCACTCACTAGTGACAGAAAGAGGGAACTAGCTACTACTTCTTGTTTCCACTTCCAGTTCTTCCCCTAACTTGCTACATAACTTCAAGCAAGTAGCTAAACTCACTGTTCCTGTTCTTCTAGTTCATGTCTTGCACACCCACATGATTTAAATGGGATTGAAAATGTTGAATATTCCTAAAAGCCTTCGTGTTCCTGCTGTGCTCACATCAGGAACTATAACTCAGGGATGAGCTGCTTAAAGCTGTGTAACCTGCGTGGAACCCTGGCAGCCGAATTTTTAAGGCAACTTTTGCTATGCATCTAGGAAAAAAAAAATGAATGTGATAACATAAAGGCTTAAAAGATGAGAAATTTTTCCCAAGTTTCATGAGGACAGGCAATTTGGGGCAGGAATCCTAGTGCTGTCATTGAAGGAATTCTTACAGATGACAGAGTTAAGTGCTGTTCTTGTAATGAGCTCCTTAGTGCCAGCTGTAGAAAACTTCATAGGGTCAAGGCATTGGTCTGGATTTGTTCCATCGATGAATAAGTAGTATGTCAAAAATAGTCTACTACAGTACTCTAAAATTAATTAAACTTTTGGATTAGACTCCAGCCTGCTGCCTCACCTGGGTGAACTGGAAAGCAGCCTGCATTAACACGGTGAAAAGGACACATTTGTTGAAGTTGCAGAGAATCTGTATGGGGAAACATGTATTGAAAGTTCCCTTTTTCAGGCAGGCTGTCCTCAGCTTAACCTATCATATTTTTAGTAGGCTTTGAGTAGTGACATTGTGTACCATGTGTTCTTAATAAATTCTGAGAAATGGAAGCTCTTGATGTGTAGTCCAATCTGATTTTTAAGTAGTGTAGGAAATGATGAAATCAAAACTTCTTTTTAAGAAATCCAAGTGAGGCAATTAAGGAGTCAAGTGGTGATACAGATTGAAGAAAAGGGTATTCTTGTCTCTCATTACGTTGGTTAAAATAACCCAACATTTTTGAAGTTTATGGTTAAATGGCTTTGTTTTTCAGACAGGGATGACGTTGAATGAGCGATTTGGGATCCTGAAGGAGCAGAGAACTGCGCTGTCTCAGAACAAAGGAAGCCGCTTTGTTACAGTGGGCTAACCTGGCACATGGACTTGGGCACTGATCCCACCGACCTGAGAACCCGAGATACAAGTGGGCAGAAGAACACAGCATACGTCACTGAAATTCTCCAGACATCTTGCTAAGATGGTGGCAGAGCTATCTCTCTTTATTACTTTTACTTTGAATGGTAAAAGACATGATGCCCTGAGGGAGAAAAACTGGGAGTGGCACCATCACCTGGTTGGAAAACATTCTGTTGCCCAGCTGACGACAAACACTGGTTTTGGTTCATATTGCAATTGAAACACAAACAAGAATTTTAAAGTTGTGGGGTTTTTTTCATTTAGGAGTGCTCAGTATATGTTCTTTGGTTCCTCTGTTATGGTAATAAGATTGTGTGTTTCATTACAAACCCCTTCTTAGGGTTTTTTAGGGATTGCCTATTAGCTCTCCCTTGGACTTGAGTTTGGCCCAGAGCCTCAGTCCATGGATACTTTGGTAGCAATGTAGCGGCATTTTTCATGGGAGC
The DNA here is from genome assembly GCA_013396775.1 of Cephalopterus ornatus. Taxonomy (NCBI): domain Eukaryota; kingdom Metazoa; phylum Chordata; class Aves; order Passeriformes; family Cotingidae; genus Cephalopterus; species Cephalopterus ornatus. Next base: position 332,599 of record VZRE01008772.1, read on the forward strand.
ATTGGTTCTGTACTTCTTTGTGCTTTTGAAGTTCCATTTTTTCCCTTTCTTGAAAACTAAATGTTTTGCATCCTCATTTTCACAAATAAAGCTGTTAGCTGAGACCCAAAATATGAAACTGGGATGGAGACTATTCTACCCTTACCTTTAAAAGTGGTCCAGATTGTATATCATATTGGAGGAGTACTGCAGAGGCAATATGAGAGTCATTTAGATTACAAATAGCTCAAGTTCATCTTCCTCTGTAAGTGGAGTTTGTCTGCCTCCTTTTTTTCTTAAACTTTAGCTTTCTATTTCTTTTTGAAAGGTTTTTCACAAACTTAATGCAATAACTTACAACTTTTGAATCATTTCACAGGAATAAATACAGCAGTTCACAAGGAAGTCAGCAGTATGGTAGAATTCCTTACCCTCCCAGACACAGGATTGTCATCCTGCATACCTTGCCCCAGAGGGTTTTTTCTGGCTTTTAGAAATAGCTGGAGGCAAGCAATCTAATGGCACTTGTTTGTGTATACCAAAGAGATGTGAAAGCTGATTTGAAGTGGTCAGACATCTGGAAATTGGCTGAAATTGGGGAACATTGCTGGAGGAAAAGCCCTCGGTTTGCCAGCGTGTGTAAGGCATTAAGCAGGAGCGTGTAGTCACTTGCTTTAAGCTTAGCTCTGTGCATCAGAATCTGCAGGAAGTAACAACCAGGGCCTCCTCAATCTGAATTTATATAATCCCTAAAACAAAAGCACTTCTTCAGAATTGCTTCCAGACCAGGAACTGATGAGCTTAGCACTGACCTATAGCAATGAGGTTTAGGTAGAGTCAGGTAAAAGAGTGGTTGTCCTGCTGCATCCAGGAACATTTATGGTGTTTGAAGCGGGTTTTAACTCCTTTTCATGTTCTTGAAGAATTTACATTTGACTTCTGACGGCGTTTGTTTCCTTTTTATCTCAAATTCCAAGTTAACTAGCATATACTGGCAACTTCAACCTTGAAGAGCGTTTGACAGCCGAAGGGCTTTTTTTTATGTATAGCAGTTTTGAAGTCCGAGTGCACTCTGATGCTATATAGTACTTAAACCCTTGTTTTTAATGTTGAAAAATATACCTTAGCAGAAGCAAAGTAAACGTAATGGTGTTAAGGTTTCTTTCTCAATTACTAGTAGGAATTTTTTTTAAAAAACAAAACTGTCCCACTGTTAGAATTTGAGTAGATAAAGTGTTGTCAGTCATCCTGTTCCAGTGTATACGTTTTCCATGTGCCAGGATGCAACAAAAAAAATTCTTTTGCATCAACATAGATGCAAAACATTGATGCAATGCATCAAAAAATGCTAGTTTGTATTTAATGAGAAGATGCTTTACACTGTACTTTTTGGTATTTTTTGGAGAAGTTATTACATTTGATCTATTCTGAAGCTGTTAATTTTTTTTTTTTTTTTTTTTTAAATAAAAGGTTACAGGTTTCATACTGTCTTGTTCCTGTTATAACCACACGGGCAATACTCTGGTTATGTGAATTTCCTGAGAGCGTGCAAGGGCTTCTTATTGATGAAATTCTTATTAAACGTTCTGAAGAACACAGCAAAAAGCAGCTTTATTTGGAGAGGGCTCCTAGTCATTGCCCAGCTTAACACCCTGACAACTGAGCACTCCTTGTAGGCTCACGTGCATTTAAACGTGTCAGCTACTAATGCGTGTTTCATGTCTCATGTAGTGGTTTGATGTGATTAGGGTGCCAGGTGTGTCAGCCCAAGCACTGGTTGTTGCTGTGACGTGTTTTGCTAGCGAGAAGCCGCTGTCATTTAAATCCTGTGCTACAGGAACATCTCGAGTAGCCGCCGCGGCTGTGGCTGGGAGCGCTGTGCTGGCAGGAGGCACGAACAGTGGAAATGCTGCTACAAATTGGTGGTGGAGGAGAAAATACTGCCTGTAAACATATTTGGCAAGGTATTGATTACGGTGAGTGTCTTGGAACCTGCTTATCTACAGTCTTAGCTCTTGGTCACCAGCTCAGGTCTGTCAGCTGCCGCTGTCTGGCAGCGGTTAAGACACACAGCATGTCCAGCGGGAGCAGAAGAGCACGATGGCATTTATGGCATTTATTAAGATGTTGCAAAGAGCGTGACCTCATAAGGATTGGTGATATTACGTTAAAAAACGTGAAGCAATTGCTACTTTTCCCGCCTGGTTGGGATCTGTGCGCCCTTGTCCTTGGTTTCCCGCCGGAAGGGTCTGACACCCAGCAGCTGTGATCGATGCTCACCCGAAAACCAACCTCTGTGACCTCCCACCTCGGCGGGTAAACTAGAATTTCTAACCATTTCAAAAGGTGTACAGCCACGTCAAAGGGAGGTGGGCGCCAGATTACCGCAGGCGAGAGGGAAAATCCCGGCCCGACAAAAGGACGTTTCGGGTTAATTAAATATTGACGCCGTTCCCCGCGCGGTCCCTGCGCCCACCGGGCGGCGGCCGCCGCGCATGCGCAGCTGCCGCCCGCGCTGTCATGCGCCGTCGGGCGGGCCGCGGCGGGGAAATGGCGGCGCCGGAGGGCGGCTGTGCCGCGATGCCCGCGGCTTGTCCCGCTGCCCCCGGGCCCTCGGCCC